>CM021250.1:18609841-19042160 GCA_010577795.1 Isatis tinctoria
AGCAGTAATCTTGTTTTAGTGGGAGTTATCATATTTATGTTTTTGATGTTCATGTAAACATACATTTGGTTGTTTTATTTAATGAAATTGTTTCATTGTTATTTAATGGTGTTATTAAATAATTGTCCAAGAGTAATTTATGGCACTCTTATAGATCATCAAATACGTGATTTGATCATGAAACTCTATAAGTGATAGATGACATAAATTATTTGTGTCCATAGTCGAGGTTATCAAAGTTGGACATTGATAACCGCGTGAGACTAGTATGTGAGGTGACTGATGACTAAGTTTCATGGAGTCATTAATAGGAGTATTAAAGTCAATCACATAGATATGTGTTAGAGAACACATGATCGGACATGACCCGCTAATGAGGACTCTACAAGATTGTTATATGAGTGTCATAAGAGTTTCTCATTACGACTATAGAGTATAGTCCTTTGACCTGAGTTCATCATGTTTTCTTACATATGAATTGGTATGCTTTGACCTTGTCAAACGTCAGCCGTAACTGGTGGCTATAAAGGCATTGATTGGGCATATTATGAAGTGTGTAGGAAACAGGGATGGAACAAGATGGAATTTGTCCCTCCCATATAACGGGAGATAAATATCTCTGGGCCTATCGAAGATTTGATACTGGAAATGCGTGGCCGCGCTCAAACGGATTGAATGTCAATCGTTTGTCTTTTATCAGTATAAATCGGAGTTCGATAAACATGGTTTGGTTGATTAAGGATGACACGAGTTCTTGCCTTATGCCAGATCGAGATATAGAGACAAAGGGATTATGGGAATAGTTGATTCCAGTACAAGTGGGAGATTGAAGGGAATGTCCTGAAATCAGACATGTATTTACTCTAATAGAGTCGTGATGTCAAGATAAGACAATCATATGATATTGGACGGTTATAATGTTTTGCTAGAAGCCGCTTATAACTTATGAGTTATGAACTCATTACCATTATCATGTGATCCTATAGGGTCACACACCTAAGCAAACTGGATAATATAAATTGGGTTTTGATCATTAGAGTAATGATTATGATCAACGTATATAAGATATACGTCGATATCGTTTTTCTATGAGGGTGTCGATCGACACTAATGGTGGGTGTCGATCGACACCTGTCGGCATCGTCTTCTCGATGTTTGACTTTCTGTGAGGGTGTCGATCGACACCAATGGTGGGTGTCGATAGACACCAATGGTGGGTGTCGATAGACACCTGTCGGCAACTCCAGCCTATATATATGATATGAGGGGTGCTCGAGTTAAATATATAAGTGAAGCTCTTGGAAGCTTGAAAAACTCACAGAAAAACAGAGAAAACGTTTCAGAAAACCCGAAGGCGAATCGTTCGCTCCGGTACTAGCATCCCGTCGTCCAGTTTGTGTGCGTGTGGACTTCTGTAGAGGCGCAGCACTTGAGGCGCTTGATTATCTCGATTACCTGTTCTCCTTCCGCTGCAAACCTCCAGGTATGTTCGAGATCCATCAAAGATTCAATTAACACGATCCGTGGGTTAGGATGTTGTTAGGGCTGTTTTAATCCGATTAAAACCTGAACAAATCCCGTCAGAAGGCCTATACGCCAACCTCAAGAAGTGTACCTTCTGTACTGATCAAGTAGTTTTCCTAGGTTTTGTTGTAAGTTCTCGGGGTTTGCAAGTAGATGAGGAGAAAATCAAAGCAATCCGAGATTGACCAACACCAACAACCATAGGACATGTGAGGAGTTTCCATGGACTAGCCAGCTTCTATAGGCGGTTTGTCCGAGACTTTAGCACCATTGCAGCCCCATTGACATCATTTATCAAGAAAGACGTTGCATTCAAATGGGGAGAAGAACAAGAACAAGCTTTTCAAGAGCTTAAGATCGTTTGATTCAATCACCAGTTTTGTGTTTGCCTGACTTTGATAAAACCTTTGAGATTGAATGTGATGCATCAGGAATAGGAATTGGAGCTATCCTAACTCAAGGAGGCAAACCAGTAGCATTCTTTAGTGAAAAGCTTCATGGAGCTTCACTGAATTATCCCACTTATGACAAGGAGCTATATGCGCTTGTAAGATCTCTTGAGACTTGGCAACATTATTTGTTATCTAAAGAGTTTGTTATTCATACAGATCATGAGACTCTAAAGTACTTAAGAGGCCAAACAACACTCAAGAAGACGCACGCAAGATGGCTTCAATTTGTGGAAACATTCCCTTATGATATAAAGTACAAGAAGGTGAAAGAAAACGTTGTAGCTGATGCACTTTCAAGGAGGCATGCCCTGATAGCTACAATGGAGGCCAAGATCATGGGTTTTGAGCACATCAAAGACCTATATCAAGATGATCCCGACTTCAAAGACACCATCCAGCTATGTACCAAAGGCGCAATAGGTCCATTTTATTTGCAAGATGGTTTTCTTTTCAGGGATAAGAGGCTGTGCATTCCACAAGAATCAATGCGTGAACTCATACTAAGGGAAGCACACGGAGGAGGCCTAATGGGGCATTTTGGAGTTGAAAAAACACTGAGTATTGTGATGGAACACTTCTTTTGGCCACGCTTGAAGAGAGACATAGAGCGTTTCTGTGCTAAGTGTATCACATGTCTACGAGCTAAATCCAGGTCACATCCACATGGTTTATACACTCCATTACCTATTCCTAACATGCCATGGGTAGATGTTTTTATGGACTTTGTTTTAGGATTGCCAAACATCAGGAAGAAGGATTCGATCTTTGGTGTAGTGGATCGATTCTCAAAGATGGCTCACTTCATTCCATGCAACAAGACCAATGATGCTACGCAAATAGCTGACTTGTTCTTTAAAGAAGTGGTGAAGTATCATGGCATTCCACGCACCATAGTGTCTGACCGAGACACAAAGTTTTTAAACCACTTTTGGAGAACACTATGGAGAAGCTAGGAACAAAGCTTCTCTTCTCAACAACTTGCCATCCACAAACATATGGGCAGACCGAGGTTGTAAACCGCACCCTCTTAACCCTTTTAAGGGCTACGGTTGGTAAAAACTTAAGGAATTGGCTTGATTGTTTACCTTTCATTGAGTTTGCTTATAATCGTGTGCCACACTCTACTACTAAACTCTCTCCTTTTGAAGTTGTCTATGGTTTTAAACCAAATACTCCACTAGATCTTATGCCTTTGGAACACAAGGAACAGATGGTTAGCCAAGATGGAGTAGAAAAGGCCGAGTTTGTTAAGAAGATACATGAAAAGGTCAGAGAGAACATAGAGAAGAAGAACAAGCAAACCGAGAAGTATGTGAACAAGAACCGCAAGAAAGTTACCTTTGAAGAAGGAGATTGGGTTTGGTTACACATGAGGACAGAACGGTTTCCAAATGAGAGGAAGTCCAAGCTATCTCCAAGAGGAGATGGTCCATTTAAAGTCTTGAAGAAGATAAATGACAATGCGTATCACATTGATCTGCCAGGTGAGTTTAAAATATCCCATACTTTTAATGTATCTGATCTATCTCCATTTGATGCAGATGAGACAATTCTGAGGACAGAATCTTCGCAAGGGGGAGGGGATGATGAGGATCTAGAAACCAACCAGCCCATTCCCATCATGAAGCAAGCACCAAGAACAAGATCTGGAACTAGAGACATGCAAGAGAGCTTCAACCTTGGTGTAGCCAGCTTACTCAATGATCGAAATCTAGAGAGCATCACGGATCAGCTCAGCACACTCACCATCACCGAGAAGCAAGCTATAGAAGAAGAACCAATTAAAGAAGACAATGTTCTAAACCAAGGACCAACAACTTTCATTGAAACTTATTATATACAAGTCGGTCCACATGATCAAGAACAAGAACCGCACAAGACTTGGCCTATGTTCCCAATTCGACAAAACAATGAACTTGCCATATTCAACATCACGCCTACATGAAACGATGCACTTCAAGGACACTTTCAAAATTAACAATCAAAGAGTGTCTACATTTATTCACGATCAATCATGGAGCAAACTAATGTAAGAATCATTTCTATTGATGATAATTGATCTAAATTAACCGTGTGTTTCATGTGCAGTTAAGTGTCTTCTTCCTTTAATTTGTTTTTCTTTATTGTTCTAGTCAAAGGCATTTGTTAGCCGAGTTATTCCTTTCCTTGTTTAGATAGCTAATTTCGTGTAATCTGTTTTAAGTCCCCTTGAAGGGCATAGCTGCATTGGCTCTCTTTATAAGGCCCTTACAAGCAGCAGTGTATTTTTTAACAACACATATCAATAAAGAAACCGGAGTTTTTCATCATTGTAAACCTTTTTAAGCCTTAAGATCGTGTGTCATATCGTTCTTGAGCATCTTGACTTATCAAAGCTTAGATCCATAAGGCTTTGTGGCGTCTTCAATCCATTCCATCAATCGATCCAGCCAAAGAGAGTTGAACAACCAGTTGGTTAGATTCGATATCACTCGTTTCATTCGATCATCAACCAGCTAGAAGGAGAGCGTTGAACAACCAGCCTTCTTGCTCCATATCCACCCTCGTGCTTACATCACCTCATGAACGGGTATGGTGCGGAAATTGACAAGAGCATTTCTGCGGGCTGGTGGAGTACTGACGCGTGTCTCTGGCATTTTTCGCACTTGAGGGAGAACTTCTCGCAGTCTTTTATCATAGTCGGCCAATAGTGTCTGTGCCGCTTGATCTTTACCGCAAGGGCTCTTCCTTCGGAATGATTCCTGCACGATCCGCTATGGACTTCCTCCATGATTCTTCTTGCCTCTTTTCCTTCCACACAGCCTCCACTTGTAGGCGTTTCCGTCGTGGAGAACGAAACGAGCGGCCTGGACTCTTAGCTTGCGCGTGGCCAGCTTTTCTGCCGGGACTTGTCCATCCATGATGTATGCTCGTATCGGGGCCATCCACTCACGATCGCAACCATATTCTTCTCTTGGGCCGGTAGTTAGTTCTTCCTCCGGAGGGTCTTCCCCATATTCACCCTCCGGTTTCTGTATGAGCTTGGCAACTTGCGGCGGGTCCATACTCGGTTGTTCTATGAACTCTACGGGAATGACTCGTCTTTCTCCGGGGGCGGATGTTGATGCCAAGGCTGCCAATGCATCGGCCGGGGCGTTTTCTCCTCGGGGGGGGGGGGGTTCTTGTAAGTTCAAACTTCTCGAATCGCTTTGCCAGGTCTTGGACGATTTTGAGGTATGCCTCCATCCGATCGTCCCTTGCCTCGTAGTCTCCGCTGAATTGGTTCGGCACCAGCTGGGAGTCGCAAAATACTTGGAGGTTCTGGATTTTGAGTCTGAGGGCGAGTCTTAACCCGGCGATTAAGGCTTCGTACTCTGCCTCGTTGTTGGAGGTGTTGAAGAGTAATCGGAATGACTGTTCCAGGATTTCTCCGGTAGGTGAAGTTAAACGGACTCCAACTCCGGAACCTTGCTTCGATGATGACCCGCTGCGTGAAGAGTCCAAACCGAGTCTGAAGTTGGCTCGTTCACGCCTGCAGTTGATTGTTCGATAAAGAAGTCTGCCAGAACTTGAGATTTGGCACATGTCCTGCTCCGGTATTCGATATCGTACTCACTTAATTCCACCGCCCATTTTGCCAGCCGTCCCGATTGGCTGGGACTGTGCAGGATCGTTCTGAGGGGGAAGGTTGTGAGTATGATAATCGAGTTTGATTGGAAATAAAGTCGCAACTTCCGAGCGGACATCACCACCGCCAAGGCTGCTTTTTCCATTAATGGGTATCGAGTTTCCGTGTCCGCCAAGGTCTGGCTCACGTAGAAGATCAGCTTTTGCTCATCTCGGTCTTCCCTTATGAGCACTCCGCTCACTGCTGTTGACTACACTGCCGTTTATAAGAACAGTGGTTCTCCTTCCACCGGTTCCGACAATACGGGTGGACTTGCCAGGTACTTCTTCAATTCTTGGAACGCCTGCTCGCACTTCTCCGTCCACTCGAACTTCTTGTTTCCTCTGAGGGTGTCGTAGAAGGGCAAACATTTATCCGTTGATCTTGAGATGAATCGGTTCAGCGCCGCGACCCGCCTGGTCAATGTTTGGATCTCTCTTTTTAATTTTGGCGAGACCATCGTTATCAAGGCATTCATTTGTTTCGGGTTCGCTTCTATTCCCCGATGAGTTACTAGGTACCCGAGGAATTCTCCAGACGCAACTACGAATTTGCATTTCGCCAGGTTCAGCTTCATGTTAAGCCGGTTAAGTTGCTCGAAACACTCCCGTGGATGTTTCATGTGATCTTTTTCTTCCAAGGACTTGACCAGCTTATCGCCGATGTAGACTTCCATCGTCTTTCTGAGTTTCTCAGCAAACATTTTGTTGACGAGTCTTTGGTACGTTGCGCCGGCATTCTTCAACCCGAACAACACTACCATATAACAATATATCCCGCGATCAGTGATGAATGCGGTCTTGTCTCGATCATCGGGGTTCATCATGATCTGGTTGTACCCGGAGAACGCTTCCATGAATGATAGCAGCTTGTTTCCGGCCGTTGCTTCGTCCAGTCGATCGATGTGCGGTAGTGGAAAACTGTCTTTTGGGCATGCTTTGTTTAGGTCCGTGAAGTCGACACAAACTCGCCATTTCCCGTTCTTCTTTTTCACTACCACTGGATTGGCCAGCCAGTCGGGTTATTTCACTTCGATGATGAATCCGACTTTAAGTAATCTCTCTACTTCGTCGTTTACTGCTTGGGCTCATTCCAGTCTGAGCTTTCGTCTTTTTTGCTTCACCGGCTTGAAAGTTGTGTCCACGTTGAGTTCGTGGCTTGTGATGCCGATGTCAATTACGGGCATGTCTTCAGCTGTCCATGCATACGACCCTGCGTTTTCTTTTAGCAGGGTAATTAAATCCGTCTTGATTGGTTCTTCCAAGTTTGCTCTGATCTCCGTACATTGCTCCGGATTTGCTTCGTCTATGTTGACTGAGATCACAGGTTCACACGGGGGTTCTCTATCCGTCTTTCGGGCTTCTTCCATCTGCAACTTGTGCTCAAGTTTTGCAAGATGTCGTTCCTCCTTCGTCTTATCAGATTTCGTCTGGTGGTTGGAATCGGTCACCAGCCTTCTCAACCTATGTTCCGTCAAGAAACAAGTTCGAGAATCTCTTTGTCGTCACCAGATCGTCTCGACTCCGGTCGGGGTCGGAAACTTCAGGCAGAGGTGGTAAGTCGACGGGATGGCCTTCATTGTGTTTAGCCACGACAACTTCGTGGCTTTCTCCACTTCTTTTGCCTTCACAGGGAGTTGGATTGTTCCTATAGTCATTGTCGTCTTTCCGGAGAAACCACTCAACGGTTTTGGATGGGTTGTGAGATGCCAGGTCCCAGTGTTCATCCTCCGAAGTGTTTCAAGGAATATGACGTACAAGAAATTCTATTTTAAAAGAATTTCAGGACTGAAAATGCAAAAAGATATTTTTATTAATATTTTTCGGAAGTACAAGAATAAATTGCAAAAGCATAATGTCTTATATTGCAAGGGACTCTTATACTCGAATTGGGATTATCTCAACTTAGTACAAGCATGTATATTTATACTAGGAGACCTAATGTGCAAAAACTTCTTCGGGGCGTTGTGGGACAAAGTCCTTTACTTCCAGCCGCCAACCTAGTCTTTTGGGCCTGACCCCCGGCCCGTAACCTTCAGCAATCCGTCACCTGATCTGATCCTGGCCCGACCCAACTTTTATCGTTTGATGAATAGTAACATATGAATAGTAAACCGTGCATAGTAATCCTTGAACAGTAAACCGAACCCCGATTAAGCTTGAATCGACTTTTCGGTCAACTTTTTCCCGGGATGAACAGTGTTTTAATGGTTTTTCCCATGTGAACAGTGTTTTGGACATTCCCCGAGCTTTCAAACCGAGCCGCCCCTTTTTTATCGTTAAGTCTCCGACCTCCCGTTCTTTGTTAACGGCCAGCCGCCCATCTCTTTGCTGAGGTGCAAGGGCGGCTGGGTACGTGGCCAAGCGCCATGTATCGCGGCTTCTTGCTCCAGGACATGCCAGGCGCCATGCACTGTGGGATGAGAAGGACGGCTTCTGGCTTCAAGACATGCCAAGCGCCATGCACCGTGAGAAAAGAAGGATGGCTTCTGGCTCCAGGACATGCCAGGCGCCATACACCGTGGGAAGAGAAGGATGGCTTCTGGCTCCAGGACGTGTCAGGCGCCATGCTCTTGGGGAAAAAGGTTGGCGTCTGGCTTCAGGTCGTGGTCGTGCGGGATCCAAACATGGATGTGCGGATGCTTGGTCTTCTCGGTATTAGCCAGGCGCCATGCTCCCGGGATAAGATGATGGGCGGCTGGCCTTGTCAGGATAGAGCCAGGCGCCATGCTTGATGGGGAGAATGACGGGCGGCTGGCCTTTGGATAGGGAGTAAGGGCGGCTGGCCTCATGCCTTTATCATGGGCTGCTGGCCCTATTTCGAGGGCATGTTGCCTGGATGTAAGCCGTTCGTTCATTGATCTAAGCTTCTTGTTCTATCAATTTCCGAGGAGGGGATTTTGACCTCAACATCTTTTTTCTTCTTCACAATTTTTGTGCAAGCCGCTTCCCTTTCGTATTTTCTAGAGTCAGCAACCATGGTTAGGTTATCGCTCCGTGAGAGGGAAAAGATGGAGAAACGCGATAATGAAGCGAAAGAGAAAAGTGGGCGGCTGGATTGGCGGCTGATGGATTGGCTGTTGATGGATTGGCTGTTGATGGATTGGCTGTTGGCTCTTCAGAAGTTAAACAATCAGAAGTTGACTCGGCTATCCCACCTACCGAGTGGCCCGCTGATCGATTGGACCTGTCAACGGTCATGGGCGGCTGGCCTTTGGTCTTGAGCCAGGCACCATGCTTAGAAGAGAGGAAGATGGCGGTTGGCCTTTGGTCTTGAGCCAGGCGCCATGCTTGGAAGAGAGGAAGAGGGAGGACGGCCTTCGGTCTTGAGCCAGGCGCCAAGCTTGGAAGAGAGGAAGAGGGCGGCTGGCCTTTGGTCTTGAACCAGGCGCCATGCTTGGAAGAGAGGAAAAGGGCGGCTGGCCTTTGGTCTTGAGCCAGGCGCCTTGCTTGGAAGAGAGGAAGAGGGCGGCTGGCATTTGGTCTTGAGCCAGGCGCCATGCCTGGAAGAGAGGACGGCTGGCCTTTGATTGGGAGATCTGGGTGGCTGGACCTGAATAAGAGGCTTAGGCGGCTGGCCCTGAACCATGTGTTCTTTCCTTCGGTTCACCAATCTCCGAGGAATGGATTTTGACCCCAACATAATTCAAGCCAAGAAAAAAGAAAAACTTACCGGGCTACGGTCTGAAACAGAAATGAAATTGTCACCATACTTTAGATCCAAATGAATATTCAGTTTTTTTAACAAACCATTGCCAACTCTCGTTATTTTCCACCTCTACAACACCCCAAGCTATTGGATAAATAGCACTGTTTGCATCTCTACCTAAAGCGACCAATATCTGCCCCTTGATTCTTTCTTTTATGAAGGAACCATCAAGTCCTATCAATGTCTACAACTATCTTTCCAAGTTTTCTTGAGGACACCAAAGCAAATATAAAATCGATTGAAGACATCTTGACCTTCAGCATTCTGGATTGTGTCCACTTCAACAGAATAACGAGGATTTAATTGTACTAACTCGACAGCATAATCTCTAAGGCGTGCATACAGTTGCTCATATTCACTCTTGATCCACTTCAAAGTCTTATTCCTAGCAGCTTGACACTGAGGCCTAGACACACTAATTTACCAATTTTCCATGACCAATTCCTCAATTTTCATAGGCAAATAGTATGTCGGCTCTTCACGGATTTTGTTCAAAAACAATCTAGCTATCACAAGGACCTTCACCATATCACGCTCTCTAGTAACCTCACATGTATGTTTATCTACGTACAATCTAACTCTCCAAATTTTATCCTTCAGAAGGGTCGAAGCATAAATTTTCCAACCACAAGTTTAATCATTCCCACTACAACCAGCACATTCAAACCCAATCTTTGAAGATCCAGAAGCTCCAGAGAGAATGCGGACACATATACGCCGTGGTGATGGACATGTGTATCATGACCAGACATTCTTCAATGGTGTGGCTTTCAAAGACAGAGTCCTCGATTATTCTCTTAGGACTCGCCGCAACATCAAACAGTACAAGTATGATAGACTTCTTCACCGGTCTCAGGAAACTCGTCGTGGTGAATCGACGGCTCATTTTCGAACTCCCGCAACATTTGCTCGAGGTGAAATTCTTCTCACTCACCTGCTTCTTCATCAGATTCAAACACTCCTCCCGCGACTAGAGCCATGGTAAACACGATTTCAATCGATTTTGTGGTGATTTCTCTCCCACACTGTCGATCTTAGTTTCTAGGGTTTTTGGTTTTTTGATTTGGGGATTTTCTGGATTTAGATAGATTAGGTGGATTAATCGTTTTAATCAGGACCAAAATCTGGCTTAAAACTGTTTAGTTCGGTTAAGTCGAGACTCAGAAATAGTAAACCGTATTAGCCGAACTAATTAACCAACTAACCATTGCTCTGTGGGGATCTGAGTGTTAAACTTTGGGCTGGTGGGGATAAGGATATTAAACTTTATTTTGGTGGGTATATAGATATTTAACATTGGTATCGAGGGGAAATAAGACGAGTCAATACTTTGGGAAGCATATGGTGAGACACCATAGTTATGGTGGGGAAATAGATCGCCAGCCCGACATTCTTTATGATGAAATGAAAAAAGATGGAGGATTCATCAAGACACTCATACGGGTAGCCGTGTATGACTACAACCTATACTACAACCTATACCACCAATATTATAGTTTAAAATGATTCCTCAAAGCTTATATTTGTGGGAACCAAAAGTAAATTGGTTGATTCCGAGATTTCTGGGAAGAACTCGAGAAAAGAGATCGTAAAATAATTTTATTGACTTTGCGTCGAATAGACTTTTTGTACAATTTTCATGAGAAAAAGTGCAAGATTAAAGCCTAAGCCGTAAAGTACGAGAAGTTGGGATGATTTGAAAGTGAGTACAGAGAAGTAGTCTAGGGTCTCGAGAGCTCGTCTCAGCGACGTGGGACGTTGAGAAGTCCTTCTCCAGCCGCTGACTTTGACCTAACGTGGCGCGGCCAACGAGCTTGTCTCTTCCAATCCCGATTGCGTATTTCGGCCCAGCTTGTCTCGGTTCGATCCTTGGACACAATTTTCCCAAGGAATTGCACCTGAAGGTCGGTTAAGGATGGATATGGACTGAGAAGGTTACTAACACTTCACAGAACTAAGGGGATTGATTGGTCTCACAAGGGTTGCGGATTTGCCCTTGATATGCCTAACTCCAACTATCCTAGGATATGACTCACCTAGACAATAGAAGAATGGTGTTGATCGGATATGACTCACTACTCACCAAACAACAAGATTGTTCAAGAAGAACAGATGAGAATCACTCTCAAGGGTGTTTCGTTGAAACAAAAAGGATGATAGAAAATAACTTGATGTTTCTCAAATGAGTTTTCGAGAATACATATAGCAAATATGATGTTTGAGTTTCTTGAAAATAAAGATAAGACTTGAATAAAAAAGATAGTTTGAGTAATCGGTTGAGATTGGACTCTTGAGTTTCGTAACTGCTTGTGTTTTGTGAAGTTGATCCGTCCTTAGGAAAGGCTTCCTTAGTCCTTGTTCTGACTTCCTGAAAAGTCGATCTGGGAAGGCCTTCCTGAGTTCGAACACTCTCCTCCTGAATTTGGCATTTGTGAAGGCATTCCTGAATCTTCTTGAATCCTTACTAAAGTCACGAGTGACACTTCTTCCTTCTCACAGTTGGTTTGGTCTTTGGTTGATCTGAGCAGCTGGTTTAATGCTTGAGCAAGCTGTCTGGTCCTGGCTCTGGTCATTGCTCCAGCTGGTACATGTAATGCATCCACGGCGACAAGCTCCTCTTTCTCTTCCATAACCGGCTCATGCCATTCCTCAGCTACAAGTTCAGCTTCATGCTCCTTTCTTGGTTGGTCCAGTTCAATGGTCCTTTCCATGATTGTGTCATCCCCTCCTTCTTGAAAAGGATTTGCCCTCAAATCCAATTCATCTGCAAGAAAAGGAATTAAATCAGAAATGTTAAAACTTGAACTCACATTGTACTTACCTTGTAGATCCACTTGGTAAGCATTGTCATTGATCTTCCCCACGATCTTGAATGGTCCATCCACTCTTGGCATTAGCTTAGACTTTCTTTCATTAGGGAACCGATCTTTCCTCAGATAAATCCATACCCAATCTCCTTCTTCAAAGACAGTTTTGTGCTTGTTCTTGTCGGCATTCTTAGCATAGTGCTTTGTCCTCTCCTCAATGTTCTGCCTGGCCTTCTCATGAATCTGTTTAACAAGCTTAGCTTTCTTTTCCCCATCCAAACTTGTCCTTTCACTCAGAGGTAAAGAGATTAGATCCATAGGATATAAGGGATTAAAGCCATAAACGATTTGAAATGGAGAATATTTAGTTGCTGAATGAACCGAATGGTTGTAAGCAAACTCAACATGTGGTAAACTCTCCTCCCAAGTTCTAAGATTCTTTTTAACAATGGCTCGCAACATAGCAGACAAAGTTCTATTCACACTTTCAGTTTGACCATCAGTTTGAGGATGACAAGTAGTTGAAAACAACAGTTTTGTTCCTAACTTAGCCCACAAAGTCTTCCAAAAATGACTCAAAAATTTGGTATCTCTATCAGAAACAATGGTCATAGGCATGCCATGCAAGCGGATTACATCCCTAAAGAATAAATCAGCTATGTGAACTGCATCGTCAGTTTTATGGAAAGGAACAAAGTGTGCCATCTTAGAAAACCTATCTACAATCACAAAGATTGAATCCTTTCCTGATCTAGTCCTAGGCAATCCAAGCACAAAGTCCATAGAGATATCAGTCCAAGGATGAGTAGGAATACGCAAAGGATTGTACATAACTGTCGGTTGTGCTTTGGCTTTAGATCGCTTGCAAATTTCACACCGAGCACACACCTTCTCAACATCCTTCTTTAGATTGGGCCAGTAGAAGTGATCCTGCATGATCTTAAGTGTTTTGTCAACTCCAAAATGCCCCATAAGACCACCTCCATGAGCTTCCCTAACAAGTAAATTCCTCAAAGAACAGTTAGGAACACATATGCGATTTGCGTAAAAGAGAAATCCTTCATGTCTAATGTACTTGCCAAATGCAAACTTAGAACTAGCTAGGTACGGTTCTTTGAAGTCTGGGTCAGACTCATACAGCTCTTTGATTTGTTCAAAACCAAGCACCTTAGCATCTAAAGTTGTGATTAAGGCATACATTCTAGATAAAGCATCAGCAACAATGTTTTCTTTACCTTTCTTGTACTTAATGACATAAGGAAAAGTTTCAAGGAATTCTACCCATCTGGCGTGCCTCTTGTTGAGCTTTTGCTGTCCCTTTAAGTGCTTGAGAGTCTCATGATCAGTGTGAACCACGAATTCCTTTGGCCACAAGTAGTATTGCCATGTTTGCAAAGCTCTCACCAAGGCATACAGCTCCTTGTCATAGGTTGGATAGTTTAATGTGGCTCCACCAAGCTTTTCACTAAAGTAAGCAATAGGCTTTCCATCCTGCATCAACACAACACCAATTCCCACACCTGAGGAATCACATTCAACCTCAAAAGTTTTAAGGAAATAAGGTAAGATAAGTAAAAGTGCATTAGTGAGCTTCCCTTTCAGCGTTTGGAATGAGTCTTCTTGAGCTTGCTCCCACTTGAATCCCACGGTTTTCTTGATAACCTCAGTGAGGGGAGCAGCTATAGAACTGAAGTCTTTCACAAATCTCCTATAAAATCCAGCAAGTCCATGGAAACTTCTTACTTCACTCACGGTTGTGGGACTAGGCCAATCACGGATTGCCTTAACCTTCTCTTCATCCACACGGATGCCTTCTGCACCTACAACAAAACCCAAGAACACCAGATTATCTGTTCCAAAAGTGCATTTCTTAAAGTTTGCATACAGCTGTTCTTTTCTAAGCACATTCAAAATCGATCTCAAATGATGTAAGTGTTCATTAAAACTCTTGCTATAGATCAGAATATCATCAAAGTACACAACCACAAACTCGCCTATGAAAGCTCTCAAAACATGGTTCATTAACCTCATGAAAGTACTAGGTGCATTTGTCAGTCCAAACTAACCACTCATACAATCCTAGTTTAGTTTTGAATGCAGTTTTCCATTCATCCCCTTCTTTCATTCTAATCTGATGATAGCCACTTTTCAAATCAATCTTAGAGAAGATAGTTGAACCATGTAACTCGTCTAGCATATCATCAAGTCTAGGGATAGGATGTCTGTACTTAACTGTTATGTTGTTGATGGCTCTGCAGTCAACACACATTCTCCAACTCTCATCCTTCTTAGGAACCAAGAGAACAAGAACCGCACATGGACCTAAGCTCTCACGGATGAACCCTTTCTTCATGAGCTCATTGATTTGTCTTTGAAGTTCCTTAGTCTCCACTGGGTTTGTCCTATAGGCTGGCCTGTTTGGTAGAGTCGATCCTGGCACAAAATCAATCTGATGTTCTATACCTCGGAGAGGAGGCAATCCATCCGGATTTTCATCAGGAAAAACGTCACTAAACTCCTGCAAAAGTTGGTTCAAATCACTGTGAGAGTCGAAACTCACACTGTCAAAACTTATATTTTATGGGGGCTCGAAAATTCTATTTATAAAGAACTAAAGGACCGAAAATGCAAAAGAGATGAAAAGAGGGATTTTTATTGATATTTTCCGAAAGTACAAGGGAAATTAGCAAAAGCTGAATAGTCTTAAATTGCTAAAACTCCTAATACTCGGATCTGGGATGGGATTTAACCCTTACATGAGTGTACATATATATACTGACAATCCTAGGAGGCTAAGACTTCAGATTTCCGATGTGGGATTTAACCCTTACATGAACAGTAAACCGGTGAATAGTAATCCGATGAATAGTAATCCGAATCTCGGTTTAAGCTCAATTCAATTTTTCGGTTAACTTTGTCTCGGGATGAATAGTGTTTTTTCAACGGTTTTTCCCGCGTGAACAGTGTTCCGAGCGTTTTATGACTTTTGAGATTTGAACCACCCATTTTTTATTTGAACTTCCAGCCGCCGGTCTTGGTGTTGATGGCCAGCCGCCGGTTCCTTTGGCTCGTGTGCTCGGCGACTGGTCCACGGACGGCTGGATGTTCGTCACGGTCTTTCGGGTAATGTTTATGGACGTCTTTGGAGCCAGAACATGCAAATGGATGATCTTCGAGTCGGTCCGGGCATAGAGTTACGTTCGGTCGGTTGACTGGAGGATGTTCGGACAATGAGTCTTGACTTGAGAAATGATCGTGGCCGTATGACGAAGACCCGGCGGCTGGCCTTGTCCCAGCCGCCGGTTGGTGTATCATGAAGATCCGGCGGCTGGCCTTATCTCAGCCGCCGGTTGATGGATCAAGAAGACCCGGCGGCTGGCCTTATCCCAGCCGCCAGCCTTGGACACGTGAGGATCCGGCGGCTGGCACTTGTCCCGGCCGCCGGCCTTGGACGGGTGAGGATCCGGCGGCTGGCACTTGTCCCGGCCGCCGGCCATGGACGGGTGAGGATCCGGCGGCTGGCACTTGTCCCAGCCGCCGGCCATGGACGTGTGAAGATCCGGCGGCTGGTACTCATCCCAGCCGTCGGCCGTGGGTGCAAGAAGATCCGGCGGCTGGCCTTGTCCCAGCCGCCGGTTGATGTCTTGAATGGATCGTGGGCAGTTTGCCTTAGCTCGTCCGTTCCATGTTCGTGATTTGATCTCGACCTTGACTTCTCGTTCCGTCAATCTTCGAGGAGGGGATTTCGACCCCAACAGTTAGCCCCCCAGCTCTTTGCTTCCGTGGTTTGGAGCAAGGGGCGTCGAGCTGAAAGTTTTATCGGGATTGACTGAAACGGGAAGACAATGAGTTTTTCCGTTCGTCCGTTCATCCGCTTCTCTTTGATGTCTTGTCAGAGTATAGTTCACCATGGAAGTTCGTGCCATGTTTGCTATATCAAAGGAGTGGCTTCATTCATTTTTTCACACTTCACTTCTCTTTTCAAGCTTTTTTCTTCAAGTCTCTCCTTTGATAATTTCTTCTTTAGCAGTGGCTGGTGAAGGAGGTTCTCCTTTCGAACTCAACCTTGATGCCATAATGAATAATCAGTTTGAGTTCGATTTTATGTCCGCGGAGGATGATGCGGTTCTTGTGGAAGACCTGCTGGCGGCTGGAGAAGATGCCATTCCCCAAGCAGCGTACGGTCCCGAAGGTGTTCCTCAGTGGGCGGCTGGTCCGAGCAATGCTCAAGGGGCGCTTGGTTTTGCTAATGTTCCTCAATGGGAGCCCGGAACGGCGGCTGGGAATGAGGACAGACCCGAGACGGCGGCTGGGAATGAGAGCATTCCCGAGACGGCGGCTGGGAATGAGACCAGACCCGAGCCGGCGGCCGGGAGTAGGGCGTCTGGTTCGAACAGGGCGTCTGGCTCTAGAAACGCTCCCAAGAGGGCGGCTGGCACAGTAGCCGTATCAAGATGGGCGCTCGGCTCTGGAGGTGTCTTAGAGAAGGCGTCCGGTTCTTCTCGAGTTGAAATTGACGGCGTCTCGCCGAGGACGAGTATAGCACGTGGCGTTTGGACTCCTCCTCAACATGTTGAGGACAACGGCGGATGGCGTGCATGGCCGTCCCGACCTCTGGTCCCTTCCGAACGTCGTCGTGTTTGGTCGGGGACAGGTGACGATTCGGCCATGTCCAGGGAAGAAGTTAGGTCGGATCACCCGGAAGTGCCCATCTTGTGCATCCGGACGTGAAGTCCGAGTGTTGTTCTCCCGGAGAGGCTAAAGCCTATTGGGGTGAAGATATTTTTGCTTGGCGGTTGAAGAAGCCTGGACCTTCTACGAGTTATAGATCGATAGCCGAGGTATTCAAGCATGGTCCTACTTTGAGCGATCGGGATTCGCTGGCTGAGCTCAGATACGACTTCCGGATTTCGGACAAGATTAAGTTCCGTCTCATAAAAGATGGGGATAGAATGAACAAGGCGCCGGAAGGATATTTTGCCATGTACGAGTCGATGTTTTACGAAGCTTTCCTCTGGTTCCCGATCCCCGGAGCCATCTTCGAGTTTCTCGAGTTATATGGGGTCGCGATCTCTCAACTTACCCCATCCGCTATAAGGATTTTAATGGGACTCGTGGTCCGTTGTGCCGAATGCGGGGTCAAGTTGGAGGGTGATCTCATACGGAATTTCTTTTCGTTGAGGAAAGTCTCCAAGTCAGAGTTCTTCTGCTCGGTCAATGTTCGGAAGAACGTGAAGCGGTTCTATACCGGGCTTCGGCAGCATTGCAAAGCTTCGCGGCACGAGTTTTTCTACGTGAAGCGCAGCCCGCTCACGGTCGGTCCCGACTTCGGCGGCTCGGTTAGGACCGAGTGGAGTTTGCCACGTAAGCGTTTCGTCTTTTTGTGAATTTTTTCTATAAGAAGTCCTTACTCCTTGGCCTCATAACTTCATAACTTCATTCCTCACAATTTTTCATTTTTTCTCTCTCTAGTTCGAGATCCCTTCGCTCCTAGAGTTTCTGGGTTTGAGGATATCGTTGCAGAAGTTGACAAGAAGAAGATTGATTGGGAGTGTCCTGATCTCTGGCGCCGTTTTCTGGACGCGAAGGATATTTTAGAAGGGCGCACTCCTCCGAAAGGTCCTGACTTTGCTGATCCAATGGCGACATACCTCGGCATGGAGGGTGTTTGGAAGTACCGCCAGCAGAAGTATGGCGAGGCTGGACCGTCGGGAGAGGCGGCTGAGTTTGATCCGGCGGCCGGGTTTGTTCTCCCGCCCGGGCCTGACTTCCATGGCGTACCCGAGTTCTGCTTGCGCCGTTGTGGATAAAGGGAAGGGAACTTCCAACAGCCCTGACCGTCCGAGGAAGGGCAAAGTGGCTCGGACGGCCGAGGCGTCCGATCATGGTCTTCTCTTCGATGCCCGCAAGGCGGCGGGAGGCGATCCAGCTGAGTCCGTGAAGGTTGTGGACTACTTTGGAGCGTTGGCTCCGGCCTCAGCTGCGCCGTTTGATCGTTCAGCGGCTTACGGAGATCTGTCCTCCGGCCTTATGATGGTAACTCTCTTTTCCTTTAGATTTGTTTGGACGCAGTTTGGTTTTTGCTGATATTTGCTTTTCTTCGATTCAGGTCGCCACCCGAGCTCATGCAACCCAGGTTGCCCTGGAAGCTTCGGAGAAAGAGTCCCGGAAGAAGGACAAGAAGATCAAAGCCCTAGAAGTCAAGCTTCGGAACGTGGAGAGGAGATCTCAGAAGGAGATTAAGAAAGCGCTCACGGAGGCTGAGCGGAATATGGAGCTGGCGCTTAAGAAAAGCCGCTGGGAGCTGGTGGAAAAGTACCGTCTCCGTATCGAGGGAGCCAAGGCTGCCCTCGCGCCAATGCGCCAGGCGAAATACGGCGAGACTGCTTTAACCGAGGTCGGCTCCAACCTTGACCTAGTCCGGGACATCAAGTCCGGGAAGTCCAAGGTCGATGAGGAAGAGGTGGAGCTGGAGGCTTCATTGGAGCGGCTCAAAGGAGGAGGCTGGGTCGGCTCCTACGATCGGGCTGCTGCCGTTCTCGAGAGCCACTTGATATACTCTCACGTCTCTTCGTACTAGTCTCCGGATGCCGAGGCTTTGGACTACGGAGCTCCTACCCCTCTCGTCGAGTATGACTAGGCTTTGGCCTTGTTTTTTCTGTTTCTGCCTTAGTTGTGTTCGGGTCTGTTGACCCTTTTTATTGTAGTTGCTTTGTTAACCGAACTTGATCTCCTTTCATGGAGATTCATTATCTATATGCTTTTGTCCTTAGTTGTTGTGGATTTCTTGGTTGCTTCGTTTTTATAGTCTTGATAAAGGAGAAGATGGGCGGCCGGCATGTCTCTCTTTCGAGAGGGCGGCTGGCCCATTTTGTAGGGTGAAGGGCGGCTGGCCCATTTGGCGGAATAAAGGGCGGTTGGCCCATTGCCTGGGCGGCTGGCCCGTTTCGGAGTTGATTTGCATCTTTGCGGAACGAAGGGCTGCTGACCCGTCTCTCTACGGAGGACGGGCGGCCGGCCCGTTTTTTGTAAAGTGAAGGGCGGCTGGCCCGTCTCTCTACGGAGGACGGGCGGCTGGCCCGTTTTGGAGCTGATTGGTATTGCGTTGGAGTGTTGTTCCGGACACTCGAACTTTAGACCAGTTCGTATTAGCGAATATCTCTGGGTTTAATGCATTTGTCGTCGTAGGGGACCGAGCTTGTTCAGATCCCTCTTTTGACTGAACGCTTTTAAGATCTCGTATCAGAGCCGGTTTGATACTGCATTCTCGAGATGTCTTTGACCAGTGTGCCATGTCAGGCGCTTACTGGGTTTAAAGAGTTTACTTTGTGCCCTGTGTTTCGCACTATCTGCCTATGCGTAGTGCTGGTGAAAGTAAACTAATCAGAACATCGTCTCGAGCGCTTCCTGCAGGATCGCGGGATACAGGTTACGCCCTTCGAATGTTAATCCGGAAATTTATATAGCGCGCTAGTCTTATCCTCTGCGGGATGTTGAAAGAACCATGGTTTAAAAAGATAGTATTGTTGTGGCCAGCAACAGACGGATTTGTTGGTGATGACTTAAGTATTCGGGAGAAGTATCTTGATTGGTGGTCTTGGATGAGTTACGAGATGCTAAGCCTCGATGTTCATCTGATTTGTAAGTTAAAGATGTTTTATGAGATACTGAGTCTCAATGTTCATTTTCCTCGGGTTTTTCTGGATCCTTTTGGTTTCCGGATAAGTTTCGAGATGCTAAGTCTCGATGTTCGCAGGAGTGGTGTTTTCGGGAAACTTTTTCAAGCTTTGGATGTGTTATGAGATGCTAAGTCCCAATGTCCATCTCCTTGATTTGTTTGCGAAAATTTGCGATAAATTTGGGAGTATGTATATACGGACCCACTCCCCCCCCTTTTTTAAAGAGGGGGGCAACTGAACTCGTTTTTTAAGCGAGCTGCCTACGTACCCTTCGTGAAAAGGGATCAAGTCGCCCGTAGTTCCGTTTTTTTTTTTTTTTTTTTTTTTTTTTTTTTTTGGTAGGAAGATGGTTAAGTCTCGGCCGTGGAACCGTCATTTGTAGCTTCGACGGTTTCAGAGGCAGTTTTCGTCTCTTCTTGGTTTGTTTCTGTGGGCGGAACCTCCGTTTTCTCAAACTGTTCGGTTCTGCTTACTTTCTTTCCCAGTTTGGGGACTTTGTCTTCATTCTTCCTCTTCGGGTTCCCTCTCAGCGGGATGGTCGGATTCCGGAGCTTGTGCTCTGCCAGAAAACAGATCCGAGCCTCCTTCTGATTTCCCCAAATGGTCTTGATTCCGTTTGGTGTCGGGAACTTCAGGCAGAGATGGTAAGTCGATGGGATAGCTCGCATTGAATTGATCCAGGGAGTCCCCATTATCACGTTATAAATTGCGGGGTGGTTTGCCACCGCGAAGTTAACGATTTTCGTGATTCCACCGGCACGAACCGGGAGCTGGATTGTTCCATCCGTCATTGTGACTTCGCCAGAGAATCCGGTCAGCGATCTCGGATTGGGCGTTATTTTTGCCGGATCCACCTTCATTCTTTGAAGTGTCTCTCGAAAAATGACGTCCACCGAACTTCCGGTGTCGATCAAGACTCGTGAGACGTCGTGGTCGTTGATATCCAACTCTACCACCAATGGGTCATCGTGAGGTTGGTCAAGGCCTTCAGCGTCTTTTTCGTGAAAGGCGATCTGATCGTCATTTTCGGTGATCGGATCCCGCGGTTTTGACTCCTTGTCTCCTCTTCTCAGGAACGCTTTTATCGAGGCCACTGTGTCCCGGCAGTACTGAGATCCTCCGATGATCATGTGGATCCTTCTGCGGTTGGCGGCGGAGTCGTCTCCGTTTGGTCTCCTTCCTCGTTTGGGGGTATCCTCGTCGGGCTTTTTCGGGACGTTCCTGGTTAGGTCGCCCGTCCGGGGCGCCAGCATCTTCTTCGATAGCTCCGAGACTCTCGAGGGTCACTCCGTTTCCGAGCTCCCCGGCTAACATCTTTGCCGCGAGCCTCCTTCCGACGGTCCTGCAGTTTTCGGTCGAGTGGCCTTCTGTCTTGTGGAAGGTACAGAAAGCGTTTTCGTCGAATCCTGGTCGAGTCCATGTATTCCATGGTCCCTTGTTGCGCTCATTATACGGTTTTTCCGTGTTTATCTGGTAGTTATGCGCTCCACCCGAGTTGGGTTCTTCATCTCGACTGGTTCGCCTACTTCTTCTCTCGTTTGGAAAGTTAGAAGGTTGCACCGTGCCTTTTGCGACCAATTTTGAGGATTGGTGCTTTCCGGCTGGGACACTCATGTCTTCCTCGTAGATGACGAAGTTGGAAGCACGATGGAGAGCATCTTGAATGGTTACTGGTGGGTTTACGGTAATATCCTTTCGGAAGTTCGAAGTCTTCAGCAAGGACTTCTTTAGGGCGTTGATCGCGGCGCTGTTGCTTAGTCCGTCAATTTTCGAGACGATCACCTTAAACCTTTCGATGAAGTCTCGGAGGCTTTCTTCGGGTTCCTGCGACAGCGAGTAAAGGTCCGCGTCGGATGTCGACGGTCTTATGAACAGTGAGTAATGTTTCAAGAAGGCCGTCGACAATTGCTCAAAACCATCGATTGAATCTCTCTCTAGTCTTGAGAACCACGACAGGGCCGATCCTTTCAGATGCTCCACGAAGAGGAGGCAGAATCCCGCGTCCCTCTCTTCGGGTTTGAACCTAGCACGTCCCATAGCGATGCGGAAGGCTGTCATGTGGGCCTTCGGATCAGTCGTCCCGTCGTAGAAGGGAATTCGGATTTTTCCTGGGTCAGAGAGTCTGACGCCAGTGATCCTCGAAGTGAACGGGATCTTCTGCGTTTCCTCTAGGACGTGGTCAATTTCCGGGGCCGCACTTGTCGCTTTATGGACCTGCGACTTTACCTCCTTCATCTGACTTGTGGTGAGTTCTAGCTTGTAGTTCGGCTAGCGGATTGATTAGCTCTGGCCTCTCGTTCCTCCTTTTCCTGCTCTTCGATCCAGCGGAGCTCTTCTTCGTCCGCGTTCAGATCTCCAGCTTCGTCATCAGTTTCGTTTTCGGCTCTGTTCGTGATGTCTCTCGGGTTCTCGCCATTAGTCACCGTGGAAGTTGGCCGTTCAGCTGTTCGCCCAATGGCGCTCTTCCGGTACAGCGGGGGTGGTGCTGACAGCTCTTTCCTTGTTCCGACCGGAGTCTGCTCATCGGAATTCTGACGGCCCGAGGGATCCGCTCGCGGGGTGAAGACAAGGCGTCTCGCTCCTAAAGTCCGGAGGCCATGTGCTGGTTCCTGAGAAGCCGCTCTTTCTCGTGCGGCCGCTCTCTCTTGCCTATTTTGCCGCTGCGCGATTTCGGCTACCATGTTCCTCAGCTCGGTGATCGCCGCAATCTCGGGGGTGGTGTTGGCTGTTTCCGCGATGACCGGGTCCTCGGTCGGCATTCCGAATCGGGTGAGCGCACTGGCGGAGGTCCCGGTTATCCCGATCGCTCCGTTGGCGGATGTTCCGACGACAGTTGCTCCGGTCCCGGCCGCCGATGTGCTGATGGCGGGAATTCCTGTTCCCACAGTTCCTGTGGCCGGTTGGTTGGTGATATCGTCGGTTCTACTGGTCATTGTCTTCGTTCCGTATCCTTTTCGTTCTTAGGGTTAAGAATATTTCTCGTCCCCACAGACGGCGCCAAACTGTGAGAGTCGAAACTCACACTGTCAAAACTTATATTTTATGGGGGCTCGAAAATTCTATTTATAAAGAACTAAAGGACCGAAAATGCAAAAGAGATGAAAAGAGGGATTTTTATTGATATTTTCCGAAAGTACAAGGGAAATTAGCAAAAGCTTAATAGTCATAAATTGCTAAAACACCTAATACTCGGATCTGGGATGGGATTTAACCCTTACATGAGCGTACATATATATACTGACAATCCTAGGAGGCTAAGACTTCAGATTTCCGATGTGGGACCTTGTCCTTCGCCCCAGCCGCCGACCTAAGCTTTTTGGGCCCGATTTCCGGCCCGAGAGTCTTCCGTGATCCGTCTGCGCATCCTGACCAAAATCTGGCTCGCCGGTGAATAGTAATCCGATGAATAGTAATCCGAATCTCGGTTTAAGCTAAATTCAATTTTTCGGTTAACTTTGTCTCGGGATGAATAGTGTTTTTTCAACGGTTTTTCCTGCGTGAACAGTGTTCCGAGCGTTTTATGACTTCTGAGATTTGAACCACCCATTTTTTATTTGAACTTCCAGCCGCCGGTCTTGGTGTTGATGGCCAGCCGCCGGTTCCTTTGGCTCGTGTGCTCGGCGACTGGTCCACGGACGGCTGGATGTTCGTCACGGTCTTTCGGGTAATGTTTATGGACGTCTTTGGAGCCAGAACATGCAAACGGATGATCTTCGAGTCGGTCCGGGCATAGAGTTACGTTCGGTCGGTTGACTGGAGGATGTTCGGACAATGAGTCTTGACTTGAGAAATGATCGTGAGCGTATGAGGAAGACCCGGCGGCTCGCCTTATCCCAGCCGCCGGTTGGTGTATCATGAAGATCCGACGGCTGGCCTTATCCCAGCCGCCGGTTGATGGATCAAGAAGACCCGGCGGCTGGCCTTATCCCAGCCGCCGGTTGATGGATCAAGAAGACCCGGCGGCTGGCCTTTTCCCAGCCGCCAGCCTTGGACGCGTGAGGATCCGGCGGCTGGCACTTGTCCCGGCCGCCGGCCATGGACGGGTGAGGATCCGGCGGCTGGCACTTGTCCCAGCCGCCGGCCATGGACGTGTGAAGATCCGGCGGCTGGTACTCATCCCAGCCGCCGGCCGTGGGTGCAAGAAGATCCGGCGGCTGGCCTTGTCCCAGCCGCCGGTTGATGTCTTGAATGGATCGTGGGCAGTTTGCCTTAGCTCGTCCGTTCCATGTTCGTGATTTGATCTCGACCTTGACTTCTCGTTCCGTCAATCTTCGAGGAGGGGATTTCGACCCCAACAGTTAGCCCCCCAGCTCTTTGCTTCCGTGGTTTGGAGCAAGGGGCGTCGAGCTGAAAGTTTTATCGGGATTGACTGAAACAGGAAGACAATGAGTTTTTCCGTTCGTCCGTTCATCCGCTTCTCTTTGATGTCTTGTCAGAGTATAGTTCACCATGGAAGTTCGTGCCATGTTTGCCATATCAAAGGAGTGGCTTCATTCATTTTTTCACACTTCACTTCTCTTTTCAAGCTTTCTTATTCAAGTCTCAAGGGGATTTCGACCCCAACAATCACTTTGAATCTACAGTGCAATGTCAGAAGAGGTCAGTAAGTTTCCCTTAAAGATAAGCAACACCATGGATTGCTTAGAAAACAAAACTCTCTTAACCCCACTCGATTTAATGAAAAAGTTTGGAAGACTTACCTGAGATTTAGGAATGGTCTACTTACGGCTGGATTCCGGACGGCTTAACTGAGTTTTAGGAAGGGTTTCGGAATGTTGCTTACTTTAGCCGGTTTGATCTCCTCTTTTCCCTTAGCTTTATCTCTGCTCTGTTTTATCTTGACTTGGTCTTCTTGCACTTCACTTGGTGACAAAGGAATCAGGGTGATTTCTTGCCTTTATGCTCAAAGGAATATCGGTTTAGGAACCCATCATGCATCACCTTGTTGTCGAATTGCCATGGTCTACCGAGAAGGATGTGACCTGCTTCCATGGGCAATATATCACACACAATCTCATCTTCATATCTCCCAATGGTCAGTGCAACTTTGACCTGGTGACTCACTTGCAACTCGCCTTCTTCATTAAGCCATTCTAGCTGGTATGGTTTCGGATGTGGATAGACTTTAAGTCTAAGCTTCTTGACAAGTGTTTCACTAGCCACATTTGTACAGCTCCCGCCATCAATGACCAAGCTGCAGACCTTGTCTTGGATGATACATCTTGTATGAAAGAGATTTTCTCTTTGAGCTTTCTCATCCAAATTGGTTTGAACACTAAGTGATCGCCTGGTCACTAGCAACTTCCCTTGTGCTGGATAATCCACAGACTCTTCATCCTCTATTTCATCATAAATCGGTTCAGTCTCTTCCTCAGATTCGATCTCTCCACTTTCTCTCAAGATCATCACTCGGTTGTTTGGACATTTGTTGGCATAATGACCCAATCCTTGGCATTTGAAGCACTTGACATCTCTTGCACGTCCCTGAGTTGTATCCTGTTTGGTCTTTTCAAAAAAAGAAGATGGATTAGTCTTAAGCTTAGTATTTGTTCGGTTAGAACTCTTACCTTTATCAGAAAAGTTAGACTTAGAGGCGGATGGATAGGAAGTTCTGCTGTAGCTTTTCCTCTTTAGCTGTTGTTCCACAAGGATGGCCTTATGTAACAGATCCTCCAGATCCTCATAAGTTTGCAGCTCCATACGATCCTGCACCTCTCTGTTCAGTCCAGTCAGAAATCGAGACATAGTTGCTTCAAGGTCTTCATCAACATCAGCTTTCAGCATGAGAGTCTCCATCTCCTGGTAATAATCCTCAACATTCTTGCTTCCTTGTGCTAGACGCCTCAGTTTGTGATGAAGATCCCTAAGATAATGGCTAGGCACAAATCGCTTCCTCATCAAGGTTGCCATCTCTTCCCAAGTATCAATTGGTTCCTCTCCAGCTCTTCTCCTGTTAGTCACAAGTTGATCCCACCAATTAATAGCATAGCCATTGAATTGAGTTGCAGCTAAACTTACCTTCTTGCGTTCTGAATAGTTGTGGCAATCAAAGATGAGCTCAACCTTTCTCTCCCATTCTAGGAAAGCATCTGGATCGTTCTTACCATAGAACTGAGGGATTTTTAGTTTTAAACTTCCCAGATTGTCATCAGTTCTTCTAGCTTCATCAGCAAAAGGATTGTCAGTTCTCCTCCCACGGATTGGTGGCCTCCTTGGTGGCTTCCTCACGCTGCTACGCCCAGAAGAGGAGTCTTCTTCATCCTCATAGATCGTTTTGGTGTTGGATCTGTTTTTCTTCTTAGACTTGGGTGCTTACCCTGATTGCGTGAATGTCCTCCATTCCTGCAGATAAGAAACGTTTTAAATCACCAGTTAGGGCTCTCATCTGAATTTTGGACAATCCTTCTCCTGCCCTCTCTTGTTCTTCCTCGCTTTGACTCATTGATCCTGCAAATCACTTAATAAACCGATATATAAAACAAAACACTCTCTCACAAAATTGGATTCTCTCTTTGTGGTTCTTCCTCTCAATGATCTCTGATTTCTTCAATGGTTCTAAATCAACAAATCTCGATCAAATCTAGCAAATCAATCCGATCAACACAGAGTATAAGAAGGAAGATAGGTAGATTGCAAGATTTTAGGAAATGCTAGCTGATTAACCTAGTTCTGGTCCGATTTCTCCTAGACCAATACTTGAACTCGATTTTTCCTAAGTCCAAGATTGAATCCGATTTCTCCTAGATTCAATAACCCTTTTCTGTTTTTGAGTTTTATCCTTTTTTTTTTTTACAATATGAGCTGGCTCAGCTAGCAAGAAAGATAGATAAGAAATCGATTTGGAGAAGAAAAGAAAGTTTCATGGAAGGTGAGAAAGATGGAGTTAGAAAGCGATACCAAAACCTTCAAGTGTGCTCTGATACCACATGACACAATTTTCCCAAGGAATTGCACCTGAAGGTCGGTTAAGGATGGATATGGACTGAGAAGGTTACTAACACTTCACAGAACTAAGGTGGATTGATTGGTCTCACAAGGGTTGCGGATTTGCCCTTGATATGCCTAACTCCAACTATCCTCGGATATGACTCACCTAGACAATAGAAGAAGTGTGTTGATCGGATATGACTCACCAAACAACAAGATTGTTCAAGAAGAACAGATGAGAATCACTCTCAAGGGTGTTTCGTTGAAACGAAAAGGATGATAGAAAATAACTTGATGTTACTCAAATGAGTTTTCGAAAATACATATAGCAAAGATGATGTTTGAGTTTCTTGAAAATAAAGATAAGACTTGAATGAAAAAAGATAGTTTGAGTAATCGGTTGAGATTGAACTCTTGAGTTTCGTAACTGCTTGTGTTTTGTGAAGTTGATCCGTCCTTAGGAAAGGCTTCCTTAGTCCTTGTTCTGACTTCCTGAAAAGTCGATTTGGGAAGGCCTTCCTGAGTTCGAACACTCTCCTCCTGAATTTGGCATTTGTGAATGCATTCCTGAATCTTCTTGAATCCTTACTAAAGTCACGAGTGGCACTTCTTCCTTCTCACAGTTGGTTTGGTCTTTGGTTGATCTGAGCAGCTGGTTTGAAGCTTCAGCAAGCTGTCTGGTCCTGGCTATGGTCATAGCTCCAGCTGGTACATGTAATGCATCCACGACAACAAGCTCCTCTTTCTCTTCCATAACCGGCTCATGCCATTCCTCAGATACAAGTTCAGCTTCATGCTCCTTTCTTGGTTGGTTCAGCTTCATAACCGGCTCATGCCATTTCTCTTCCATGATTTTTGTTGGGGTCGAAATCCCCTCCTCGAATATTAACGAAACAAGAAGCCAACATCAAGATCAAATGGAATTTATCCCGGGCATGGACCGGACAGGCTAAGGCCAACTGCCCACGACACGTCCGAGACACGACCCGGCGGCTGGGATAAGGCCAGCCCAGCAGCCCACGTCTCCTCTAAGGCAAGGACCGGCGGCTGGGATACGGCCAGCCGCCCATGATCCCTCCAAGACAATGTCCGGCGGCTGGGATAAGGCCAGCCGCCCGGATCTTCTTCATGCTCGGTCCGGCGGCTGGGATAACGCCAGCCGCCCGGATCTTCCTCATGCTTCTTCCGGCGGCTGGGATAAGGCCAGCAGCCCGGATCTTCTTCATGCTCGGTCCGGCGGCTGGGATAAGGCCAGCCGCCCGGATCTTCCTCACGCCCGGTCCGGCGGCTGGGATAAGGCCAGCCGCCCGGATCTCCTTCAAGCACGATCCGGCGGCTGGGATAAGGCCAGCCGCCCACTATCATTTCTTAGTCAAGACTCGTTATCCGAACATTGTCTGGTCGACCGACCATCAATCGTAACTCTAAGCCCGGACCATCTCGAAGATTAGACATTTGCATGTTCTGATTCCAAAACGTCCATAAACATTTTCCGAAAGATCGCGACCTACGTTCAGCCGTCTATGGACCAGTCGCCCGAATACATTAGCCAAAGGAACCGGCGGCTGGCCATCAATACCAAAACCGGCGGCTGGAAGTTCAAATAAAGAACGGGCGGCTCAAATCTCAAGAGTCGTAAAACGTTTGGAATACTATTCACGCGGGAAAAACAGTTAAAAACACTATTCATCTCAAGACAGAGTTAACCGTAAAATCGAATTAAGTCTAAACGGAAATTCGGATTACTATTCATCGGATTACTATTCACGGTTTACTATTCATCGGTTATAAAAGGCGGGCCAGATTTGGGTCAGAACGTGCAGGTGGATCATAGAAGGTTTTCCGGCCGGATTTCGGGCCCAAAAGGTTAGGTCGGCGGCTGGGAAGAGACCACAAAGTCCCACATCGAAAATATGAAGTCTTAGCACCCTAGGATCGTCAGTATATATATATGTACACTCATGTAAGGGTTAAAGGCATCCCAAATCCGAGTATTAGGAGTTTTTAGCAATATAAGACTTTTCAGCTTTTGCTAATTATCTTTGTACTTTCGGAAATCGTCAATAAAATCTCTCTTTTTACATTTTCGGTCCTTTAGTTTTTTAAAATAGAATTTTCGAGCCCCATAAAATATAAGTTTTGACAGTGTGAGTTTCGGCTTTCACAGTTTGGGGCCGTCTGTGGGGACGAGAAATATTCTTAACCCTTAGAACGAAAAGGATACGGAACGAAGACAATGACCAGAAGAACCGACAATATCACCAACCAACCGGCCGGAGCAGCCGCCACGGGAACGGCCGGAACGGGAATTCCCGCCATAAGTACATCGGCGGCCGGAATCGGAGCGACTGCCGCTGGGACATCCGCCGACGGAGCGATCAGTACAGCCGGGACCTCCGCCAACGCGCTAACTAGGTTCGGAATGCCGACCGGAGACCCGATCATCACAAAAGCAACGAACACCGCCCCGGAGATCCCGGCAATCACCGAGTTAAGAAACATGGTAGCCGAAATCGCGGAGCGGCAAAACAGGCAAGAGAGGACAGCTGCGCAGGAGAGAGCAGCTTCCCAGGAGTTAACATGTGACCCCCGGACTTTCGGTGCAAGACGCCTTGTTTTCACCCCGCGAGCGGATCCCCCGGGCCGTCAGAATCCCAATGAGCAAACCCCAGTCGGAACAAGGAGAGAACCATCGGCACCACCTCCGCTGTACCGGAAAAGCGCCACTAGGCGAACCGCTGAACGGCCGATTTCCACAGTGACCAACGGCGAAAACCCAAGAGACACCGCAAACGGAGCCGACAGGGAAGAAAGCGAAACCGACGACGAAGCTGGAGACCTAAACGTGGACGAGGAAGAACACCGCTGGATCGAAGAGCAGGAAAAGGCGGAACGAGAGGCCCAAGCTAACCGGTCCACAAGCCAAAGGAGCGAGTTGGACGAACTTCACGCCCGTCTGGAACTCACCACAAGTCAAATGAAGGAGGTGAGGTCGCAAGTCCATAAAGCGACGAGTGCGGTCCCGGAAATTGACCGCGTCTTAGAGGAAACGCAAAAGATCCCGTTCACTTCAAGGATCACGAGCGTTAGACTTTCTGACCCGGGAAAAATCCGAATCCCCTTCTACGACAGAATGACCGATCCAAAGGCCCACCTGACAGCCTTCCACATCGCTATGGGACGGGCTAGATTCAAACCCGAAGAGAGAGACGCCGGATTCTGCCTCCTCTTCGTGGAACATCTGAAAGGATCAGCCCTGTCATGGTTCTCTAGGCTATAAAGAGACTCGATCGACGGCTTTGACCGATTGTTGGCAGCCTTTCTGAAGCATTACTCACTGTTCATAAAACAGTCAACATCCGACGCGGACCTCTACTCACTGTCGCAGGGGCCCGAAGAAAGCCTTCGAGATTTCATCGAAAGATTTAAGGTGATTGTCTCGAAGATTGACGGCCTAAGCAACAGTGCCGCAATAAATGCCCTGAAGAAGTCCTTGCTGAAGACCTCAAGCTTCCGAAAGGAAATTACCGTGAATCCGCCGGTAACCATTCAAGATGCTCTCCACCGCGCTTCCAACTTTGTAATCTACGAGGAAGAAATGAGGGTCCCGGCCGGAAAGCACCAATCCTTGAAATTGGTCGCCAAAGGCACGGTGCAACCTTCTAACGTTCCAAACGAGAGAAGAAGTAGGCGAATCGGCCGAGACGAAGAACCCAACCCGGGCAGAGCGCATACCTACCAAATAAACACGAAGAGACCATCTGATGGGCGCAACAGAGGGCCGTGGCCACTCAGGCAAAAGGCCACTCAACTGAAAACTGCAGGTCCGTCGGAAGAAGGCTCGCGGCAAAGCTATTAGCCGGGGAACTCGAAAACAGAGTGATTCTCGAAAGTCTCGGAGCAATCGAAGAAGACGTTGGCGCCCCGGGCGGACGACCCAATCAGGAACGTCCCGAAAGGCCCGACGAGGATACCCCCAAACGGGGAAGGAGACCGAACGGAGACGATTCCGCCGCGAACCGCAGGAAGATCCACATGATCATCGGAGGATCTCAGTACTGCCGAGATACGGTGGCCTCAATAAAGGCTTTCCTGAGAAGAGGAGACAAGGAGTCCAACCCGCGGGAGCCGATCACTGAAAACGATGATCGGATCGCCTTTCACGAAAAAGACGCCGAAGGCCTCGACCAACCTCACAACGACCCATTGGTGGTAGAGCTGGACATCAACGACCACGACGTCTCTCGGGTCTTGATCGATACCGGAAGTTAGGTGGATGTCATTTTTCGGGAGACGTTTCAGAGGATGAAGGTAGATCCATCGATGATAAAGCCCAATCCGAGATCGCTAACTGGATTCTCTGGTGAAGTCACAATGACGGACGGAACAATCCAGCTCCCGGTTCGTGCCGGTGAAATCACGAAAATCGTTAACTTCGCGGTGGCAAACCACCCCGCGATTTATAACGTGATAATGGGAACCCCGTGGATCAACTCAATGCGAGCGATCCCGTCGACCTACCATCTTTGCCTGAAATTCCCAACACCGAACGGAATCAAGACCGTCTGGGGAAATCAGAAGGAGGCCCGTATCTGCTTTCTGGCAGAGCACAAGCTCCGGAATCCGACCATCCCGCAGAGAGAGAACCCGAAAAGGAAAAAGGAAGATGAAGTCCCTGAATTGGGAAAGAAAATGAGCAGAACCGAACAATTCGAGAAAACGGAGGTTCCGCCCACAGAAACTGAAACCAACCAAGAGGAGACGAAAACTACCAAAAAGACCTCAGAAACCGCCGAAGCTGCGACAGACAATTCCATTACCAAGACTTAGCCGTCTTCTTGCCAACAAAAAAAAAAAAAAAACGGAACTACGGGTGACTTGATCCCTTTTCAAGAAGGGTACGTAGGCAGCTCGCTTAAAAAACGAGTTCAGTTGCCCCCCTCTTTAAAAAAGGGGGGGAGTGGGTCCGTATATACATACTCCCAGGTTTTCGCAACCAAATTAAGAGGATGGACATTGGGACTTAGCATCTCGAAACTTGATCCGGAAAGCGAATGGATCCAGAAAAACCCGAGGAAAATGAACATTGAGACTTAGTATCTCATAGCATATCTTTAACTCGGACTTAAAATTGGATGAACATCGAGACTTAGCATCTCATAACCTATCCAAGACCACCAACCAATCAAGATATCTCTCCCCAACAAATCCGTCTGTTGCTGGCCACAACAAGACCGTCCTTTTAAACCATGGTTCCCTCAACATCCCGCAGAGGATAAGACTAGCGCGCTATACAAATTTCCGGATTAACATCCGAAGGGCGTAACCTGACATCCCGCGATCCTGCAGGAAGCGCTCAAGACGATGTTCTGTTTAGTTTACCTTCACTGGCGCTTTGCATAGGCAAATAGTGTGAAGCGTAAGGAACGAAGTAAACTCTTTAAACCCAGTAAAGCGCCTGACATGGAAAACTTGTCAAAGACATCTCGAGAACGCAGTATCAAACCGGCTCTGATGCGATATCTTAAAAGCGTTCAACCGAAAGAGGGATCCGAACAAGCTTGGTCCCCCGCAACAAAAGACTGCATCTAACCAGGGAATATTCGCAAAGATGACCTGGTCTGAAGTTCGAGTGTCCGGAATAACACTCCAACGCAATACCGATCAATTACGAAATGGGCAAGCCGCCCGTCCTCCGTAGAGAGACGAGCCAGCCGCCCTTCACTCAACACGGTACCGATCAACTCCGAAACGGGCCAGCCGCCCGAAGGACGGGCCAGCCGCCCGAAGGACGGGCCAGCCGCCCTTCGCTCTACAAAACGGGCAAGCCGCCCGTCCTCCGTAGAGAGACGAGCCAGCCGCCCTTCGCTCTACAAAATGGGCCAGCCGCCCGTCCTCCGTAGAGAGACGGGCCAGCCGCCCTTCGCTCTGCAAAACGGGCCAGCCGCCCATCCTCCGTAGAGAGACGGGCCAGCCGCCCTTTTTTCTCATTTATAAAGACTTGTAGCCCGAAAACAAGCCTTTGTTCGGATTTAAACGAGCAAGTAGTCCAGCACAATTAAAGGCAAAGCAAAGAGATAATAAATCTCCATAAAAGGAGACATCAAACGATCCAGTTCGGCGGACAAAGCAAATACAATAAAGGGTCAAAAGACCCGAACACAACTGAAGCAGAAAATACAAGATAAAAAGGCTAAAGCCTAGTCATACTCAACAACAGGAGTAGGAGCTCCGTAATCCTCAGCCTCCGGGGATCGGTACGGGGAAACAGGAGAGTAGACCAAGTAGCTATCGAGGATGGTAGCAGCCCGATCGTAGGAGCCGACCCAACCTCCTCCCTTGAGCTGCTCCAGCGAATCCTCCAACTTCTTCTCCTCCTCCTCGACTTTGGACTTCCCGGACTTGATGTCCCGGACCAGACCAAGGTTCGAGCCGACCTCGGACAAAGCAGTCTCGCCATACTTGGCCTGACGCATCGGTGCTATAACAGCTTTAGCGCCCTGAATGCGGAGACGGTACTTCTCGATCAACTCCCAGCGGCAGCATTTCAGCGCCATTTCCGCTCAGCCTCAAGCGCTTTCTTGAGTTCCTTCTGGGACCTCTTCTCCGCATTCCTAAACTTGACCTCTAGGGCCTTGATCTTTTTTTCCTTCTTCCGGGACTCCTTCTCCGAGGCCTCTAAGGCAACCTGGGTTGCATGAGCTCGAGTGGCAACCTGAGTCAAAGAAAAGCAAATATCAGCAAATACCAAACTACGTTAAAACAAATCTAAAGAAGGAAGGAATTACCATCATAAGGCCAGAAGACAAGTCTCTGTAAGCAACTGAACGATCGAACGGCGCAGCAGAGGCCGGAGCCAACGCTCCAAAGTAATCCATGACCTTCGCGGATTCAGCTGGATCTCCTCCCGCCGCCTTGCGAGCGTCGAAAAGGAGACCAGGATCAGACGCCTCGATCGTCCGGGCCACCTTGCCTCTCCTCGGACGATCCGGGCTGTTAGAAGCTCCTTTTCCTTTATCAGCCACAACGGCACAATCCGAACCCTGAGGAGCGGCTATTTGTTCCTCGGGCACGCCGTCACCATACTTCTGCTGGCGCTACATCCAAACACCCTCCATGCAAGGATATGTCGCCATTGGATCAACGAAGTCGGGACCCTTTGGAGGAGCGCGCCCTTCTAAAATATCTTTCACGTCAAGAAAGTGGCGCCAAAGAACAGGACACTCCCAATCGATCTTCTTTTTATCAACTTCTTCAAAGATATCCTCAACTCCGGAAACTCGAGGAGCGAAAGGATCACGAACTAAGAGAGAAAAGAAAAGTGCAAGATTGTGAGAAATGAAATTGTGAGGAATGAAACAAAGGAATGAAGACTATATTGAAAACAAATTCACAAAAGACAAAATGCTTATGTGGCACATTCCACTCGGTTCTAACCGGGTTGTCGTAATCGGGACTAACCGTGAGCGGGCTGCGCTTCACGTAGAAAAACTGATTCCTCAAAGCTTTGCAATTACTCTGAAGGCCAGTGTAGAATCGCTTCACGTTCTTCCGAACGTTAACCGAGCAATAAAGATCAGAGGTAGAAGTCTTCCTCAAGGAAAAGAAATTTCGCATAAGGTCGCCCTCCAGCTTGATTCCGCACTCTGCGCAGCGGACCACGAGTCCCATCAGAATTCTCATGGCAGAAGGAACAAGCTGCGAGATTGCAACCTCGTACAAATCAAGAAATTCGAAGATAGCCCCCGGGATCGGGAACCACAGGAAAGCCTCATAGAGCATCGATTCGTACATCGGGAAGTATCCTTCGGGCGCCTTATTCATCCTATCTCCATCCTTCGGGATGCGAAACATAATCCTTTCCGAGACCAGGAAGTCATACCTAAGCTCGGCTAAAGAGTCCCGATCGCTCAGAGTGGGTCCAAGCTTGAATCCCGAAGATATTTTCCTGTACCCCGAAGACGGTCCAGGCTTCTTAAACCGCCAAGCGAAAATATCCTCACCCCAATAGGCATTGGCTTCAGCGGGAGAACGACACTCGGACTTCACCTCTGGATGCACAAAGATGGGCACCTCCGGGTGATCCGACCTGACTTCTTCTCCGGACATGACCGAGTCATCACTTGTCTCTGGCCAAGCACAATGATGTTCGGAGGGGACCAGAGATCGGGATGGCCATGCACGCCATGCGCTGTTGTCCTCGACATGCTGAGGAGAAGTCCAAACGCTACGTACTCCACTAACCCGCGGCGAGACGCCGTCGATACCATCTCGAGGATAGCCGGACGCCCTCTCTAAGACGCCTCCAGACCCAGGCGCCCACCTTGATACTGCCACAACGCCAGCCGCCCTCCTGGACGGATTCTTAGAGCCAGCCGCCCTCTTCGAGCCGGACGCCCTACACGACAAACCTCCGATGCCAGCCGCCGTCTCGGAAACTTTCTCAATCCCGGCCGCCGTCTCGGGTGCGTTCTCAATCCCGGCCGCCGTCTCGGGAACGTTCTCAATCCCTGCCGCCCATTGCTGAATCTCGTCCCGGACAGGCTCCCATTGAGGAACGTTAGCAAAACTGAGCGCTCCCTGAACGTTGCTAGGGCCAGTCGCCCACTGAGGAACACCTTCGGGACCGGACGCCGCTTGTGGAATGGCATCTTCTCCAGCCACCAGCAGATCATCCACAAGTGTCGCGTCCTGCTCCGCGGACACAAAATCAAACTCAAACTGGCTATTCATTATTGCGTCAAAGTTGAGTTCGAAAGGAGAGCCTCCTTCACCAGCCATTTCTAAAGGAAAAATTTTCAAAGGAAAAACTTGAAGAAGAAAACTTGAAAAGAGAAGGGGAGTGTGAAAAAATGAGAATGAAGCCACTCCTTTGATATAGCAAACATGGCATGAACTTCCGTATGAACATGATGGACTGTACTTTGACAAGACACTAAAGAAGAGCGGACGAACAAACGAACGGAAAAACTCCTTGCCTTCCCGTTTCGATCAATCCCGATAAAACTCTCAGCTCGAAGCTCCTTGCTCCAAACCACGGAAGCAAAGAGCTGGGGGGATAACTGTTGGGGTCGAAATCCCCTCCTCGAAGATTAACGAAACAAGAAGCCAAGATCAAGATCAAATGGAATTTATCCCGGGCATGGACCGGACATGCTAAGGCCAACTGCCCACGACACGTCCGAGACACGACCCGGCGGCTGGGATAAGGCCAGCCGCCCACGTCTCCTCTAAGGCAAGGGCCGGCGGCTGGGATACAGCCAGCCGCCCATTATCCCTCCAAGACAATGTCCGGGGGCTGGGATAAGGCCAGCCGCCCGGATCTTCTTCATGCTCGGTCCGGCGGCTGGGATAAGGCCAGCCGCCCGGATCTTCCTCACGCTTGGTCCGGCGGCTGGGATAAGGCCAGCCGCCTGGATCTCCTTCAAGCACGATCCGGCGGCTAGGATAAGGCCAGCCGCCCACGATCATTTCTTAGTCAAGACTCGTTATCCGAATATTTTCCGGTCGACCGACCATCAATCGTAACTCTAAGCCCGGACCGACTCGAAGATTAGACATTTTCATTTTCTGATTCCAAAACGTCCAGAAACATTTTCCGAAAGATCGCGACCTACGTTCAGCCGTCTATGGACCTGTCGCCCGAATACATTAGCCAAAGGAACCGGCGGCTGGCCATCAATACCAAAACCGGCGGCTGGAAGTTCAAATAAAGAACGGGCGGCTCAAATCTCAAGAGTCGTAAAGCGTTCGGAATACTATTCACTCGGGAAAAATCGTTTAAAAACACTATTCATCTCGAGACAGAGTTAACCGTAAAATCGAATTAAGTCTAAACCGAAATTCGGATTACTATTCATCGGATTATTTTTCACGGTTTACTATTCATCGGTTATAATAGGCGGGCCAGATTTGGGTCAGAACGTGGAGGTGGATGATAGAAGGTTTTCCGGCCGGATTTCGGGCCCAAAAGGTTAGGTCGGCGGCTGGGAAGAAACCACAAAGTCCCACATCGAAAATATGAAGTCTTAGCACCCTAGGATCGTCAGTATATATATGTACACTCATGTAAGGGTCAAAGGCATCCCAAATCCGAGTATCGGGAGTTTTTAGCAATATAAGACTTTTCAGCTTTTGCTAATTATCTTTGTACTTTCAGAAATCATCAATAAAATCTCTCTTTTTACATTTTCGGTCCTTTAGTTCTTTAAAATAGAATTTTCGTGCCCCCATAAAATATAAGTTTTGACAGTGTGAGTTTCGGCTTTCACAATTGTGTCATCCTTCCTTCGGTTTAATCATGGTTTGATGTCTTGATTTCGGTTTTATACGTAGAGTCCTCGATGTTTTCGTTTATTTGGAATGGCACAAAATTATCCATAAAACGGCACGATGTCTTGGAAGGAACCTGTGAAGACAAAAAGTCTTAACTCGGAGAATACGCAAAGATTCGAACTGTACGAGACTCGTTGAAAACTCCGTTCGGCAGATTTCAGGATGATGATGCCGAGGTGAATGACATGGATTCAGGTCGGCACATTTTTGAGCAAAGTGTGCCGAGCTGAATGCCATGAATTCAGCTCGGCATGTTCTTGAATTGGAGGTGCCGAGTGCATCACGGATTCAGCTCGATACGTTTTGGCCATGAAGGTGCCGAGCTGAATGATGTGAGTTCAGCTCGGCACATTTCAGCTTCGTGCTACCAAGACGAATGTCACGAGTTCAGCTTGGCATGCTCTGCTAGATGCTGCCGAGCTGAATGCCATGAGTTCAGCTCGGCACATTGTTGGGACACTTCAGCTACGCACATTTTTGTTTACGAAAAGAGTCGTTTCTCGTATAAATTGATTTGGACAGTTTACAATGCCCAATCCAGCTCGACATTGCCAAGCTGAGTTCAGGTCGGCATGTAGAGGAAGAAGTCAGGTCGGCACCATCTGATGGAGTCCAGGTCGGCACTTTTTGGCTTGGCCTGTTTCCGAAAAGATCAACTTGGCCGCGCTGGTTTTTCCCGCAAACTAATGGTTTATACGAATACGGGAGTTGACTTGGAACTCCGTATTTTCCGATTCGTGGATTCTCCTCGATGTTTAGGCATTTCTAGCCGTTAATCTCGGGAGTGCGGTTTTTGACCCCAACAGTTAGCCCCCAGCTCGTCAGTCTCAATCTTGACGACGACAAGGTTAAGGCTAGAATGTCGACAAGTCGATAACCTTATTCTGTTCCTTGAATTCGATAGTCTTTTTCAGGACGAAGACTGTTTCGAAAAATGTTTTTTCCGATTGAATCGAGATGAAAACTGTTTCGGAAAGTGTTTTTTCGAGTAGGTCGAGATGAAGACTTTTTCGGAAAGTGTTTTTCCGAGTGAGTCGAGATGAAGACTATTTCGGAAAGTGTTTTTCTGAGCGAGTCCTTTCCGAGCTGATGTTTAGCTCGGGAAGAGAAGTTGCGCTGAGTTGAATATTTAGTTCGGCGAAAGAAGTTGTGCCGAGTTGAGTGTTCAGCTCGGTAAGGATGTCGTGCAGAGCTGAATGTTCAGCTCGTTCAGAAAGGTTGTGCCGATCTTGATTTCAGCTCGGCAGGTCCTTCTGTAGCTTTTGCCGAGCTGAATCTCTGCTCGGTGTATTATGCTTCAGATTGTGCCAAGCTGGATCTCAGCTCCACAGATTTCGCTCTCGTGTTCGCGAGATGCCTGAAAACTGTTTTTCCTCTTGGGAGTTTAGTTTACGTAAGCAGGATTCTCGAGAGAGCCTTGTATAGGTTTGCAAATGTTGGCTTTGTGCTTGGGCGAGCTGAAGTTCAGCTCGGCGATGGTATGCTTTGCTTCTGTGCTTGCTGAGATGAAGAATGTTTCGGAGAGTGTTTTTCCGAGTGAGTCAAGATGATTCTTCTACTCAGCATGTTTTGCTCGAGCTGAATGTTCGGCCGGGCAGAAGTTTCCGTGCCGAGCTGGGCGTTATGCTCGGCGAGCGATGTTATGCCGAGTTGAACATGCGGCTCAGCAAAGAATATTGTGCCGAGCTGAATGTTCAGCTCGACAAGTCGCGATTCAGTTTGTGCCATCGTTTGTGCCGAGCTGGTTTTTGCCTCGGCACTTCGACACAATTTTTTTGTTTTTCCTTTTTTGCCGAAGGATGAGATCTTCGGAAAAGGAAATCGAGCTTTTTTGCCGAAAGTTTGGATTTTCCTTTTCTTCGATTTTTCTCTCTGGGCAAGAGAAATAATCGGTCTTGTTTTTGTGGAAATTAAGGATTTTCCTTTTTGTCGATTTTTCTCTTTGGGAGGAGAAAAAATCGGTATTGTTTTGTGGAAAATAAAGATTTTTCTTTTCGTCGATTTTTCTCTTTGGGAAAGAGAAAATCGGTATGTTTTTCGTGGCTTCGAGCAAGTGTATGAGCAAATGCGAGACGACCATTCGCGATTTCGAACGTTGCCTCGAAGTTAGCCATGGCCACGAAGGCGTAGTCCGACTATGCCTAGGTTGAAGGTAAGTAGGAGCTCGCGGACCTTTTATGTTATGTACAGCTCTTGCGTGGCCTTTTATTTTTGAATCTTTTAGTCGGGTTTTACACTAACGTTATGCATGATTTTTTTTGCTTTGTCGACGTTGCTTTAGTATTGGTGCCATGTGCATTTTTGTCGATGCTTGCTTAGGATTCGCGAATTTTTTACGATTCCGTGTTTTCGATTTTCATGAAACATGTTTATGATTTGCTGACTGATAGCATCATGTTTTCGAGATGTCGTGGGCCAGCGTACCGAGGGGTGTTTGCCAGGCTTAAGAGTTTACTTCGAGTGTTAAGACTTGTGGTCCACGACTTACGGGTCCCTCTCTTAGTTAAACTAGATAGCTTGTGTCGGTTTTAGGGTTAGCGATAGTCTCGTCTTAGGGTCCCCTTTTTTCGAAAGTTGAAACATGTTTATAATCTCGTGCTAGCTGGTGGGCGTAGCACTATGTTTCGGAGATGTCATAGGCCAGCGTACCGTGGGGTGTTTACCGGGTTCGAGGGTTTACTTCGAGTGTTAAGACTTGCAGTTCACGCCTTACTGTTCCCTCTCTCAGATAAACCAATATGAATACTATCGAGGATATACTGTTCAAGTATTAAGCCGAGAATATACCTGACCTTTTCTTATATAGCGCGCTTTAAATTATCTGTTGTTTGGATGTAATAGAACCTTTTTTTTTGCTTTGTACATAAGCAAAGGTTAGATCCGTAAGGGATGTTAAGAGGTGTTTGTGGGATCCCTTTAGTCCTTGAGAAGGATGTTTTGAGTTTTGCTTGTTGTGGCCAGCAACAAGTGGCGAGAACTCCTTAATTCATTCCTGAAGTTTGGTATGTTGTATGATGGAGTGTTCCTCTCGTTGGGAACATGTGGAAACTCTGTAAGTGTATATTCGATTTCGCAAGGAAACTCTGTAAGTGTATATTCGATTTTGCATATCTATCGGGAAGTTGTTCTTCCTCGATATGTTGACTCTTTGTTCGTATATCCTGCGGTCGTCACCGTCTTGGATGTTTGAAAAGGGTGTTTTGTACTGTGTGATTGCCAAGCCTTGGTTAGGGAAGACGTTGTTCGGGTTGCTAGGAGAATTCTCTGTATGGGTTGAGACGGATTCTCGCATACAGCGGATTTTATTTTGGGACTTCGGTCAAGGCAAGCTCTTACCTTGGCCTTTCTTCGTTTCCTGACTTCGGCCGAGACGACTTTCCGCCCCGGCCGAGCTTTAGTTCAGGACAGGTCTAGACTACCTGTTCGGCCCGAACTATTTCTTAGATTCTGACGAAGTCATGATTTAGTCTTCGGCCGGAAGAATTTCTTCGATTCCGACGAAGTCTGGATTTCATCTTTTGTCTCAGTTTTGGCGAAGTCTTTGATCGATCTTCAGCCGGAACGAGTTGTCTCAGGTTCGGCGAAATCTTGGATTTATCTTTGACCGAAACGTGTTATCTCAGTTTCGGCGAAGTGTTGAATTGATCTTCGGCCGAAATGAGTTGTTTCAGTTTTGACGAAAGCATTGATTGATCTTCGGCCGAAACGAGTTGTGTCAGTTCCAGCGAAGTCTTCGAATGATCTTCGGACGAAACGAGTAGTCTCAGTTTCGGCAAAGTCTTGGATTGATTTTCGGCCAAAATGAGTAGTCTCGGTTTCGGCAAAGGCTTTGATTGATCTTCGGCTGAAACGAGTAGTCTCAGTTTCGGCAAAGTCTCGGAATGATCTTCTCCCGAAACGAGTGGTCCCATTTTCGGGGAAGTCATGGAATGATCTTCGGACGAAACGAATAGTCTTTGTTTCGGCGAAGTCTTGGATTGGTCTTCGGCCGAAACGAGTAGTCTCAATTTCAGCGAAGTCTTGGATTGATCTTCGCCTGAAACGAGTGGTCTCAGTTTCTGGGAAGTCTTGGAATGATCTTCGGACGAATTTTGGCGAAGTCTTCGATTGATCTTCGGCCGAATCGAGTAGTCTCACTTTCGGCGAAGGATTTGATTGATTTTCGGCAGAAACGAGTGGTCTCAGTTTTTGGGCAAAGTTTTGGATTGATCTTCGGCCGAAACGAGTGGTCTCAGTTTCAGGGTGGATTGATCTTCGGCCGAAACGAGTGGTCTCAGTTTCGACGATGTCTTGGACTGATCTTCGGCCAGAACGAGTAGTCTTAGTTTCAACGAAATCTTGCATTGATCTTCTGCCGAAACGAGTAGTCTTAGTTTCGACAAAATCTTGAATTGATCTTCTGCCGAAACGAGTAGTTTCAGTTTTGACGGAATCTTGAATTTATCTTCTGCCGAAACAAGTTGTCTTTGTTCCGGCGAAGGCTTTGATTGATCTTCGGCCGAAACGAGTAGTCTCAGTTTCTGCAAAGTCTCGTATTGATCTTCTCCCGAAACCAGTGGTCTCAGTTACGAGGAAGTCTTGGAATGATCTTCGGACGAAACGAGTACTCTTAGTCTCGGCAAAGTCTTGGATTGATCTTCGGCCGAAACGAGTAGTCTCAGTTTCAGCGAAGTCTTGGATTGATCTTCGCCCGAAACGAGTGGTCTCAGTTTCGGGGAAGTCTTCGAATGATCTTCGGACGAATTTCAACGAAGTCTTCTATTGATTTTCGGCCAAAACGAGTAGTCTCAGTTTCGGCGAAGGCTTTGGTTGATTTTCGACCGAAACGAGTGGTCTCAGTTTCAGCAAAGTCTTGGATTGATCTTCGGCCGAAACGAAAGGTATCAGTTTTTCGGCGAAGTCTTGGATTGATCTTCAGCTGAAACGAGTGGTCTCAGTTTCGGCGAAGTCTTGGATTGATCTTCGGCCGAAACGAGTGGTCTCAGTTTCGGTGAAGTCTTGGATTGATCATCGGCCAAAACGATTAGATTCAGTTTCGACAAAATCTTGGATTAATCTTCTGCCGGAACGAGTAGTCTCAGTTTCGATGACATCGTGATGTGGACATGGAACCGGACCAGCTAGAACCGATCAATCCATTTGTCAAAGATTCACCCATGACTCGATCCAAGACTAGACGACTTAGGGAAGGATTCAATGGAGCCGTGGCTGCACTTATCAACACTCAAGAGTTCCAATGCTTAAGGCCAGAACCTCCGGAAGAGAACTCAAATAAAGAACCTCACCTTACCAAAGACTTTGCGCGACTAAACCTACAAGATGAGCAATACCAAGCAGAGCAATGTAAGTCTACTCCTTTGGCAGGTACTAGAGTCATCAAGCAGCTGATATTCGAGTTGGAAGCTCAAGGAGGATGCAAGGAACAAGATCCGAAGGCTGGACAAGAAGACCTCAAGGAAGAACCAATCAAGACCGAACCACAAGACAACCGGACTAAGCTAACACAAGGTAAAGTGTTTTCATTATTAACGATTTGTGCAGGTAAAGGAGAGTCTCCCAGTGGCTAAAGCGCTCGCCAGCAACCTTAGTTCGAGTCCTAGTAGAGTCTTTTATTTTGTTTAAGTTCGGTTAAAGACAATGTTTCCCTTTTGTTTTATTTTTTTTTTGCTTTTTATTTCAATTTTCGAGTTGTATGTTTTCCTTTTCTGTTGAGCCGGCCTTAGGGCTAGCTGATAAAGCTATTATAAAGCTCCCTTGCAGCCGTGTATTCTTTTTCAGACCTACTATCAATAAAATAACGCAGTTCAACCTAGTTCTTAGCCGCCGCCTAAGAAAGTGTTCTTGCTTGTTCTTGTGCGAAGGAGAGTAGCCAAGAGTGAGTGTTGCTGTATCAAGGAGCCTTTCATCCTCGTTGTGGTGCCCTCGATCCATCATCAACCTCCATCAACCGTTCCTTTAAGAGAGAGCCTTCGTGCCAGCTTAAGGAATCCACAACAACTTCAAGTCTTGTACCACAAGTCTTGTCGTACCGTCGTACCATCAACCATCCAACAACCATCACGAGAGAGCGTCAAAGCCAGCGTGTGGTTCCATTCTCCCCTTGATCCAGACCGCTTATAAGCCTCACCACCGAGTCTTATATCATTTTGGTATCAGAGCCAAAGGTTCCACCTTTGGTTTTTCTATCCTTACGATTTCATTGTTTTCTTTGTGTTTTTATTAGATCGGATTGTTTAAGTTTCTGTCTTTGCTTTCTTGTTTAGATCTTAGTCAAAAAAAAAAAAATTCATATTGTGTTTACTTTGAGTCGATTGTTTAAGTTGTTAGATTTTAATATAAAAAAAAAAGAAAAGAATATCATAGTTTGATCTTGTTTACGGCTTGTTTAGGATTAGATATCGGCTTGTTCTTTATACTTGTAGAGCTTTCGTTGTGGTTTAGGTTGCTAGTTTCTCTGTTAAGATTATCTAGCCGCCAAGCTTTACTCTCCTTATGTTGTAGATCGAGTTGTGTCGTTCCTTAGGTTTTCCTTTTTTCGTTAGAGTTCTTTCCTTTTTCTGTTTTGCCGAGTTTCCTTTTATTTTGTGTCGAGTTCTTTGCTTCTTTGTTATTGTTCCTTTGTTTTAGTTTCTTTTCTTTGCCTTCTGTGGTATTTTTAACCGTGTGTTAAGTGTTGCAGGGAACAAGAGAACACATGGGAGACAACGCACCACCAGACGCCATGATGCAAGTGCTAAATGCTTTGCGTGAAGAGATGAGGCATGTTGGGCAACAAGTTGGCACCATGCGCACCGAGGCAAACCGGAACTCACAACCGTGGGTTGCAAGCACTTCCAAAACTCAAGACAAAGGCAAGGCGGTTGAGATAGATTCTCGATTCAAGAGCAAAACCAATGAGACTCCCAAACCAAACCGTGGAGAGCAAGGTAAGTTTCCTAGTACTCAATCAACGAACCGTGACATTGTTTGTTTTAAGTGTCAGGGAAGAGGTCACATGGCTAGAGATTGCCCCAACCAACGCGTGATGCTCATTACTTCTCCTGGAGACTATGAGACTTAAGATGAAAACGAACTGAACCTATCTGATCAAGAAGAAAACCTTGTGTATCCGGACCATGGAGAACTCTTGGTCACTAGACGTGTGCTAAGTGCTCAAGTAAGCCCAACCGAGCAAGCGCAAAGGGAGAACCTATTCCACACCAAATGCACCATCAAAGGCAAGGAATGTAGTTTGGTGATAGACGGTGGTTCTTGTACTAATGTTGCAAGTCAAGTTCTTGTGGAAAAGCTAGGATTGGAACGAACCAAGCATCCGAGACCTTATCCCCTTCAATGGCTCAATGAGAACGTGGAGTTGAAGGTCTCTGAACAAGTAATGGTACCCTTTAGTATTGGCAACTACCAAGACGAGGTCATGTGCGACATATTGCCCATGCAAGCTGGACACCTTCTACTTGAAAGACCTTGGCAATTTGATCGGAGAGCCATACATGATGGACGCACCAACCATTACTCTTTTGCACACAATGGCCGTAAGTTCAATCTTGCCCCACTTAGTCCAACTGAAGTTCACGAGATGTATATCCACATGAACAAAGGACCTAAGGTAAGTAAACCAAGTCTCTATCTAACTTCAAGAGACGTTTGTAAGACCCTTGGTGCCAAGGGCACTGTGCTACTAATGGTTTATAAGGAGTGTTTGAGAACAGGTACCCACGAGTTGAGAGTACCTTTAGAAGTTCAGACTTTGTTAGACAGGTTCCAAGATGTGTTCCCGGAAGACATACCACCTGGACTTCCTCCCATCCGTGGCATAGAGCACCAGATTGATCTCGTTCCAGGCTCAGTCTTGCCAAACAAGGCAGCATACCGCATGAACCCTGAAGAGTCCAAGGAACTAGAGAGACAAGTGCGAGACCTGATGGACAAAGGATACATACGAGAGAGCCTAAGCCCATGCGCAGTACCAGTCTTGCTTGTACCTAAGAAAGATGGGACGTGGAGGATGTTTGTGGACTGTAGAGCCATCAACAACATCACCATCAAGTATAGGCATCCTATCCCGCGCCTAGATGATATGCTTGACGAGTTGAGTGGATCAACACTCTTCTCAAAGGTGGACTTGAAAAGCGGTTACCACCAAGTCCGAATGAAAGAAGGAGATGAGTGGAAGACTGCCTTCAAGACCAAGCAAGGGTTATATGAGTGGCTAGTCATGCCATTTGGTTTGACAAATGCACCAAGTACCTTCATGCGCCTTATGAACCAGGTTCTTCGAGCTTACATAAGTAAATTTGTAGTTGTCTATTTCGATGACATACTTATCTATAGTAAGAACCTAAGTGATCATCTACAATATCTTGAACTAGTGCTTAAAACACTTCGAAAGGAAGGTCTATATGCCAACCTTAAGAAGTGCACCTTTTGTACTAATGAGCTTGTCTTTTTAGGATTTGTTGTTAGTGAACAGGGATTAAGAGTGGACAAGGAGAAGATCAAAGCAATCAAGGAATGGCCCACACCAACAACAATCGGACATGTGAGAAGCTTCCACGGATTGGCTAGCTTCTATAGGAGATTTGTGCGAGACTTCAGTACTCTTGCTGCCCCACTTACTGCTGTGATCAAGAAGAACGTTCCATTCTCATGGGGACCCTCGCAAGATGCAGCTTTCAACACGCTAAAGGAGAAGCTGACTGAAGCACCGGTTCTAGCTCTACCAGACTTTGAAGAAATGTTTGAAGTAGAATGTGATGCATCCGGACTGGGCATTGGAGCTGTGCTACACCAAAGAAAGAGACATGTGGCATTCTTTAGTGAGAAACTGAGTGGAGCTACACTCAACTACCCAACATATGACAAGGAGTTATATGCATTGGTCCGTGCCTTAGAAACATTGCAACATTACTTGCTTCCCAAGGAGTTCATAATTCATACTGATCACGAGACCTTGAAGCATCTAAGAGGCCAAACTTCCTTGAATAGACGACATGCCAAGTGGTTGGAGTTCATAGAAACGTTCCCTTATGCAATCAAGTACAAGAAAGGAAAGGAGAATGTGGTGGCTGATGCATTGTCTAGACGGTTCATTCTTATATCAACAATGGAGGCCAAAGTACTTGGGTTTGAACACATGAAGGAGCTGTACAAGGATGATCCGGAGCTGGGAGAAGCTTATCAAGCATGCGGCAAAGGAGCTTTTGGATCTTTCTACTTACATGATGGATTTCTTTTCAGGGATAAGAGATTGTGCATTCCCCAATGCTCAATGCGAGATTTGATACTCACGGAAGCACATGGAGGAGGACTTATGGGACACTTCGGTGTAGACAAAACACTGGCTGTGGTAGCTGATCATTTCTTTTGGCCACACTTGAAGAAGGACGTAGAGAAGCATTGCTCTAGATGTGTGCCGTGTCACAAAGCCAAGTCCAGGTTACACCCACATGGTGTTTACTTACCCTTACCTATTCCTAACGCACCTTGGGTGGATGTGTCTATAGTCTCTGACCGAGATACAAAGTTCCTCAGCCGTTTCTGGAGGACCCTATGGAGAAAACTTGGAACCAAGATGCTATTCTCCACGACTTGCCATCCTCAAACAGATGGACAAACAGAAGTAGTAAACCGTACTCTCTCTACACTCTTAAGAGTAACTCTTGGTCGTAACTCAAAGACATGGCTAGATTGTTTGCCATTTATCGAATTTGCTTATAACCATGCCACTCATTCTGCTACTAAGATGTCCCCATTTGAAGTTGTTTATGGTTTTAACCCACTAACCCCACTTGATCTTACGCCAATTCCACAAATTGAGCAAGTTAATCTAAATGGTGTCAGGAAAAGTGAGTTTGTTAAGAAGCTTCATGAAAAGACTAGAGAAAACATCTTAAGGAAGACCGAGAACTACAAGAAGCAAGCTGATAAAGGACGCAAAGAGATGGTGTTTGAACCAGGAGAATGGGTGTGGTTACATTTCAGACTGGAGAGGTTTCCTAATCAAAGGAGTTCCAAGCTTGCACCCCGTGGAGATGGTCCATTCCGAGTCTTGGAGCGGATCAACAACAATGCATACAAGCTGGAGCTGCCAGGTGATATGATAGTGTCTAATAGTTTTAATGTTACTGATCTATCTCCTTATGATGCAGAAGACACAGTTTTGAGGACAAAACCTTTAGAAGAGGGAGGGAATTATGTGGACATGGAACCGGACCAGCTAGAACCGATCATTCCTATTGTCAAAGATTCACCCATGACTCGATCCAAGACTAGACGACTTAGGGAAGGATTCAATGGAGCCATGGCTGCACTTATCAACACTCAAGAGTTCCAATGCTTAAGGCCAGAACCTCCGGAAGAGAACTCAAATAAAGAACCTCACCTTACCAAAGACTTTGCGCGACTAAACCTACAAGATGAGCAATACCAAGCAGAGCAATGTAAGTCTACTCCTTTGGCAGGTACTAGAGTCATCAAGCAGCTGATATTCGAGTTGGAAGCTCAAGGAGGAGGCAAGGAACAAGATCCGAAGGCTGGACAAGAAGACCTCAAGGAAGAACCAATCAAGACCGAACCACAAGACAACCGGACTAAGCTAACACAAGGTAAAGTGTTTTCATTATTAACGATTTTTGCATGTAAAGGAGAGTCTCCCAGTGGCTAAAGAGCTCGCCAGCAACCTTAGTTCGAGTCCTAGTAGAGTCTTTTATTTTGTTTAAGTTCGGTTAAAGACAATGTTTTCCTTTTGTTTTATTTTTTTTTGCTTTTTATTTCAATTTTCGAGTTGTATATTTTCCTTTTCTGTTGAGTCGGCCTTAGGGCTAGCTGATAGAGCTATTATAAAGCTCCCTTGCAGCCGTGTATTCTTTTTCAGACCTACTATCAATAAAATAACGCAGTTCAACCTAGTTCTTAGCCGCCGCCTAAGAAAGTGTTCTTGCTTGTTCTTGTGCGAAGGAGAGTAGCCAAGAGTGAGTGTTGCTGTATCAAGGAGCCTTTCATACTCCTTGTGGTGCCCTCGATCCATCATCAACCTCCATCAACCGTTCCTTTAAGAGAGAGCCTTCGTGCCAGCTTAAGGAATCCACAACAAATTCAAGTCTTGTACCACAAGTCTTGTCGTACCATCAACCATCCAACAACCATCACGAGAGAGCGTCAAAGCCAGCATGTGGTTCCATTCTCCCCTTGATCCAGACCGCTTATAAGCCTCACCACCGAGTCTTATATCACATCGTGAATTGATCTTCTGATGAAACGAGTAGTCTCAGTTTCGACGAAATCTTGAATTCATCTTCTGCCAGAACGAGTAGTCTCAGTTTCGATGAAATCTTGAATTGATCTTCTTTCGAAACTAGTAGTCTCAGTTTCGACGGAATCTTGAATTGATCTTCTGCCGAAACGAGTTGTCTCAGTTCCGGCAAAGGCTTTGATTGATTTTCGGCCGAAACGAGTAGTCTCAGTTTCAGCGAAGTCTTGGATTTATCTTCGGCCGAAACGAGTTGTCTCAGTTTCGGCGAAGTCTTCATTTTCGAAGTATGGATATGCGCATGGCGTGCGGATGTGTATACACCCACTCCCCATCTTTTTTAGAAAAGATGGAAACAATATATGGACTTGTCATGAGACGAGTTGCCTACGTACCCCATGCTTAGGGATCAAACTAGTCGTAGTTCAATTTGTTTCGAACTAGAAATAGTATAGTTTGAGATGGATTGCTTTTCAACTTCTTGGGACCGAAACGTTTGCCATTTTTGCGAATTGGTATGTTCCTTGTCGGACGACTTTTTGATTTTGTACGGACCTTCCCAGTTGGCTCCTAGTTTTCCAGCATTATTTTCGGCTGTGTTTTTGAAAATTTTACGAAGGGCGAGGTCGTCTTTCTTGAATCTTCAACTTCAGACCTTCAAGTTGTAGTATCTTGTCGATGCTCGTTGATAGTTTTGAATGCGTATGAGTGCTTGGATTTGTCTTCGTTCGAAACGAGTTGTCTCAGTTTCGGCGAAGTATTCGTTTTGCCTTCGGCCGAAAATAGTTGTCTCAGCTTCGGGAAAGTCCTTGTTTTGACTTTGGCCGAAACGAGTGATCGCATTTTTGGCGAAGTCCTTTGGTTCCTCTTTGGCCGAAACGAGTGATCTCAGTTTCGGCGGAGCATTTGTTTTGACTTTGGCCGAAACGAGTGATCTCAGTTCCAGATAAGTCTTGGCATGGTCTTCGGCCGAAACGAGTAGTCTCAGTTTCGGCGAAGGCTTGGATTGGTCTTCGGCCGAAACGAGTAGTCTCAGTTTAGCGAACTCTCAGATTGATCATCTCCTGAAACGAGTGGTCTCAGTTTCGGGGAAGTCTTTGAATGATCTTCGGACGAAACGAGTAGTCTCAGTTTCGGCGAAGTCTTCGATTGATCTTCGGCCGAAACGAGTAGTCTTAGTTTCGGCAAAGGCTTTGATTGATCTTAGGCCGAAACGAGTGGTTTCAGTTTCGGCGATATCTTGGATTGATTCTCGGCTGAAACGTGTGAAATCAGTTTCGGCGAAGTCTTGGAAAGGTCTTCGGCCGAAACGAGTGATCTCAGTTTCGGGGAAGTCTGGATTTGATCTTCGTCCTAAACGACTGGTCTCAGTTTTGGCGAAGTCTTGATTTGATCTTCGGCCGAAACGAGTGTGAGAGCCGAAACGAGTGTGAGAGCCGAAACTCACACTGTCAAAACTTATAAGGACCGAAAATGCAAAAAGATGATTTTATTTTATAATATTTTTGGAGTAAAAGAATAATTGCAAAAGCTGAAAAGTCTTATATTGCAAAAAGCCTTAATACTCGAATTTTGGATGATCTGTTTATTCTAGGAGACCTATGAGGCTAAAATTCTTTCTGGGCGATGTGGGACAAAGTTCCTTCCTTCCAGCCGCCGACCTAGTCTTTTGGGCCCGATTCCCGGCCCGAAATCTTCAGCAGTCCGTCACATAGTCTGAGCCTGGTCCGGCCCGATTTTTGATGAATAGTGCCCGATGTCAGTAAACCGTGAATAGTAAACCGTGAATAGTAAACCGGATCTCGATTAAGCGTAAATTGATTTTTCGGTTAAGTTTTCCTTGGGATGAATAGTGTTTCGTGAACAGTATTTTAACGGTTTTCCCACGTGAATAGTGTTCCGAGCATTTCTACGATTCTGAGACCGAGCCGCCCGCTTTTTCTCTTCAGCCGCCCGCTTCTTGTTGATGGCCAGCCGCCCATTCCCTGCCTTGTGTGCATGGGCGGCTGGTCAAGGTCCATGGTCGGTTGGACAAAGTCCATGGGCGGCTGGCCAATGGTCGTGGGCGGCTGGCCAATGTTCGTGGCCGGCTGGCCAAAACTCGGGATCAGAACGTGCAGACGTCTTGCCTTAGATTGATCCGAGCACAGGATTATGTTCGAAGGAAGGATGATGGTCGGCTGAAGCATGCTCGGGATGAGTTCAGCAGCCATGTCTTGGTTGGAGCGTGATGGGCGGCTGAAGCATGCCCGGGATGAGTTCAGCCGCCATGTCTTGATTGGAAGATGACGGGCGGCTGAAGCATGATGCTCGGGATAAGTCCAGCCGCCGTGCACTGATTGAGAGGATGACGGGCAGCCGAAGCATGATGTTCGGGATAAGTTCAGCCGCCATGCACTGATGAGAGGATGGTGGGAGGCTGAAGCATGATGCTCGGGATAAGTTCAGCTGCCATGCACTGATGAGAGGATGGTGGGCGGCTGGCCATGCTCGCGATAAGTCCAGCCGCCAGGCATTGATTGAAGGATGATAGGTGGCTGGCCATGCTCAGGATAAGTCCAGTCGCCATGCATTGATTGAGGGACAATGGGCGGCTGGCCATGCTCGAGATAAGTCCAGCCGCCATGTACTGATGAGAGAATGATGGGCGGCTGGCCATGCTCGGGATAAGGTTCAGCCGCCATGTACTGATGAGAGAATGATGGGCGGCTGGCCATGCTCGGGATAAGTCCAGCCGCCGTGTATTGATGAGAAGATCATGGGCGGCTGGACTTAGTCCGGGATATGTCCATCCGCCAGGTCTTGATAGGAGAATGATGGGCAGCTGGACTTAGTCTGGGACAAGTCCAGCCGCCGTGCACTGAACCAGAGATAAGGGCGGCTGGCCCATGCCTAGAGCACGGGCGGCTGGCCCTTATGCTCGGGATGTGATCCTTTTGATCCTGATCGTGAGTTCTCATTCTATCAATCTCCGAGGAGGGGATTTTGACACCAACAGTTAGCCCCCCAGCTCTTTGCTTTCGTGGTCCGAAGCAATGAGTTTCGAACTAAGAGTTTATCGGGATTGATGGAACGGGAATGCAAGTTGCGCGCCTGGTGGCCAGTGTTGTTCGTTTTTTCTGTTTTCTTGTTTTGTCTGAGAGAAGCACGATCATGTTATGTTTCACATGGATCTGTGACTTCCTTCTTATATCATGAGTTTTCTCCTTAAACACTTTCTTTGTCTTGTTTGTAATGTCTGATCGTGCCAGAACTCCCGCTCTGTCTTCGAGTTCATACGAGATTTACGATGATAATTTTCCAGAGTTTCCGCTAGAGTTTGACTATGATCAGGATTTGATGCAGGACTACTTCCCGGCTAGCAGGACGCTGAGACGTATTTTGCATTTTGCAATGGGCGGCTGTCCTTGAGGGCGTGCCCTTGGTCGACAACTTTCCCTCCAACCAGGGCGGTTTGTCCCAGCGCAATGGCGGTTCGCCATAGTGCGATGTTGAGGGCGGATGGCCATGATGTGAGTGGCGACAAGTCTTCTTGTCAAGCCGGGTCTCCAAGATATAGTTTTGTGTTTGATGCTTGTAAGGCGGTTGGTGGAGATTTCTCCGAATCCATGAAAGTTGTGGACATGATCGTCGGATCATCTCTGGCTGTCTTGCTAAGTACTTCTTTTGTTTTGCTCCGAGATGTTTGTGACCAGGATGACGAGATCCATCGTCAAGTCGAGGAGGTTGCTGCCTTGAAGGCTACGTCTTAGAATTTGGGTGAGAAAGTCTGTTGGTTAAGGCCCTTTCCGAGGTGAAGATTCTCAGTGAGAGCTTGGGGTAGAGGGAGTCTAGCCTCGAGCGAAAGATCCGCAAGGCTCTGAAGAATCCTGAGCAGATAGTGGCAGAGAAGTCTCGCGTTTGATAGAGCTCTTCAAGAACTTGCTTTTGATCGACCAACTAAGGTTGGCTCGGTTGCTCGTGATGAGGAGAGGAGCAGCTTTGTGGCTCAGTTCGGGAACGTGAGGTAATATGGGCTCCTTCCAACGGGCTAGGGATTGCGTCTCCAGGAACTTGGTCTTTTCTCATGTTTGTGTGTATCGGAGTACGGCACTAGCTTCTATCCGCTCTGTGATTGTTTTAGTGATTCTGCTTTGGGCATTGTTTGCATTGTTGCGTCTTTGATTTGGATCGTTTAGACGCTTGTTTGTATTTGTTGAAGCTCTGTTCTTTTATGGATTCGTCTTTTGATTGTCTCCGTTTATTGATGACTTGTTGTCTCGAATGTTTTGTCGACTTGAGTCATGATGGGGATGCTTTTTCGGGCACTCCGATCTTAAGGAACCAGTGTATCGTTGTGGATACTATCTGGGTTTAGTGCTTGTTAAGTGTTGGGATCGCTGAATCCTTTCTTGACTTTGCTGGATTCTTGATCTGTTCTGTCCTTTGTTTCTTGACTACTTTGGACTTCTTACTTGTTCTGCTTTTTAGTTTTGTTTGGGGCTTTTTGTTCCCGGATTTTTGTTACACCCGGCCGGAATCCCGGTTTGGGCTGATTTTGTTTCGAGATTTTAATAGGAGGATGTTTATAAACTATCCTTCTGTTGAGTAACTGCTTTGCTTTTAAACCCGAGCAAACGCTTGTCTTCGGGCCGAAGATCTTGATAGAGGAAAAGAGGGCGGCTGGCCCATCTCTATGGAGGATGGGCGGCTGGCTCATCTCTCTAAGGAGGATGGGCGGCTGGCCCTTGTTGTGTAGCGAAGGGCGGCTGGCCTATTTCTCTAAGGAGAATGGGTGGCTGGCCCTTGGTTTGTTTTGTTCGTTCTTGCCTTGAGGCGTTTGCTTTGTTTCAAGTCGATTAGTATTTCGTGTATCGTGTTGGAGTGTTTTTCCGGACACTCCGAAATTTCTGACCAGGGTACCGTTGCGGATATTTCCTGGGTTTGATGCATGTTTTTGGTGTCGCGGGGAACTGAGTTTGTTTGAATCCCTCTTTCGACGGAACGCGTTTAAGATCTCCTATCAGAGTCGGTTTGTTACTGCGTTCGTGAGATGTTCAAGACCAGCTTTCCATGTCCGGCTTTTACTGGGTTAGAGAGCTTATTTCGCGGTTTACACCTCGCACTATTTGCCTATGCGAAGCGCTCCTGAAGATAAACTAAATAGAACATCGTCTTAACGCTTCCCACATTCCCGATCAGGTTACGTCTTTCGGATGTTAGTCCGGAAATTTGTATAGTGCGCTAAATTTATCCACTACGAGATGGTGAAAGAACCATGGTTTAGAAATCGTCTCGTTGTGATGAGCAACAGACGGTGATAAGTATGCCAAGAGTCGGATTTTTAATATATGCCAAGGGGCGAATTTCCGAAGCAAGGAAACCTTGTTGTGGCCATCAACAGACGATTTTGCTTGAGAAGAATTGAGTGAGAAAACTCGAAAGATTGTTAACATTTTGGTTTCGGGTGGATGCTTTCAGATGGGTCGCGAGATGCTAAGTTGCAGTGCTCATCCGGAGTACGCGATTTTCTTCGTCTCTTTGGAAGAAACTTGAGTGGTTTCTAAGACACTAAATCTCTATTTTCATCCGGAGTTCTTAACTTTCTTTTATAGAGACTCGAGTGAGGGATTCCGGATGGGATCCAAGATTCTAAGTCTCGATTTTCATCCGAAATTTTTTGACTCTGTCGTTCTTTTAAGAAGGAACTCGAGTAAAGGATTCCAGATAGGTTTCAAGATACTAAGTCCCGATTTTCGTCCGAAATTTCTGACTTTGGCGCTCTTTAAGAAGGAACTCGAGCGAGTCGCAGGTTCTTGCCCGGATTGATTATTGAGTAGATGTTTTGCGAGATGCCGTGTCCCGGCGTTCATCTTCTCGAATTATTTCGCGAACTCTTCTCTGCTTGTCCATCTGGATGGATCGCGAGATACTAAGTTCCGAGGTTTATTAGGATTTTCTTTTTCATCCATATTCTCGGGGAATCGTTCGAGTTCTGGACGTGTTATGAGATGTTAAGTCTCAATGTTCATCTCCTCGGATCTTTCTGGATCGTTTGTTTCTCCGGATGGGTTACGAGATGCTAAGTTCCGATGTTCATCTGGATCTATATTTTTGGGAAATTTTTCGAGTTTTTGATGTGCTAAGTTCCAGTGTTCATCCTATCGAAATTTTTGCGAAAATTTGGGAGTATTTATATACGGACCCACTCCCCTCCCTTTTTTTTATGGAGGGGGGCAACTGAACTTGTTTTTTAAGCGAGCTGCCTACGTACCCTTCGTGAAAAGGGATCAAGTCACCCGTAGTTGCATTTTTTTTTTTAGTGTAAGATGGCTAGACTTCGGTTACGGAATTGCCTGTTGCGGCTTCCGCGTTCTTAGGCGTCGTTTCTTTGGTAGCCGTTGTGTTTTCTTGATTGATTTTATCTTCTGCAGGCGAGACTTCTGTTCTCTCGAACTGGTCGGTCTTGCTCACCTTTTTTGCTGACTCGGTGCTTTCACTTCCCTTCTTGCTTTTTGGGTTTTCTCTCTGCGGGATCATCGGATTCCAGAGCTTATGTTCCGCTAGAAAACAGATTCGGGCCTCCTTCTTATTTTCCCAGATAGTCTTGATTCCGCTTGGTGTCGGGAACTTCAAACAGAGATGGTAAGTCGACAGGATCGCTCGCATCGAGTTGATCCACGGGGTTCCCATTATTACGTTATAAATCGCGGGGTGATTTGCCACCGCGAAATTAACGATCTTCGTGATCCCACCGGCGCGAACTGGGAGCTGGATTGTCCCGTATGTCATTGTGACTTCGCCAGAGAACCCGGTCAGTGACCTTGGATTGGGTTTTATCATTGACGGGTCCACCTTCATCCTTTGGAGCGTCTCCCGAAAAATTACGTCTACCGAACTTCCGGTGTCGATCAAAGCCCGAGAGACGTCATGGTCGTTGATGTCTAGCTTCACTACTAATGGGTCGTCATGACGTTGGTCGAGACCTTCGGCGTCTTTTTCATGAAAAGCGATCCGGTTGTCGTTCTCGGTGATCGGCTCCTGCGGGTCAGATTCTTTGTCTCCTCTTCTCAAGAACGCTTTTATGGAAGCCACCGTGTCTCGACAGTGCTGGGATCCTCCGATGATCATGTGAATTCTCCTTCGGTTTGCGGCGGAGTCGTGTCCGTTTGGTCTCCTTCCCCGCTTGGGTGTTTCCTCGGTGGGCCTCTCGGTACGTTCCTGATTGGGTCGTCCACCCGGGGCGCCCGCATTTTCTTCGGCCGCTCCGAGACTTTCGAGAGTTACCCCGTTCCCGAGTTCTCCGGCTAATAGTTTCGCCGCGAGCCTTCTCCGATTGTCCTACAGTTTTTGGTCGAGTGGCCTTTGGCCTTATGGAAGGTACAGAAGGCGTTTTCGTCGTATCCTAAACGGGTCCATGTATTCCACGATCCTTTGTTTCGCCCATCTGATTGTCTCTCCGTGTTTATCTGATAGTTGTGCGCTCCACCCGCGTTGGGTTCCTCGCCTCTTTCGCTTCGCCTACTCTTCCTCTCGTTTGGAACGTTTGAAGGCTGCACTGCGCCTTTGGCGACCAACTTTGTTGATTGGTGCTTTCCGGCTGGGGCCCTCATGTCTTCCTCGTAGATTACGAAGTTAGAAGCGCGGTGGAGAGCGTCTTGGATAGTTACCGGCGGGTTTACGGTGATTTCCTTTCGGAAGCTAGAAGGTTTTAGCAAGGATTTATTCAGGGCATTTATTGCGGCACCATCGCTTAGGCCGTCGATCCTGGACACAATCACCTTGAACCTTTTGATGAATTCTCGAAGGCTTTCTTCCGGTCCTTGTGACAGCGAGTTGAGATCCGCGTCGGATGTTGATTGGCTTATGAACAGCGAGTAGTGCTTCAAGAAGGCCGACGATAACTGTTCGAAATCGTTTATTGAGTCCCTCTCCAGCCGCGAGAACCATGACAGGGCCGCCCCCCTCAGGTGTTCTACGAACAGGAGGCAGAATCCAGCGTCCTTTTCTGCGGGATTGAACTTGGTCCGGTTCATCGCGATATTGAAGGCTCTCATGTGGGCTTTTGGATCCGTTGTCCCATCGTAGAAAGGGATTCGAATCTTGCTGGGGTCCTTGGGTGAAAGGGACCTTTGGGTCTCCTCTAAGACTCGGTCAATTTCGGGAGCCGAGCTGGTCGTTTATGGACCTGCGACCTTACTTCCTTCATTTGAATTGCCGTGAACTCTAGTCGGGCGTGAAGTTCGTCCATCTCGCTTCTTTTGATAGCGGATCGGTTCGCTCGGTTTGCCCGTTCCGCCTTCTCTTGCTCCCTTATCCAGCGAAGCTCTTCTTCGTCCGCCGTCTGGTTTCTATCCACGTCGTCGGTCTCGCCTTCTTCTTGACCTGCTCCGTTTGCGGCGTCTTCTCCGTTTGCACCATTGGTCACCGTTGAGGTTGGCTGTTTGGCGGTCCGCCTAGTGGCGCTTTTTCGGTGCAAAGGAGGCGGTGCCGACAGTTCTCTCCTCGTTCCAACGAGAGTCTGCTCGTTAGGGTTCTGCCTGCCCGGTGTATCGCTCGCGGGGTGAAATTGAGGCGTCTTGCTCCAAAGGTCTGGGGGCCACGTGCTAGCTCTTGGGAAGCTACTCTCTCCTGTGCAGCCGCTCTTTCCTGCCTGTTTTGCCGCTCCGCGAGTTCGTCTATCTTGTCTATTAATACTAAGTAGTCTAGGGTATATTTATACTAAGTAGATGTCTATTTATACTAAGTAGTCTAGGGTCTCGAGAGCTCGTCTTAGCGATGTGGGACGTTGAGAAGTCCTCTCTAGCCGCCGACTTTGACCTAATGGGGCGCGGCCCACGAGCTTGTCTCTTCCAATCCGGCTCGATTCCATATTTCGGCCCATCTTGTCTTTATGCCTTCGGTTCGATCCTTCCTTCGGTATAATCGTGGTTTGATGTCTTGATTTCGGTTTTATACGTAGAGTCCTCGATGTTTTCGTATATTTGGAACAGCACGAAGTTATCCATAAAACGGCACGATGTCTTGGAAGGAACATGCGATGACAAAAAGACAGTTTTTATTTTGGATTTTTTGTACGAAACGTATTTTCCGCTTGGAGTTTCCGCAATCCTTCCCGAAAAATACGAAGTCGAATTCCGATGAAGAGAGTTGTGAAGTCAACTCGGGAATGTTGATCAACTGTTTCGGAAGATAGTATCCGGCTAAGCCAAGATCAACATTCCAGCTTGGCCAAAGTCTTATTAGCTCGGAGAATACGCAAAGATTCGAACTGTACGTGACTCGTAGAAAACTCAATTTGGCAGATTTCAGGATGATGGTGCGGAGCTGAATGACATGGATTCAGCTGGGCACGTTTTTGAGCAAAGTGTGTCGGGCTCAATGCCATGAATTCAGCTCGGCATGTTCTTGATTTGGAGGTGCTGAGCTGAACATCACGGATTCAGCTCGGCACGTTTTGGCCATGAAGGTGCCGAGCTGAATGCTGTGAGTTCAGCTCGGCACATTTCGGTTTCGTGCTGCCAAGACAAATGTCACGAGTTCAGCTCGGCATGCTCTGCCAGATGCTGCCGAGCTGAATGCCATGAGTTCAGCTCGTCACAGTGTTGGGACAGTTCAGCTAGGCATATTTTGTTCACGGAAAGAGTCGTTTCTCGTATAAGTTGATTCGGACAGTTTATGTACATTTTCAGCTCGGCAATGCACGATCCATCTCGGCATTGCCTAGCTGAGTTCAGGTCGGAATGTAGAGGAAGAAGTCAGGTCGGCACCATCTGATGGGGTCCAGGTCGGCACCTCTTTGGCTTGGCCTGTTTCCGCAAAGATCAACTTGGCTGCGCTGGTTTTTCCCGCGAACTTATGGTTTATACAAGTACGGGAGTTGACTTGGAACTCCGTATTTTCCGATTCGTGGATTCTCTTCGATGTTTAGGCATTTCTAGCCGTTAATCTCGAGAGTACGGGTTTTGACCCCAACAATATTTATCCATGATCATAGCCGATAGAGAAAGCGTCATATTAAACAATGTACAAATCATCACAAGTATCTCAATATTCTTAGCCTTCAAACCAGTTTTCTCACGCACTACTTCAGTAGCTCGAACCCAACCGTTTTGGCTTCTTCCCTCACTTCAGACATACAAGGATTTGGGGGAACACGTAGAATAGCTTTAGGGGAGTAAGTGTTTTGTTCTAAAGCGGAAAGTTCAAATATCTTTTTTTGGAAAGCTAAGTTGTCTTGTGTGAAGTAGGGTTTCACGTGCATGAATGTTTCACGTGATGAATAAAATGTCTAGACCGGTGCATGAATGTTTCACGTGCGCATATAAGAGAATGGTTGGGTTTATAGCACGCGAAACCGAGGAGGAAGATTTTTGTGAGGGCAGGTTGTGAAGTGGTGTTGTTAGAAAGAATAGAAGCATGGCGAGGAGGATATGGAAGATGAGGAGGATTTACACACCGTTAGATATTAGAGAACGGTAACCGATTTTAACGTATTTGAGACGTAACCATAAAAAAAGTTGGGAGATTGTTGTTGTTTGTTGTTACTTGAATGTTATGAGTGCGTATTTTCGTTCATGTGTTTGTCTTTTATGTTGATTTTGAAATTGTAAAAGAAAAAGAATTTTAATTTGCGGAGAATAAAATCGTGACAAAAAAAGAAAGAAACAATGTGTCCAGAATTTCAAAAAAAAAAAGTATCGACACTGAGATAATTAACTATGAGTTTAGAAAGTTGGAGGATTGTTGAAGATTATTAAGAAACTTTTTTATATTGAGAAAGAGACAAAATTATGATAAGAATATAAATCATCTTTAACCACCGGTTGTAATGTTTCGACGATGATGAATATAATGTTCGCATATTCATAACGTAGCACCGTGCTATAAAAAAAATGAAGTTGATGACGATGTGTTAAGGTGATTGAATCAGAGTACTGAATAGACAAAATAAGAATTCAACAAATCAAAAAACTGGTTGTACAATGGAAATACTTTGCGGACAACTAATTCTTATAAATACTACTATAAAACCCCATATTTTCACAAATAAAACACTATAATATTTAATATAAATATGTGTTTCACAAATACATAAATATATAGAGTAAAAATGGTCGGCATGCCACGTCAGCGAAATTTTCTGATTTCTTGGACCTTAAATGAGTCAGACTTTTCCTTTTAGCCTCTCGGATGCTGATGCTGGAGGGCTTAGGGAGGGGGATCACTTGATCCTGCTGAGTTCACAGAGGCAGGGGAATCAGATTTATCACAGCTTAATCTCAGGTACTTTCATTAAAATGTATACCATTTTTAAAAAGAATCGGCTTGCTATGGCTTATGTGTTGGTAATAATCATCTCTTTTTTGAACCTTGATGATTCATCAGGGTTTTTTTATTCATCAACTCTAAATGCCCTTCAAGCTTGCATGGACTTCCATGTACCCAAAACAGCACAAGAAGGTCAGCGAACCACTAATGCTCGATTCTTTTTTTTTATATAGTCTTAGTTCTGTCACTATTTTACTAATTTGTGAGTTTCGTCTTCTGATCTCTTCCAGGACGCTGCTTAGGAGTCTGTGAAGAAGAAGAGACGTGTAACCAAGAAGCCCCACTCAAGGTCTATCGTAGGCGCTACTCTTGCGGTCATTCAGAAGAAGCGAGCATTGAAGCCCGAAGTACATGATACATTCAGAGAAGCTGCTCTATGGTTAGTTTTCTTTGTCCAAAGCTTTTTAATTGTATCAATCGTTCAAAACCTCACAAATGTGATTTCACTTGATACGAATTAAGGAGAGAAGCAAAGAAGGCCACATTTTCTACCAAGCAACAAACGGACCACTTTTCTATCTGTTTTGACACACACATACCGATACTTGTGAATATACATGCATACCAATGGCTTACTACATTATTGTTACCTCTACTTTCTTAATTTCAAAAAATAATTTTCTTGGCCTATAAAACACTATTATTACTATTAATAATAACTTCAAATCTTGGCACAAAAAATAACTTCAAATCAAATAAAAAAAGACAATAAAAAACATTCATCCCCTACAAAGCAAAAATAATAACTTCAAATCAAAAAAACATTTTCGTATGCAAAACGACGTTTGCAGCATCCCAAAAAACCGTTCTTGCTCATAAAATGTGAAATTAATTCTACGGCTGAATAATTTACAGCACTCTTATAGACATGAAGATATAAAAGGTATATAATTTGAAACAAAAATAAAGTAACATAACCTTTGGGAAAAAAATAGGGGTGGACATTAGGCCTGGGACGGATCCGGATATCCGGATTTTTTTGAGGTATCCGGATCCGGATCCGGATCCGGCCGGATCCATATTTTTATTATCCAGATCCGGATTCGGGGTTCCCGGATATCCGGATTTCGGATATCCGCCTAAATATCAAGATATCCGCGGATATCCGGATCCGGATCCGGATCCGTTAAAAATATATTAAATTTAAAAATAATATTAAATTAATTATTTATATACATTTAAAATAAATATATAATATAAGAAAATATACTATAATATTAAAAATAAAAATAGAATATTAGAAAAGTAATTTTAAATTTATTTTTTATGTATAAATGTTAATATATCTAAAATTTTACTAATAAAATAAAAAATATAATATTTTTAAAAGATCCGGATCCGGATCCGGATCCGGATCCGGATATCCGGACTTGAAAAATTAGATATCCGGATCCGGATCCGGCTTAGGCGGATCTGAAGTTTTATTATCCGGATCCAGATCTGGCCCTCCGGATATCCGGATTTTCGGAGCGGATACGGAGCGGATCCCGGATCCGGATCCGGATCCTGGATAATATTTCCAGGGCTAGTGGACATAATTCCAATCTCTATCAAATCTATCCTTTACCCGTTTCCTGATTCATGTTCTATATATTTATCAAATTCCTGTGTGGGACACAGTTTTAATTCCCATCTGAAACGGGACGTGAAAGAACTCCAGAAATTATGTTTACAACTATACAAATATATATATATATATATATATATATATATATGTGTGTGTATTATACATATTTTATTATATTAAATTTTATTTTGAATTAAAGTATTTATTTGGTTTACTTTATGTCGGTACATCTTGATTTAATTACAACTTCTTGTTTTAAGTTTTCAACTTTTATGACCCAATCTCTAGAAAAGAATACCTGATTTGAATATACTATATGATTCAAAAATAATAGTACCAAAAGTTTGACATCAACTTACGGAAACTAAAAACTGATTATCATTGACTATATAATTCAGAAAATCTCCCATTACTCGCTGCTATTATATTGAGAAATTTATGTTGGGGTCAAAACCCACTCCTTGGATATTGATGAACCAAGAAACCGAACATTCATCCAAAAGACTTATACTAACATCGGGCCAGCTAGCGAATTCACTCTAAGGATGAACGAGCAAGCTAAAAACTCACACAAGGACATGGGAACCACTTCCAAATGCTCAAACCGCCACTTCCTCCATCCAAGGCGCCACATTCTTTGCTTCAAGACTAAGGCGCCCGTTTCTTCATGCAAGGCCAAGGCGCCCGTTTCTCCTGTCCAAGGCCTAGCCGCCTGTTTCTCCTTCCCATGGCCAAGCTGCGCATTTCTTCATGCAAGACCAAACCGCCTGTTCCTCTTGTTCAAAGCCAAGTCACCCCTTTCTTCCTTCATGTCCAAACCTCCCCTTTCTCCTTTCATCCAAACCGCCCCTTTCTTCCTTCATCCAAACCACCCCATTCTTCCTTCAGCACCAAGCCGCCACATTCCTTGCCTCATGACCAAGCCGCCCCTTTCTTCCCTCAGCGCCAAACCGCCACATTCTTCGGACCAACACACCACTTGATTCTCAACAAAAGTGTAACACCCGTCTCATAGACACTCGAGAACGGCGTGCCACTAACCACAATATAATATAATATCCCAATCTACAGTCTCTCATAACTCCACTATCTCAAATGATATATGTATATTATAAAATACGGAGAAAACGTAAAAATCCCAAAGAAGCACTGTATCGTCAAAGCGTAAAATACTTGTCCGTCTCACCTGAAAACTGGAAAGGGAAGAATGAGGGGTGAGTAACAGGGGAGTCACTCAGTGAGGTATGGGATGCTAATCACAGAAAAGTAAATCTGACCATAGCACGCCATACATAGGAAATAGACTAAACATGCACAATCACGGTACCTAAAGTACCCAAAGAACAATCAACGGTGTCCTACGGCCAGAGCTCGTGGCCAGTCTTATGGGATAGTGCCCAACCCACCGCCCTCAGACGATTTATCGACCTGCCTGAGGTACCGACAGCCGATCGACTAAACTGCCGTACCCCGCCTCAAACAACACGCGACGCAAGTACAGAAATCACGACTCTGTACCCCCGCAATCCCTAACGACTCACATAGTCGACTAACCTAATTCTAGCATGTTTAAAAGAATCAATTAACAGTTTAATGCACAAACAGTGGGTTGAATCATCTATTATTCCTAAGTCCGATTTACAAACAATCCTAAAAAGACTCTAGCATAGAAACGAAACACATTTAGTACTAATCCTATCTACGGCGCTTTTTGATGAAAAATACGATATTCTGCGGAAAGCCCTCACCTTAGCAAAAATGGAGTATAACTGCTTCCTCTGCACTCCAGATGCTAAAACGGACGTTGAATCTGAAATCAGGACGAAATTTCGAGTGAGAACGGCTTTCGAACGGCGAAAAACGGTCAACGGGTCAAAACGGTCAAAGTCAACGGTCAAAGTCAACGGTCAACGGTCAACCCGGTCAAAGTCAACGGTCTGACCAGTCAAAATCAAACCGCGATTAAACCGGATTAACCGAACCAAACCAGACTAAACCGGACTCAATTGATTTAAACCAGAAATTGAACCAAACCGAATTGGAATTGAAATTGAACCGGAAATTGGAATTAACCGATCAAACCGAAATTGAACCGACCGGTTTAACTAAACCGGACCCAAACCGGCGGCCAGATCGCCGGCGAGTCTCCGACGACGGCGACGGCGATCCACGGCGGCGGCCGGCGGAGGACGGCGGCGGTGGACGGCGGAGGACAGCGGCGGACGGCGGCGGGGATCACCGGAAAAGTCACCGGCGCCAACGGCGGCGACGGCGACGGTGGCGCGTGAGATTCACGCGCGGTTGCAGACGACGGCGCGTGGGCGCGTGAGCGCGACGCGCCAGACTTCTGGCCGCGCGTGGCGGCGCGTGCGGCGGAGGCGGAAGCTGAAATTCGCGGCGTGGCTTCGTCTCGTCGTCCTGAATCCGGTGGTGGCCTCGGATTTCCAAGAAACGCGACGGTTAGAGAGATACGATCGATTAAAGATCCGACCAATAAGGAATCAGATCGGAAAAGCTTCTTCGGTTACCTGAGGCGGATGTCGGCGGCACGGCGAGAGCAACTCCTCTTGTTCTTCTTCTTCTTCTTCTTCTTCTTCCTCTCTCTCTCTCTCTCTCCTCTCTCTCTCTCTCTCTCTCTCTCTTGATTCACGGTGGAAAAGAATGGTGAGGGGGGGAAGGGGATTAAATTAGTAATGAGAGTGGGGTGGGGGAAAAGGGGATGAGTGGGATGTTACAATTCTTCCCCACTAACGAGGAATTCGTCCCCGAATTCAAGTCCTGACTCGACTGCTCGACATCCTTAAAAAAAAAACTCAGGAAATTTGGACTTCAAATGAGACTCTCACTCCCAAGTCTCCTCCTGAATGCCGTCTTTCTCCCAACTGACTCTGACCATCGGAATCACTTTCCCCTGAACCACTCTATCTTGGCGCTCCAGAATTGACACTGGGTGACTGTCTGCAGTCAAGTCCCTACTGATATCACTCGGTGGCTGCTGAAGGATGAGCTCTGGTTCGCGGATGACTATCCTCAGAACTGACACATGAAACACGTCGTGAAACCCATTCAACTCTGCTGATAGTGCTAAACGGTATGCTACTGCTCCAATCCGCTCTAAGATAGCATATGGACCCATATGTCTCGGTTTAAGCTTCTTCAACTTCCCGGTCTGAAAACCCCCTTGAAATGTCCGCATCTTAATATAGACGAGGTCGCCCACTTTGAACTCCAACTCTCTCCGGCGCTTATCAGCAAAACTCTTCTGACGATCATAAGCTTCCTTAAGCCGTCTCTTTAGCATTTCCACTTGCTCAAAAGAACCAATGTTGGTGTTATATCTCGGCGCTCTTCCACCTCTGTCCAACACAAAGGAGTACGACACGGTCTGCCATAAAAGGCCTCATACGGTGCCATTTCCATGCTCGAATGATAACTATTATTGTAGGCAACTCCGCTAGTGGTAGATACTTATCCCAACTTCCTTCCCAGTCCAAAACACAAGCCCTGAGCATCTCCTCTAATGTTTGAATAGTCCTCTCTGACTGAACACCTGTCTACGGATGGTAGGCCGTACTCATATGGACCTTAGTCCCAAGTGCCTTCTGAAAGGTTCGCCAAAATGTCGAGGTGAACTTCGTATCTCGATCCGACACTATACTGACTGGTACTCCATGCAACCTCTCAATCTCATCAATACATCTCTGCGCTAGCTGCTCTGCTCCATCAGTCTTCTTAATTGCTAGGAAATGAGCTGACTTATTGAGTCGATCCACAATAACCCAGATGCATTCTTCCCGCAAACTGTCCTCGATAATCTGGTGATGAAGTCCATAGTCACCATGTTCCATTTCCACTCAGGTAGTGGAAGTCTCTGTAGTAATCAACTCGGTACCTGATGCTCTGCCTTAACCAACTGGCAAAACTGTCAACACGACACAAAGGTAACCACATCCTTCTTCACGCCTGTCTAGTGATAATAACGCTTAAGATCCCGATACATCTTATTACTTCTTGGATGAATGGAAAAATTGTGAGTGTTGTGTCTGCTCGATAATCTCTCTCCTCAACTGTGCATCATCCAATACGTACACTCGGTTCCTGTGCAAGACCATCCCACTCTCAGCAGTCTAATAACCATATACCTTCTTCTCGAGCTGCTTACGCAACGCCTCATCTCTATTACTATTAAGTCTTCGTTAAAATCAACTCCTCTAAGTATATCATGTGCATCTCGACAAATGCATGAAACCCAACCGACTGAATGAATCTGTCTACTCTTCGACTCGAACACACTGAGTGACCAATACCCGACTAGGTCCGACATACGAAACCATAAGTAGCTCCAATATCCAATAGAGTATAAAATGCCCCAACCCAAGCGACAACCGACCAACACAAGTACTAAATCAATGGTTTCCACATAGACGACATCCTCAAGACAACAAACTCAAGTCCACAGTCTCGACATGACAATCACAAACTCAAATCCACAATCTCAACATAAACAATCTGAGCTTTCTCGTGGTCTCCAATAACAAATACTCGCGACAATAGCTTGGCGCTTGGGTGATGACAGAAGAAACCCTGAACTCACTGCAAACAATCCCAGAAAATGAGAACCTGCTGACCACCACAGAAATGAATCCCGCTCCGACTGCTGATCCTGCTAGCGCTGCAACATAACTGACAAACGATGCATCCACTGACTGTTTCTTATGACATAATCCGACAGTCGGCATGAAAACACTGCACCCACTCTCCCAAAATAATGACGGTGACACTGAAAATGATACGGCGAGAGTTCTGACAACTCCGACACCTTTCTATATCTCGAAAAGGTTTTCACAGGCTATTACTGAATCACCTTGAAAGACTTCTGTTTCTCCACTGTCTCTGCCTCATGAACAAAATTCTTCTCAATCAATCGACCAGACTGACGTAAACCCGTACGGCATCATGGTTACAAGTATCCACTTGTTGTCATTCAAGAATCTCCTGAATAATCCTTATTGTCTATGATTCCCCCGAAAATCTGCAATGATGACATAATTCATACTCGTACTCCCTGATTATAATAATGCCTTAAGAAAGGTGTTTAAAAGCATTGGCATTTCTGTGCCTGGCTTCACGAGGAAAGAACGTCCTGTCGAACTCCCTCTATAGTGATTATAGGTTAACTCGTAACAACTGTGACTACTCTCAACAAGTTCCTTTTGCCAGAGAAAGGTGTCATCCTCAAAAATTGAGTAGTCAAATCCAATTAAAACTCTCTTGCACACTTCTTATGCTCCTAGTTACAGTCAACTTCTTCTTTTAATTGTCTGCGGTGACAGTATCCACTGTCCTTCCAATCTGATCCAAACTGTTGTCCTGCATCTTTCTCCTTAGCTTCCTTTACGTGGGTCCCTCTCTGTCTCTGCTAGATATCGGCTGTAGCGATGGTGGCGGCGGAAGATCAACAACCGAAGGAGCATGCTGCTGTGAGCACCTCTCGTGGTACCTCTGAAGCTCTATCCACATTTCTGAGTTACTAAGGGTCGGCTCTGCTCCCTGAACCTTAACCAATGGTGCATATGGTGGTGACGGTTGAACGGCGGCGATGCTTACTCTGCTTGAAGAGCGAACTGGCGATCAATCTCGATGCAACTATCCGATCATCTTTCTGCGCAGCAACCCGTTGCGGCCTTTTGTGCAACTCCTGCATTGCCTCCTGAGCAACTTACTTAACTGTCACTTGAACGATCTATCTGACGACGTCCTGATTAATCTGATGTGCATTGATCTCCTCGGGCATAACCTGCTGAACAACGAGCTGACAAACTGGGCGCAAAACAATGACCTTCCTTGATGGCAACTGAAAACCTGTTTAAACTGAGGCTGAATTGAGACAAACTTATAATAGATTAATACTAGACAGAATGGGTGCTCCTTTGTTTTTTTTTTTTTTTTTAAATACACAAGTCCCGGGATTTTTTTTTTTTTTTTTTTTTTTTGAAACCGTTTAAATCCGAATATGCAATCATGCTTCCTACTACCCGTCTCTCGGGTCAGAACCGAGACGACCAAACCTAGGCTCTGATACCAAAATGTAACACCCGTCTCATAGACACTCGAGAACGGCGTGCCACTAACCACAATATAATATAATATCCCAATCTACAGTCTCTCATAACTCCACTATCTCAAATGATATATGTATATTATAAAATACGGAGAAAACGTAAAAATCCCAAAGAAGCACCGTATCGTCAAAGCGTAAAATACTTGTCCGTCTCACCTGAAAACTGGAAAGGGAAGAATGAGGGGTGAGTAACAGGGGAGTCACTCAGTGAGGTATGGGATGCTAATCACAGAAAAGTAAATCTGACCATAGCACGCCATACATAGGAAATAGACTAAACATGCACAATCACGGTACCTAAAGTACCCAAAGAACAATCAACGGTGTCCTACGGCCAGAGCTCGTGGCCAGTCTTATGGGATAGTGCCCAACCCACCGCCCTCAGACGATTTATCGACCTGCCTGAGGTACCGACAGCCGATCGACTAAACTGCCGTACCCCGCCTCAAACAACACGCGACGCAAGTACAGAAATCACGACTCTCCCCCGCAATCCCTAACGACTCACATAGTCGACTAACCTAATTCTAGCATGTTTAAAAGAATCAATTAACAGTTTAATGCACAAACAGTGGGTTGAATCATCTATTATTCCTAAGTCCGATTTACAAACAATCCTAAAAAGACTCTAGCATAGAAACGAAACACATTTAGTACTAATCCTATCTACGGCGCTTTTTGATGAAAAATACGATATTCTGCGGAAAGCCCTCACCTTAGCAAAAATGGAGTATAACTGCTTCCTCTGCACTCCAGATGCTAAAACGGACGTTGAATCTGAAATCAGGACGAAATTTCGAGTGAGAACGGCTTTCGAACGGCGAAAAACGGTCAACGGGTCAAAACGGTCAAAGTCAACGGTCAAAGTCAACGGTCAACGGTCAACCCGGTCAAAGTCAACGGTCTGACCAGTCAAAATCAAACCGCGATTAAACCGGATTAAACCGAACCAAACCAGACTAAACCGGACTCAATTGATTTAAACCAGAAATTGAACCAAACCGAATTGGAATTGAAATTGAACCGGAAATTGGAATTAAACCGATCAAACCGAAATTGAACCGGCCGGTTTAACTAAACCGGACCCAAACCGGCGGCCAGATCGCCGGCGAGTCTCCGACGACGGCGACGGCGATCCACGGCGGCGGCCGGCGGAGGACGGCGGCGGTGGACGGCGGAGGACGGCGGCGACCGGCGGCGGCGGGCGGCGGCGGACGGCGGCGGGGATCACCGGAAAAGTCACCGGCGCCAACGGCGGCGACGGCGACGGTGGCGCGTGAGATTCACGCGCGGTTGCAGACGACGGCGCGTGGGCGCGTGAGCGCGACGCGCCAGACTTCTGGCCGCGCGTGGCGGCGCGTGCGGCGGAGGCGGAAGCTGAAATTCGCGGCGTGGCTTCGTCTCGTCGTCCTGAATCCGGTGGTGGCCTCGGATTTCCAAGAAACGCGACGGTTAGAGAGATACGATCGATTAAAGATCCGACCAATAAGGAATCAGATCGGAAAAGCTTCTTCGGTTACCTGAGGCGGATGTCGGCGGCACGGCGAGAGCAACTCCTCTTGTTCTTCTTCTTCTTCTTCTTCTTCTTCTTCCTCTCTCTCTCTCTCTCTCTCTCTCTCTCTCTCTTGATTCACGGTGGAAAAGAATGGTGAGGGGGGGAAGGGGATTAAATTAGTAATGAGAGTGGGGTGGGGGAAAAGGGGATGAGTGGGATGTTACAAAAAGAATTGCGCGGGTTGAGTTCGTAAATAATCGGGCTGGTTGAGCTCTGTAAAGAATTGGGTGGGTTGAGTTTTCAAAAGAATTGGGCGGGTTGAGTTTGCAAAAAGAATTGGGCGGGTTGAAAGAATCGGACGGGTTGGGATCGGAAAAGAATCGGGTGGGTTGATTTTGTAAAAGAATTGGGCGGACTGAATTCGAACACGGGCTAAAGTTTACTTAACTGCGGTTCGGAACACTGTTCATCCGGAATTTCCCATAAAACACTGTTCACGGAAATGCTGTTCACGAGCCGGAGAAAAGACCAAAGATCGGTTTAATCATAACCGGGCCCGGAGTATTGTTCACAAAACACTGTTCACAGAACACTGTTCACATACCGACCGGAGGATCCGATCGCAGCAGAAAACCGAGAATTAAGTGGGCCGGATCGGGCCGGAGGCAAACTGGACGAAGATTGGACTAGGAGGCGGGCTGCTAAGGAATTGGGCCTCGGATTGAGCCAAAGTCGACCAAAGTAGGTGGAAGACAGAGTTTCCAATATCCCACATCGCCAAGAAGTATTCTTAGGACCCTAGGTCGCCTAGTATAAATATACATGTATGTACTTAGCTGAAATCAACCAATCTCGAGTATAAGAGCTTTCACATTGTAAGACGCTAAGCATTTTGCGAGTTTTCTTGTACTTCGACAAATATTCACTTAATAAGATCATCTTTTCAATTTGGGTACTCCAGTTCTCATAAAATAGGATTTTCGAACCCCATAAATATAAGTTTGGCATCGTGTATGGGGAGAGGGAAATATTATAAACCCTGAAAGCGAGAGGATACGAGAAAGAAACAATGACCACCAGAGCAAACGACGTAAACGATCAACCGGCCGGAAGAACCGCAGCCGGGACAACCACAGTCGAGGCCACCGGCGCAGTCGAAGACGCGATGACGGTAGCCGAACTTAAGACCATGTGAACCACGCTCCGGAAGCGACATAACCGACAAGAAAAAGCAGTGGCTCATGAAATGGAGACCATTGGCGACTTGGCAAGTGGACCCCGAACGTTTGAAGCAAGACGCCTCCGTCTCTTGCCGCAAACAAGGCAGAGTGCAGACGAACAAACCCCCCGTCGGGATGAGAGTGGAACAGTCTGTGCAACCGCCACTGCATCGAAAAGGTGCCGCAAGACAAACTGTCGGACAACCGACCTCGACTGTGACGGATGCCGAAGACAGAAGAACTGCCGCAAACGAATCCGGCCATGACTAAGTCGAAACATACGACGAGGGTAGAGACCCCGAAGAAGAAGAAAACATGTTGTGGGTAGAGCAACAAACGCAAGCTGAAGAGTGGGAGAGAGCGGGCCGGATGGGCCGAGTAACCCAACCCGCAAGCCGGAGGAGTGAGATGGATGAACTCCGAGCCTAGTTGGACCTCACGAAGAACCAAATGAAAGAGGTAAAATCCCAAGTCCACAAGCTGATCAGCGCGGCACCCGAGGTCGATCGAGTCCTAGAAGAGACCCAGAAGGTGTCGTTTACGTCGAAGATCATAAATGTGAGGCCCGCCAATCCAAGGAAGATCCGAGTCCCATTCTACGACGGAACGACTTACCCGAAGGCGCACATGACGGCTTTCCGAATCTCCATGGGAAGAGCCCGTTTCAAGGAAGGGGAGAGGGACGCTGGATTCTGCCTTCTCTTCGTGGAGCACTTGAAGGGAGCGGCCCTAACATGGTTTTCACGCCTAGAGAGAGACTCAGTTGACCACTTCGATCAGCTGTCCTCTGCCTTTTTAAAACACTACTCACTCTCCATAAGCTGCTCGACGCGGACCTTTACTCGCTGTCCCAATGACCAAACGAAAGCCTCCAAGAGTTCATCGAGAAGTTCAAGACAATAGTGTCAAAGATCGACGGCTTGAGCGACAATGCCGCAATAGACGCTTTAAGGAAGTCCTGTGGTACAACTTCCGCTATTGTGAGGAAATCATTTTACACCTGCCCGTAACCATCGAAGACGCTCTTCACTGCGCCTCGAACTCCGTAATTCACGAAGAGGACATGAAAGCCCTGACAAAAAAGCACCAGCCATCGAGGCAATCGTCGAAGAGCACAACACAGCCTACCGAAATGAGGAGCAGGCGAAGCAGCGGACACGAAGAGACAAACACAGGCGGAGCCCACAACTACCAAGTAAGCACCGAAAGATCTCCAGAAGAAACCGGACGTGGGAAAGGATCGTAGAATACCTGGACTCGCACGGGCTACGATGAGAAAGCCTATTGTACCTTTCACAAGGCCAAAGGCCACTCGACCAAAAACTGCAAAACCATCGCAAGAAGGCTGACGGCGAAGTTTTTGGCGGGAGAGCTCGGAGGCGGAGTGACGTTGGAGAGCCTTGGAGCAATAGGAGGAAATGCCGAAGCCCAAGACGATCAGCCCAACAGGGAGCTTCCCCAGAAACCAGCCGAGGAAAAGCCCAAGTGAGGAAGAAGATCGAACGATGACACCCCGCTGGAAACCGAAGGAGGATCCACATGATCATAGGAGGATCTCAATACTGCTGAGATATGGTCGCGTCGATAAAGGCATTCCTAAAAAGAGGAGACAAAGAATCAAATCCACAGGAGCCAATCGCTCAAAACAACGACCTGATCGCATTCAATGAGAGCGAGACTGAGGACTCAATCAGCCTCATGACGATCCCCTGGTGGTAGAACTCGACATCAACGATTACGACGTGTCCAGAGTCTTAATTATCACCGGAAGCTCAGTAGACGTGATATTCCGAGAGACGCTGCGACGGATGAACATTGACCTTTCGAAGGTAAAACCGAACCCAAGGTCCCTAACCGGGTTCTCCAGCGAGGTTACCGTGACGGACAGAACGATCCAGCTCCTGGTCCATGCGGGCAGCATAACGAAGATCGTCAACTTCGCGGTAGCTAACTACCCCGTAATCTACAATGTAATCATGAGAACCCCGTGGATCAACGCGATGCGACCGATCCCGTCGACGTACCATCTGTGCCTGAAGTTCCCGACCCTAAGCCGGATCAAGACGATCTGGGGAAACCAGAAGGAGGGTCGGATCTACTTCCTGGCAGAACACAAGCTCCGGAACCCGACGGTCCCCCAAAGAGAAAATCCCAAGCGCAAAGATGCAGACGTGAGTCTAGAGCCACCAAACATGGCAAGTAAAACCAGAAAAATCAAGAAGATAGAAACTCTGCCCGCGAAAGACGAAAACAACCCAGAGAAACCAACGATAGCAGAAGAGAGTACGTCCAAAGTCACAGAAGTCACGATGGACGATCCCGCACTAAAAACTTAGACACACTCTCTTTCAACACCGAAAAAAAACAAAATACAAAACAGAACTACGGGTGGTAGGCAGCTCGTCTAAAAAAACGAGTTCAGTTGCCCCCCTCCATAAAAAAAGGGGGGAATGGGTCCGTATATATCTATACTCCCGCAAAAAGTCTAAGCGACTTCGTATTTTGATATTTTCGCGAAAAAGTTCGAAGGTTGAACACTGGGACTTAGAATCCATCCGAAACTCGAATAATTTCTCGGGAATGACAACTGAGACATGAAGTCCGGATGAACACTGGGACTTAGAATCTCACAACCCATCCGGATAAGCAAACAATCCTTCCAAACAAACAAAGAAAAATGCGGACCACGGATGAACACCGGATTTAGCATCTCGTAACCCATCCAAGATAGTTCGCCCGAAGCTCAACACGGGGAAGATCCTGATACTCAAGTTTGTTCCAAAAGAACGACAAAGTAGCGAATCCGGATGAACATCGGGACTTAGCATCTCGAAACCCATCCAGAACCACTCGCTTAACAATCAACTCGGACAAACTCCTCACTCAAGTCTTCTCGAACAAATCCGTCTGTTGTTGGCCACAACAAGACATTCACATCTCAACCATGGTTCTTTCAACATCTCGCAGCCGATAAATGTAGCGCGCAATACAAATTTCCAGACTAATATCAGAACGGCGTGACCTGATCGGGAATGCGGGAAGCTTCAGGACGGTATTCTGTTTAGCTTATCTTCAGGAGCGTTCCGTAAATTGGAAATATTACGAGACGTCAACCGCGAAATGAGCTCTCCAAACCCTGTAAACGCCAAACGAGGAACACTGGTCTTAGTACATCTCGCAAATGCAGTACCAAAGCGGCTCTAGTACGAGGTCCTAAACCCGTTTCGTCAAAAGAGGAATTGAGAAGTTGAATGCACCAAGTTCCCCGTGACATTAAGAACAAGCGCCGAGCGCCAAACCCAGGAAGTGTCCTCGACGATACACTGGTCCGAAAGATCGCAATGCCGGGCAAAGCATCCCCATCACAACGTTCAAGACTCAAGTCGATCAAAAGATAAAAGACAAGTCATAAAGACAACAAGAGTTCAATAAATCCAAAGAATACAACGATCTCGAAAGGAAACAAGTACAACAAGGGTCTGAACGACCTTAAACAAGATAACCAAAGATACAAATTACAAGTGCCATCCTAATCGAATTTGGCACCGAGATGATCATCCTGGACGCCGAGGTTGGAACCGGCATTGTCCATCACTCCAGCATCGGCAGCCTCGCCCTCAAGGGGATCCTCACCGGGGCAACACTCGAACACGTACGGAGATACAGGCGAGTAGACCAACATCCCGGCAAAAGCGTCCAAGCTCCGCTGAAAACAACCTACATCACCCTCGCGGGCCTTAGTCGTCACCTTCACGCTGATCAGCTAGGTTGCACTCGAGGTCCTGAAGCAAGATCAGGTTCCCGGAGATCTCAATGACCTCCACATTCGCGATCCCCTTCTTGCAATCACGCCTCTCCTGCTCCAATATAGCCCAAAGGTACTTCTTCATTCCCTTGTACTTGCGGGACTTCTTCCTCTCATCGTCAAGCTCCTTCCTCAGAGCCGCGGCTTCCTCAGCATGACGCCGAGCCTCATCAGCATGGTGCTGAGCCTCGAGTACCGCAGCCTCATGAGCTACCTTGGATGCATGCACGGCAGCGCAGAACTAAAAAGTGTGACCAAAGAACACTTAGCCAAAAAACGATCAAGAACAAATAAGTGTTGAAGAGAATGTAGTAAACACACCAACACTGCCTGAGAGGCCATGTATCCGTAAGAATCCAGGTAATCCCAAGAAGGAGCAATCCCGGAGAAAGAATCACTGATCCAAGCAGCGACCCTCAGCGAGTCGAAATTATCTCCAGAAGCGGCCTTTCTGGCATCAAACAGGAAGCCAGACTCCGGGACTCCCTCTGGATCAGATCTAGTGCTCTGAATGTTCCTTGGCCTGTCAGCCCTAAACTCCCTCTCCCTTCTCCAACGTGGAGGAACGCTTCCCTCGCGGAGTACAGGAGACAGGAAGAGCGCATACCGCCCCAACAGAAGGAACGGCCGCTAGCATCTCTGAGACCTGGGCAGACATAGCGTCGTCCCCAACATGACAGGCCGGCGGATCGCTTCGGATCTCGGATCCTTCGGCTTGCGAGGCGGCTTTCTTCTTGGACTTGCGGTGGTTACGACCGCCTTCCATCCCAGGAATGTCGATTGGGTCGCGGAAATCAGGGTCTTTGAGCGTGAGCACCTTTTTGAAGATGACATAAGCTTCCAAAAACCGGGTCCAGAGATCAATGTCTTCCCAGTCTATCTTCTTCAGGCTAAGGGTCTCAAGAACATGGTCAAAGTTGGGAGGAAAATATGCAAAACCAGTCGCAGCTGCAAAACAAACAACAAGGGAAAGTGGGTTAGGATATACACAAGGAACACAACAAGGTAAACATACAAGCAATCATCTATCAATCTCCTTCCACTGGGACTGCATCCATCCCGCGTACTGTTCACCAACAGTGGCAGAATTCGCAGCCACATAGAAGAACTTTTTCCTTGTGGCCTTGCAATTATCTGCGAGGCTGGTGGAAAATCGAGAAAAAAGATGGGGCTTATAGGCAATGAGATAAGACAACGATCCAGACTTCTTCACATTGAAGCAGTTCAACAAATGGTTCAACCTACAATCCGCCCCAGTTTCAATGTCTCGGACTACACCTGCCATCAGTTGGCGAAGCGCTTGAGGTTTGAGCTGGTAGATCGCAATCCCGTAGTACTTCACAAACTGAAGAACCAACTTCGGGATTGGAAACCACAAGAAGGATGTATAAAACATAGCTTCATACATTGCAAAGTACCCATTCTGGCAACAGTCTATGCTCTCATCCTCGCGGGGAATGACGAATTCAACCCCGTTCGGAACATCAAACTTATACTAAAGATCATCCAGGGAATATTCTGAGGACCAAGTAGCACCATCCCGAATGGGCTTCCTCGGCTTGGCATAAGCCTTAGAAGCCTTCGGTTCCGGAACGCGGACAATCATTTTTTCGATACCAAAATACGCGACCCGTTTGCCCGGGGACACAGGCACCCACTTGACTGCATCGTAATCTGAAGACTAAGCATCAGGAACTCGGCAATCCTGTCCATAATCCATCTTGCCTCTAGGCATAACGAGACCATCACCCACAGATGGAGTTTGCCCAAACCTCTTGAAAACGTGGCAAACCACTACTTCCACAAGGAGAAGGCAGACAGACGGTTTCTCTTGGAATCCAAACCGCCCTTTTCTCTTGGAAGAGCCAACCCGCCAGTTTCCTGAGGACCGGCCAAGCAGCCAGTTTCCTGAGGACTGGCCAAGCCGCCAGTTTCTTTTGGACTGGCCAGGCCGCCTCTTTCTCTTCGTCCATTTTAGCCGCCACTTCCCTGAGGACCGGCCATGCCGCCAGTTTCTCTTGGAGTGGCCAGGCCGCCTCTTTCTCTTGTTCCATCCAAGCCACCTATCCCACGGATTGGCCAGACCGCCTCCTTCTCTTAAGGGAACCAGGCCGTTCACTTCTTCGGGTACAAGCGGCCTGCCAAACACGTCGGCCAGAGGGGGATAACCAAGGTTGGCACCCCAATGCTGTCCACCAGGTTGAAACGGACCACTAACTACCCCAGCATCAAAACGTTCATCTTGACGGATGAGGGCGGGGTCCACCTCAAAGTTCGAAATGTCGTCGAGATTAATCTCAAACGAACCCGATGAGTTTTTACTTCCAAAGTATCCGTAGGAAGGACCAGACATTAAAAAAAAAAGAGTTTAAGAGACAAAAAAGAGAAGAAGAGAGAAGTTACCTTGAAGAGAAAACTTGAAGGAAAACTGAAATTGTGAAGAATGAAGAAGGATGAGTCCCTTCTTATAGAAAAGAGGGCATGGGCCCCAATGTAAACATAGCGGAATCGTACAAACGAAAAAGAGAACACCAAACCGCCCCTTTCTACTGTCCAAGGCGCCGGTCTCTCTTAATTACATTCAACTCGCCTCTAGGCACACAATCTGAGCTCTCAGTCCATCAATCTCGATAAACGCTCTACCCGAAGCTCATAACTTCGGCAAGCAGAAGCAACGAGCTGGGGGTTAACTGTTGGGGTCAAAACCCACTCCTCGGAGAATGATGAACCAAGAAGCCAAACATTCATACAAAAGACTTATACGAACATCGGGCCAGCTAGCGAGTTCACTCTAAGGATGAACGAGCAAGCTAAAAACTCACAGAAGGATATGGGAACCACTTCCAAAGGCTCAAGCCGCCACTTCCTCCCATCCAAGGCCTTTGCTTCATGACCCGTTTCTTCATGCAAGGCCAAGCCGCCCGTTTCTCCTGTCCAAGGCCAAGCCGCCTGTTTCTCCTGCCTATGGCCATGCCGCCCATTTCTTCATGCAAGACCAAACCGCCTGTTCCTTTTGTTCAAAGCCAAGCCTCCCCTTTCTTCCTTCATGTCCAAACCGCCCCTTTCTCCCTTCATCCAAACCGCCCCTTTCTTCCTTCATCCAAAACGCCCCATTCTTCCTTCAGCACCAAGCCGCCACATTCCTTGCCTCATTACCAAGCCGCCCCTTTCTTCCCTCAGCGCCAAGCCACTACATTCTTAACAAAAGAATTGGGTGGGTTGAGTTCGTAAAGAATCGGGCGGGTTGAGCTCTGTAAAGAATTGGGCGGGTTGAGTTTTCAAAAGAATTGGGCGGGTTGAGTTAGCAAAAAGAATTGGGTGGGTTGAAAGAATCAGGCGGGTTTGGATCAGAAAAGAATCGGGCGGGTTGAATTCGTAAAACAATTGGGCGGACTGAATTCGAAGAAGAAAAAGGGTGCTAAAGTTTACTTAACCGCGGTTTGGAACACTGTTCATCCGGAGACACTGTTCACAAGCCGGAGAAAAAACCAAAGATCGGTTTAATCATAACCCGGGCCCAGAGTACTGTTCAAAAAACACTGTTCACGGAATATTGTTCACATACCGACCAAAACCGGAGGGAGGATCCGATCGCAGCAGGAAACCGAGACTAAAGTGGGCCGGATCGGGCCGGAGGCAAACTGGACCATGATTGGACTGGGAGGCGGGCTACTAAGGAATTGGGCCGCGGATCGAGCCAAAGTAGACCAAAATCGGTGGAAGACAGAATTTCCAATGTCCCACATCGCCCAGAAGTATTCTTAGGACCCTAAGTCGTCTAGTATAAATATACATGTATGTACTTAGCTGAAATCATCCAATCTCTAGTATAAGAGCTTTCGCATTGTAAGACGCTAAGCATTTGCGAGTTTTCTTGTACTTCGACAAATATTCACTTAATAAAATCATCTTTTCGATTTCGGTCCTCGAGTTCCCATAAAATAGGATGTTCGAACCCCCATAAATATAAGTTTTGATTGTGTTAGTTTCGACTCTCACAATTCCTTCGTACTCATGCCACCAGAAAATCTGGTCCGCCTAAAACAATCAACCACATCCTATAAATACGCCAGGTATGAAAAAAAAAATATTAAACAATAACTTGGAGATCTCCTAATCAAATATAGAATCAGAGAAAAAAGTAAAGAAAAAAACCACTAAATTCAACCATATACATAAATGCAAAAAAGACCAGACCAATACACTAAATTCAAAAAATGATCTACCTAAACGCCTTCAATTATCAACATTCACACATGCCTCTAAATAAATATACAAGGAACTTTATGCCAAGGTAAACTCGCCAAAAGTATATAAATTTTTAATTACAAGTGATATCCTACATATATTATACTAACTAAGAGATTCTACCTTTTCACACAAATAATAGAACTAATACAAAAAAAAAAAGAAATTATACCATTTGCAGTAACATATATTTCATGGTTTTAAAAACTGGTTTTGAGGCCAAACACATCATCATATAAATGTTAAAAAGGAAATCTACCAATACAACAATGTATTGGTGTTCGATCAAGATTACAACAAAGTAGTGACGGCTAATAAATTCACATTTATGGATAAAAAGCACAGACAATTAATTATTATCGAAAGAAAACAAAAATCAATGTAAGGTTTCTACAGAAATACACAATATCATTAAAAGAACAATTTATTTTTTTAATACATCTTATATTAATTTTTTCAACAGAGAGTCAACCAGGATTTTCAAATTTCAATCATGGATTGCACGAAACAAGCTATTAAATGCACAGGAAAAAAATAGGATGTCTATGAAAACAGAAAAGAATCAAATTCTGCTTTGAAAAACTCATACGGGTTATCAAAAATTCCACACCAACAAGAAGGGAAAACTACTAGATGTCATTTAATCTTTTAATAAGTAGGTTGTCGCTTTTTAAATAATGATATATATGAAAGTTCTAGAACACAGGCAACAACTTGAACACAAAATAACAAAACCCAAGATTCTTTCAATATCGGTTGCTCTTATTAGAAATCACTTAAACAATCATTACAGACTTGTTTAATCAGAATTACTCGACCTCACCACCAGTTATTTGACATTGACCAATTTCTAATCTACCCAACCTTACACAATAACAATTCCACACAACTCACTTTTGTGTTCACTCACCGTAAGAACCTTAGCTGCTCTCTAGCTTACTCACTTTTCTCTCTTGACGGCTAATCCTAATATTTTGCACGTATGCCGCTTAAATACTCTTGATCTTTCCTCTTTCCAAAATCTTTAATTTCTTTATTCTTTTTCATTATCAACCTCTCATCACATGACATATCAGCTTCCTCATTGTGAACATATTTCACGCATAAGTCTTCAAGTAATGTTGTTTTGTGTTCAGCTGCAGAATCCTGGTGCTAACAATCTCCCCCTTTTTCACTGAGTTTTTGAAATCAAGCTCACAAGCTGCTACTACACATCATATACACCACACACACCCAGCACCAGATCATCTCAAACTCCCCCTCAACCAAGTATCACCAAACAGAAAAACTCTACAATCTCCCCCTGCTTGAGTGACAAAACTCTGTGAAAATTCTAAACTCATCCAATGAGTCTTTGTCACTCAAGCTGAACGTCAATCAGCACTTCTGTATCTTAAATCGAGACACCAATCTCTTAATTTCCTCCTCTTGACTGCACATCTTACATGTAGCATTCAGCTTGTGTTCAAGAATATGTATACCTTGAACAGCTTCAGCCTTGAATAACACAAGCTCGTGATCTGTATTAGTCTCTTTACGTTTGGGATACAAATCATGCTTGGCTATCACACTTTACCATAATACTTAGGTTCAATGTAACACTGCTTTTGATACCATGCTTGTTTGACCATGATGATGAAGTCATAGCAGTGTCTTCGAATGTGCCCTTGTCTACCACAGTAATAGCATCCGAGTCTCTTCTTAGGTGCTGTGATTCCAATCTGTCTTCTTGTCTGACTTCTATTGTTGAACATGTTTCCATGTATTCAGCAGGCTTGGTATTTGCTGCAGAAGCATCTTTAGCAGGAACGAAATTCTTAAGAGCAACTTGATTGACATTGATAGCAGTAGAACTCGACTCACGATGACCTGTATATCCAAGACCCCAATTAACCTTCGAAGGCTGACCCATAGCAAGCAACTGATCCAAATCTTTCGTTCCCTTGGTCAACATCCTGATTTTCTTGTGATTGTTATTAAGATTGTGCTCAAGACCTCTGTTTTTCTCCTTTTCTTGAGACAAAAGGTCTGTCAGCCTACTTATCTTTAATTCCAACTCATGTGCTTTGTTCTGTTGAACATGCATCTAGTTGTGCAACTCATCATCATTTTTCCCTGCAATTTTTAGCGTATCAGACTCCACACTGTCAGGCTTTTCCATTTCCATTATGTTAATCTGAACTTCAAGTAGTGCCTTTTCCTTTAGCAATTTCAGATTGTCGTTGCTAATCTTCGCCCAGCTGTCATAAAGCTTATGATACTCAACTGTGGGATCTATTTCTCCAGCATCATCTGAATCAGTGTCTAGCTCAGATTTTGTATCACTTTCCTTATTTTCAAAAGCTACAGAATCAAGCACCTCATCATCTATTCTGTATCACTAGAAGTCAACCGTGATATCTCTTTCTTCTCTTGGAAACTTGGACATTCTAGCTTTATGTGTCCAATACCTTTGCACTGCACACATTTGAGTTCCTTTCGTTTAGTGATTGGACAATCATACTTATAATGTCCAAATCCATCACACGCATGACACTGAACATCACGTCTTCTACCGCTTTTGCTATTTTTGAAATCCTCACCACTTTCACAATCATTTTATTGTCATTGTAAGTTAGAAATATTTCTCTGACCTTTCTCAATTTGTTTCAAAGCCTTCTTGAAGTTGTGTGTCAGCAATCCGATACTCTCGTCAACTTTCCGATTAAGGCTGTCATGAAGCAACTGAAAATTATCAACTTCCTTATCTGCAGCGAAAGCTATTCCATGTTCTATCTTAGATTGACCTGTTTTTGCTTCCAGCTCCTCAGCTTTGACAATACCCACTAGTTGAGAAAACTTCATATTATTTGTATTCATATCAGCATTAAACAATGCTTTATAAGATGAGAACTTTTCTGGTAAGCATTGGATTAACTTCTTGACAAGTTTCTTATCCTTATAGATTTTCCAAAGGACACTTGCTTCGTTTGCGATGGAACTGATCTTTGAGCTGAAGCTGGTGACAGATTCTTCCTCACTTATCCTTAGATTTTCGAACTGAGAAGCCAAGTAATCCAATCTTGCCCTCTTAACTGTGCTTGTCCCTTCATAGTACTCAACCAAGGTATCCCAAGCTTCTTTTGTAGACGTACATCCTTGAACAAGTTTGAACTGTTCAGGGTTAATAGCGTTGAAGATTTCCGAAATTGCCTTCGAGTTGTACATAGATGCCAACTTGTCAGCTGCTGTCCACTTGTCTTTAGGTTTTGGCACCACCTCACCATCTTTAGTTTTGATAGTTGGATCTGTCCATCCTGTTTCAACTGCTGTCCAAACATCGTCTTCAATCCCTTTAAGCCGTTGTCACATACGGACCTTCCAGTGACCAAAATTGTTCTCGTCGAGCATGAGTGATCTTTGAACCACCATAACCTCTCATGTTGTTGTTCCCATTTTCGCCGCAGGACCTCAATCTGTATGTAGATCTAGCAATCTAACGGAGGTGACCCTCTCTGATACCAATTGAAAGTTCTAGAACACAGGGACAACTTGAACACAAAATAACAAAATCCAAGATTCTTTCAATATCGGTTGCTCTTATTAGAAATCACTTAAACAATCATTACAGACTTAATTAATCAGAATTACTCGACCTCACCACCTGTGATTCAACACTGACCAATTTCTAATCTACCCAACCTTAGACAATACAAATTCCACACAACTCACTTTTGTGTTCATTCACCGTAAGAACTTTAGCTACTCTCTAGCTTGCTCAATTTTCTATCTTGACGGCTAACCCTAATATTTTGCAGGTATGCCGCTTAAATACTCTTGATATTTCTTCTTTCCAAAATTTTTAATTTCTTTATTCTTTTTCATTATCAAAAAGTCTTCAAGTAATGTTATACTCAGCACAAGACATGTCAGCTTCCTCCTTGTGATCATATTTCACGCATAAGTCTTCAAGTAATGTTGCACACATTCTTTTGTGTTCACATGCAAAATCCTGGTGCAACAATATATTATTATTGAGAATAATTAAGAAAAACATCATACAAGAAAAATCATTATCTCTATAAATATTAAGCAATTACAAAAAAATATTAACAAAAACGCTAAGTATTTTTAAAAAAATAAATATCAATCACATGTCAAAGAAAAAAATATAAGAGATAATAAAACCAAAATAAAAATGCACAACCCGCGCTGGAAAATCTCTAGTCAATAAGAAAGTGTTAGTTTTGCTCAATTTCCCTTCACTCACGTTTCTCTTTCTTCTCACATATTCTTTCTTATTTTCTCTTCACAAAATATATATTTATATATTTCACCAGTTTATAACAAAGTTATTATTTTGATCAATTATGTATACTGAATTTCTTCCCTTCAAAAATAATAGTAGTAAAGAATTTGGTAAATATCCTCTATTATATAAAGCACAAGTCAGCTGGCCAATCAAAAACTGCCACGTGGCTTGTGCTTTATATTTTCTTTGAAAAAACCTGTTTTATCAAAATAATCTAATAAATAACAATTTGTAACTTCTTCGAAAATATAGGACGACGGAAAAGGAAAAAAAAACCACAATCCTAGATACCACCTAAATTTGATCACTCTAACACCACCACGTTTCATGTGATTTCACACAGTTTCATCTCCTATAATCTCTATAAACTACCAATAAACTCAATTTATTCTCTATTTGTTCTTCCGCCATCTTCCTCTCATTGTCACCGAGGTAAACCCTAAATCTGTTTAAGGCTCTCTCTAAATTAAATTATTTTTTACCAGATTTTATATATCATTGTAGGTGATTCTTGATTTTGCAGTTACAGATTTTCAATATAAGTTAAGCAATATATAGCAAACGTTCCATACTTCACTACCACAAACAAGGTTAGTATAAAATTATAAAATTCAATGTCTGTTGCTGTCTATTTTGTTGATTCAATCATTTTACTAACTAAGAGCCTTGCATACATTCTTATCAAAAGGAACAAAAAAAAAAAAAGAAAAAAAAAAGGAAAGAGGCTTGCATACAGTTGCCTTGGGTAACAACACATACAATTGCACTATTTGTTCTTTTTTTTATTGACTTTTATGCATAATGTATCGATTTATATTTAGCTGTCTCAAAATCAATTTCTTTCTAAAGGGTTTACATTAATGTATTTGATAAGGTGTTTCTCTGTTTTTGTTTTGTTAAAAAAGTAGAGGATTTTAATGTTCAGTTACTTTGTAAGTATATCAATAACACTGATTGTTTTCTTGAGTTGCATGCAAGGAAACTAGAGAATGTTGTCTACCTTAAACGTAAAATCTGGCTTCGTCCTAAGTGTCCTAATTACAAGAAAGCTTGATGTAGTTCATAAATATTACTTCGTATGTCATGCTTATTAAAGAATGTTCATGTATACTTATCAAATATGTGCATACTTTTTAACTAGATTAGGAAACAAAAAAAAAAAGCTTTATGTAAGTCAAATAATTAGCAAAACTAGAAGGTATAAGAGCACTTCCATCCATCAGAACTTCAAAATGTAATTAAAAATAAAAATTGTTATGTTATTAGAATTTAATTAAATAATTAATTGTTAAGTTTAAAAAAGAATTAAACCAATTTAAAATTGACCAGTGTCCAAGAGGAGTTCTGATAGTTTCTCAAAGTATGTGATCCGAGAACCACTTCTCACCTTCTCTCTTACTTTTCTAATATTTTCTTTATTTTAATGATCAGAACTTCTCCTTACATACTCCAATAGAGGTGCTCTAAGTCATTGTGAATAAGCAGTTTTTTTATGCATGGGACTCTTCTAAGAGGCCGTCACTTTAGTTTTCAGATTGTCATCCTCAAGTTTAATTTAATATATATGACATTTGTGTTGTTTCATGCCAGAAAAATGGAGAAGAAGCAGAGAGTTGAGTAGATGGCGATGTTGAGTGACGGAGAGAGTAAAGAGGATGCTATTACTTTTAAGGATCCCTTGTCTGTTTTCATTTTTATTTAGCTTTAAGATGATAACAGTTGACCACAGATCATCTCGGATGAAAGCAATGTTTAAAATGTGCTCAGCAAATTAGTTTTCTAACCAACTAAAACCACTATGTGTCAAGTGCATCATCAGTTTATGACAAATATTTATGTCTTAAAAATGTAGCAGTCATTTCATTTTTTCCATCTTTCAAAAAATATAGATATCTTTGATTAATGTTTCTAAAGTATAGAAAAAAATATGTAGAAAAAATCATTTTATGGAATGAGAAAAGAACATAAAATATTCTTTTAAAATGGATCCGATTGGTCACATCGTTTTAACCGAGAGTTATAGAATTTTGAGCGGTTGTAAAGAATGCGGTTAGAGACAATGGTTAGAGAGGTTCAATTAAAGAATTTTGAGTTCAATTTTTGGTCTGATTGGTTGCATTTGGTTGTATTGTAGCGATTGCCTAATGTAAATAGATAAAATGATATATTTTAAGAGTTGTTGGTTATATAATTACATTTAATATATTAAAAAATAAAAAATTGAATTAATAATCTTAAGTATTACAAATTATAGATTACAATACTGATAAAAAAAGGGACATAGATTCCAATTATTCTTATTGGATAAATTAATATAATTTAAGGTTACTAAGTGAACATCTTGAAAACAAGACGATGTACCCGTGCGTAGCACATGTGATAATACTAGTATGTATGATATTGAGAGCTTAACCAAATAAGTGATCTTAGTAACTTTTGTTGCAGAATAAGTGACTTCTTATGTGAGGTGCACTTTTTGTGGTGGATTTTACGGCTTAGCCCTCGCTAACTATGTGTAACTAACTCTCCTATGGTTACTTTTTGCATCGGGTTGGGTTAGTTTTCTTGGGCAAGTAAATAAAAGATTTTTTTTATTATTATTTTTCTCCATCTATAGAAAGTTAAAGTTTAGAGAAGTTGCAGAGTATTTTTTGTCGGCAAAAGTTTTGGTCTTCCTCTTCACCTTATCTTTCCGACCGCCGGAAAGCTGTGAAAATTTTCGCCGGAAAATCTAGGTTACCGTTAGTAAAGTCACGAATTCGACTCGATGGAAGGTACGTGTTTAGGCCGTTTCGTTTCTGGGTTTCTGTGTGCGGTTGTTTTGTGGGTGTTTATTGAAGATTTGTTGTTTATATTTTGTAATTGGAAGTCGTTTTTTGCAGTTGGAGAAGCCTCGAACACCGACGAATGGAACACCCGACTTTGGAGTTTATTTAGCTAAAAGATTTGCTATTTGCAGAGAGAGATGCATCAGTAACAGAAGAAGGAGGATGAAGAAGATGATATAATTGTGTACGAATGGAGACATGAAGGTAGGAGTGTGTACGTACACGCAGATAAGAGTATGTGGGAGAATGTAAGTGGCGAAGATACCTGGTTGATGCATTATAAATACACGTGTTCGAACATGTATAGTAGCTGAAACATTTAGTAGATGAAGCATTGATAATACCTGATTTAAACACTCTGGATGGTTGATTGTGTATTGGTTGTAAGCATCGTGTTCGAACATTATAATTATACGTGTTCGAACATGTATGTTAGCTGAAACATTTTATAGATGAATCTTTGGTCATACATTCTTAATATGTATGATTAATTGTGTTTGGTTGTAACCTTCGTGTGCGTACAAGATAAGTTTGGAGAAACATGAATTAATCTCGTAGTTGTTTAATTCTTTGTAAGATTTGTTTTGAATGGTACATGTGTTGTTCCTTACCATTTAGCATACTTCCCCCGAAAAGTGGTTGCAATTGAGTAGATCCTGGTGGTGGATAAATGGCGTTGACTTGAAGAGGATTTTATATGGTCGAACGGGGTGGAGGGTGAATGATTGGACGCAACTCGCGGGTGATTACTGGACATTGTTCGACCATAACCTGTAATGGAGAATGTGATCGAGATAGTGAGAAGGATAAAGCTTTTCCGTTAATAGACATTGTTCGACCATGACTCACTTGTCCATCCCCGTCTTCATACCCCACAACCTAGTTGTCCATCAAGTTCGATATCCGCAGGAAACGTTGGGGAAAAATATTGTCCTAATCAGAATCTTACATGATTTTAACACTATGGATGATTAATTGTGTTTGGTTGTAATCATCGTGTTTGTACACTATAACGTTCAGCATTAGAGTAGACGTCCATGAACCACAAATGCCAAAAATGATGCCAGATGACAAACTATGGAAGTACATTGAACTTCTAAGGGGGTTAACACTGTGTAGATGAAGTAATGATTATACATTGTTAATATGTATGATTAATTGTGTTTTGGGTGTAATCATCGTGTTCGTACACTAAAAACGTTGTTTTTTTTTTGAATTTTTTTGATATTTAGTTAGAATCTTGTATGTGGACGTACATAAAACACGAACTTGTTCTCAATGTACAGGAAACATGAACTTGTGGTCGTACATGTATTGTGTAGTGTAGTGACAAATTAACAAGGGAGAGTACTCTGACCAGAAGATGAAACTAAAAGTGAGCATTATGTTATCCATATACATGGATCACTAATAAAATGGTTACAATTGAGGAGAGAATTTCCTCCCCAAAATGGTTGCAATTGAGTAGATCCACGTTGACTTGTGGATGATGTTATGTGGTCGAACGGGAATTATTGGACACAAGTTAACAGTGATTAGTAGACATTTACTATCCTCTATCCTCGTGTTCATTCGCCACAACCATCACTGTCTTCAATCCCCAGGAAATGTTGGGGAAATCTACTGTCCTAATCGGAATCTGCAATCAACCAAATCGGAGTTAAAAATCAGTGTAGAATGAAAATTGAAGTTATAAATCTAAGGAAAAAAGACATCTGAAAGAAGAGAATGAGAGGTAAAACCAAAGAGGAGAGAAGGAATTACGAGGAAGGAGACACGAAGAGGAGGAAATCGGAGAGAAGAAAAAATAGAAAATCAGAGAAAAAGAGAAGGAGCAAATCAGAGAGAAGCAGAAGCAGAGAGAAGAAAAGCTGAGAGAAAGAGATGGCGAGAGGAGAGAAAGTCACGAGAAAATAAACTGGATCTAGATGGTAACTATGGTTAGTTTTATTATTTAGAAAATGTTAAAAGATGGTGTTGGTTAAAGGGTAGAAAAGGAAGGAAAAATCGTTTTTGAGTCAAAAAGTCACCTTCTACAACAAAGTATGTTTTCTTGACACATAAAGTAGAGAAAGTATGTTTGTAGACAATTATCTCTATAATATTTTAGTAAATGAAATATATATATATATATATAATGGTTGCCAGCAGATTTCGCCATTTCCACATAAAAAAGATAAAATATTTCATTTGAAACTCTACAGCAGGGGCAATTCCTACAGCGGAAAGACTAACTTCTCGACATCTAAATACTGATCCAATTTGTCAACGGTGTGGCCTATATGATGAAACCATAACCACGTGTTATTTGAATGCTCATATGCACAAGGCATCTGGCGATGTGCCAATTTCCATCAAGTTACACCACCTGCAAACTCCTTTCAAGAAAATCTTTGGAGATTGTTTTTAATACGATCTTCCTCACAATACTCTCCTGTGACTAAATTACATTGCTTTTGGTTTCTATGGAGTACATGGAAGTCTCAGAATGAATTCATCTTCAAGCAATGCCAAGTCCATACCAATATAGAAGTTAACAGGAATAAGAATGAAGTTGCGGAATGGTTAGCTGCACATCCTCATCTTGAGATGAATCAAAACCTCTATAGGCGAATACCGAATTCAAAATGGGAACCACCGGACCAGGACTGGCTTAAGTGTAATTTTGATAGCAGTTATCGTGTTGATGAAACTGTGATGGGTGTAGGTTGGATTATTCGAGATAGCACGGGTATGCACATTGAATCTGGGTTTCCACGTCTGGATCCGGTAACATCACCTCTTCAAGCTGAGCAAGTGGCTTTTTTTATGTGGTCAACGTATATTGCAAAAAAGATGACGTCAAGTTTGGTTTGAAAGCGATTGCTCTGAACTCACGAATATTGTCAATGGCGGACGACGAAGCATGGACCTTGGAAACATCAATCATGATATCAATCATTGGATACAAAGGCTCCCTCAATGCTCTCTTGCTCACGTTAACAGAGAACGTAACTATATAGCTGATTTGTTATCAAAAGAGGTGTCTAATTGCTCTGATTTGCTTTCTGTCTTTGGGTCTCCTCCGAACTAGATGAGACAATGTCTGTGTGAATTTACAGTTTAATTTATATAAAAGTAGATGTTATAAAAAAATGAAAAAGCGAAGTTTTTATGATCGTTTGATTGGCGACGGTTTTTTCAGTTCTGAAAAAATGTCACCGAAATTAACTGAATTATGTTTCGGTTTATGTTTCGGTTCGGTTCGGTTTGGACATTGGTTTATTCGGTTCGGTTTTGAATATAATTATGTATTCCAAATTAAACCGAAATCATTTATATTTCGGTTTATTCGTTTTTTAATGAAAAAGGAACAAAATTATTCAGTTAGTTTTTTAAAAAACGGTTTATTCGGTTAATTTCAGTTTTACTTTCGGTTTATCGGTTAATTTCAGTTTTATTTTCGATTTTCGGTTAGTTTCAGTTTTATTTCGGTTTTAATTTTTGGTTTATTCGGTTATTTTGGTTTATTCGGTTATTTTGGTTTATTCGGTTATTTTCGGTTAACCGTTCGGTTAGGGCTTGCCGAACCGAACCGAACCGATAACCGATTGATTTTCAAAATCTTGCCGATCGGTTCATAAACACAATTTTAACCGAAACCAAAAACTGAAATTTCAGTTCGCTCGATTCGGTTAGTTTCGGTTTGGACCGAATGCCCAGTTGAAATAGAGATAAATAAAGGCAAAGACATGACACAAGCCGATCTAGCCATCTCTGACACATCTCCGACTCCTTTAGATCCATTTCTGTCTATTCTCTGTTTCACACCAGAAGAAGAAGAAATGAGATGACATCAACGAAACCGAACGAAGCAAAACTCGGAGAAGAGGTTCGTTTCTCCCCGTTTCTCTCCTCCCTTCTTCTCTCTCGTACCGGCCATGCGTCTGCGACCTCTAATATGTTACGCCATCTTCTTCCTCAAACCATTGTTATTGCTCGTTCTCGCCGGAACTAACCCTTCCGACTCCTCTTCCGTTACTCCAATCAACTGGGATCTCTACCACTCCAGGTGACTCTCCTCTCTACGCAAATCTTTAGATTTCTTTCGATGAAATCAGAGTAATTTCCGTTTCGCCTTTCACAGTGTTCTACTTTTACGTTTTCTAGTTTGCTTGTTCAACTGTTTCTATTTCGGTTAGATTAGATTGATAAGGAATCAAGGTCGACACTTTCTTTTATCACTCAAGAATGAAGAACAAGAACAGTTCAGGTTTTTGTATTTTAGAGTCATAGATCTCCAATATAGTCAAAAACCTGGAATTCACTCCTATATATACTAAGTAAAATTGTCTTTTAGGCTTGCGTTTTCAAGTGTTCGGCTATACTCAATTTTCGGTTTTCTGCTCATAAGAAGCTGTTGGATTAGATTTCGTTTTAGTCCTGTTTATGCTATTTACATTCTTATGTTGATCCCTCCAGCAACCTATCGTCATTCTATATGTCCACTTGCAGTGATGATCTAATGGAGCAGATACATTCTTTGGTACACCGACATCCAGATAAGCTTTCGGTTAGTGCCACTGGATATTGCCATTGTAGTTTTTCTTTGGCACAAAATGTGTAAACACCATTGTCAACATTTGGTTCACAGATTGAGGTGATTAAATCTGGAAACAAGGGCTACAATGCTGAGGTCAACGTGGTTACTTATTGCCGGGGTGGAAGAGAGTGTGACGATAGGTCAAACTTTAGAATCCTTCTTGTAAGTTCCCTTGATATCTCTCTCTCGATTCCAGGAATATCAAACTTTTAAATACTTTGTTTTTTTGACAGATGATTCCTTTTCTTCCAGACTTTTGGGCAGCATGGAAGAGAGCTCATCACCTCTGAACTTGCCTTTCGGATTTTGTCGATTTTGAGTGAAGAACACTTCTTACCAAAGAAGAACGGAGCAAGTCTGAACAGCACCCTACACAAGCTAGTCATAAAGGTATGTGACCTGATACGTACCTACAATCTCAATTTATATCTCTACTATTTGATAGATTCAGTAAATGACAAGATGCTGCTTTTGTTTTTCCAGCTGGTTCCTATAGAAAATTCTAATGGTCGCAAACGTGTTGAAGGTGGAGATCTTTGTGAACGCAGAAATGGTAACCATCTTTTGTCTGTTCAGTTCAGTTAATGCGTTTGTTGAGCATTTCTTATCTTTAAATCACAGGAAGAGGAGTTGACCTGAATCGAAATTGGGGCGTTGACTGGGGCAAGAAAGAAAAGGTACTTGTTCACTTCACGCTACACATACCGTTTCCTTCAAGACCCCTTTGTTTAATTGCGTTATGGAACTTTGGTCCCCAGGATTATGACCCATCTGAAGAGAATCCTGGAACTGCTCCTTTTAGTGAACCAGAAACTCAAATAATGCGGAAGCTAGCTTTATCATTTCATCCTCACATATGGATCAACGTGCATTCTGGAATGGAGGTGCTGTTTTTCTCTTCTCCTTCTATGCTATTGTGTATGTATGTTCACAGTTGGTATAAATTGTATAAACAAAAACCTCTTGGTCTGGTTTCTGATGACAAGTCTGATTCTGATATCTCATGTATCCAGGCTCTATTTATGCCGTATGACCACAAGAACACAACCCCGGAAGGATTGCCTTCGCAGAAGATGAGGACCTTACTTGAACAAGTGAATAAGTTCCATTGCCTAAACCGATGCATGATTGGATCTGGCGGTGGCTCTGTTGGGTTTGTTCTCTTCCCTAAACCTTTTTAGGACTATATTAGTTTAGTTTGAGACTTGTTTCGAAAGTTATCATATCCAGTTCAGGATCTGTTTTTTTTTTGCTCACTTTGGTCGGTTTTTAGGTACTTGGCACATGGTACAGCTACAGATTATCTATATGATGTTGTACGGACACCAATGACTTTCACCTTTGAGGTTTGTATATCTTGAGTTCTATCTGCTGTTCTCTACAAGTTCATGGAAACCTATTTCATAACTGGTACCATCACTATCAGATCTTTGGGGACAACCAAACATCTTCAAGAGATTGCTTTAAAATGTTCAACCCTGTTGATCTACCCAGTTTCAAGGTACAATTGTTCTGAATGAATGTTTATTCCAAATATTGATCTTATGTACTCCACCAGAAACAAAATGGAAAAGTAACAACATCACATGCTGTTGTTATCCAGAGAGTTCTCGACGACTGGTCTGCTGCATTCTTCACAATTTTCAAACTGGGACCGCTCCAGTTCGACCAAAACATTACCAAGGCTGCAGAAAAATGGGTATCCATAGATGAGTATCTAGACGGGTATTTGGTGGAAAGGAAGAATAGATATGGGAAGAACATGGAAGTGATCGATGTCGGAATGCAGGAGATAAAAACTTACTTCAGGCTCTTCATGCTGTCCTCGGTACTTCTGATGTTCATGTTCTGTTCCAGGATTGCCAAGAGCAAGTATGGTAGAAACTCCATATCAGTCATGCAATGAAACTATTGGTGGAAGCTGTCTCATTCAATTAACCCTTTGTAAGTTAGGAAATTTTTGGTTGGCAAAAATTTATTCGCTGCAGTTCTGAATATCTTGTGTTACATGAAAAAAAAAAAACAGATAATTCTTTGGATTTGAGATTTGATTAAAGGAGATTTGGGGATGATTGGTTGGGCTGTAGGACTCATCTTTAGCTCTAATTTTTAGGTACAGTCCAACAAATTACCAATCGTGTTTTATCTTTTTTTTTAAGCTATAGTCTCTACAGCAAAAAAATAGTTGTAGAAGCCTTATTTAGAGAAAAATATATGGCTGTAGGAATATTTTTCTTTTTTTATTATTTTTGTCATTTATTATCTACAGCTACAGAATATACAACTACAGCAAATATATTTACAGACCAAATTCTATAGCAAATAATATACAGCTACAGTCGAACCAATCATCCACTTGGTTTAGAATTTTCAACGTATCCCAATCTAATGAGGTTTACGTAACCGTTGTATATTTGTACAGTTTGAATCTTTACACAGACAGAGAATGTGAAGGTTCCTCTTGTGATGCGTGTTCTGTGTCATTACATCTCTGACATAAGCTTGTGAGATTTAGATAAAAACCTTAGCATTGTTCTTCTATGTAATTTTTTTTACGAGGCTCTCAACGTCTGCTTCATGTATTAGAATTTTCAACGTATCCCAATCTAATGAGGTTTACGTAACCGTTGTATATTTGTACAGTTTGAATCTTTACATAGACAGAATGTGAAGGTTCCTCTTGTGATGCGTGTTCTGTGTCATTACATCTCTGACATAAGCTTGTGAGATTTAGATAAAAACCTTAGCATTGTTCTTCTATGTAATTTTTTTTACGAGGCTCTCAACGTCTGCTTCATGTATCTTAGAGCAGACCGTAACATAGATCTAGCTTTTCTATCTGGTTTGCAGCCTGACATGATCATCTCCTCGTAAACACCCGGAACCTGTTAGAAACCATCACATGTCGTTTACTTTTCGTGTATTCCCTTATCATCAACCAAAAGAAAAGATTCATTACCTTTTGGAACTTATCAACACGAATGAGAGCTTTCATGAGTGTTGTGTATGTCACCACGTCTGGCTTAACACCCTGCACAATCGTTGTGAGAGATGATCAATGAGCAAAGTAGTTTTATGAAGATGGGTTTTAGCCAAAAGAGAAGTTAATTACGTTTTCTTTCATGTACTGCAACACGGCAAAGGCTTCAGCGTCTCTTCTATCTTCACCAAAGGCATTGATGAGGGAATTGAGAGCTAACAAACTTGGCTTTAGTCCATCTGATGTCATCACTCTAAACGCATTCACCGCTTGCTCCGATAAACCCTGGCACAGAAGAGTCAGCTTGAATGATGATTCCTTTTAAAAGGATGTCTCAAGGATACTATTAACAGTCACGATACCCTTTGTGCATAGGCATTGATGAGGGCATTGTACATTGTTGATGATGGTTTCAGCCCAACTGACTTCAACTCCTCCAAGCACTCTATCGCATCATTGAACATACCGGATTTGCCATAAACGTCCACGAGTGTTGTGTGTGTCACAACGTTAGGCAGTACTCCTTGGCTCTTCATCTTCCCCAATAATCTTTTCATATCATCCCATCTTTCCTGATCTCCATAACTGTTGATCATGATGTTATAAGTTGTAGCGCAAGGCAAGCACCCTCGCTTCTCCATTGCCTCAAACATCTCTTCTGCTACTATGTGCCGGCCATGCTTACAATGGCAATCAATAAGCGTATTCCAAGTCACCCTATCGGGTTCGATTCCCTCGCTTAACATTCTATCAAAAGTCGTCATCGCATGATCAAGACAATTGAACTTTCCAAAGGTATCTATTACCACGTTGTAGAATTGCCTATCTGGCTTAACTCCGATGCTCTTCATCTCTTTGAGAACTTGAAACGTCTTTTGCCACTCGCCTCTATCGCGATAACCTGCTAAGAGTCTGCTGAAAACAAAAGAGTTAGGCTGTACATCACCAGCTTCCATCTCTTTCAACACAATTCTCGCGCTTTCCCATCTACCTGCATTCACATATGCATCAATGAGGAGACTGTAGGTATGTTCATCAGGCGAAACACCTCTCTTCTCCATCTCCGAGACCATCGACTCTGCATCTTTTAAAGGACCTGTCTTCACATATCCTTTAAGCAACGCATTGTACGCCTTGGTTCTTGGTTTTATCCCGCTTTGTCTCAGCTCCTCAAACAAAGCTTCAGCCTCTAAAGTCCTCCCTGAATTCGCCAACGCTGAAATAATCGAGACAAGAGTCGCAGTTTTCCCGCTCAATCCCGATGCTTGAGCCCTGCCAAGAAGGTGCAAGGCCCGAGACGGGTCACCAGACTTAGCAAAACCCATTATGATATCATTAACTAGCTGCACATCAAGCTCAAGCTTGTCACGTTCAATCTCTCTATACAATCTCTGTAAAAGAACTGAATCAATCTTGTTGCTACGGGTCAAAGCCTGAATAACCAAACTGTAGTTAACAAAATCGGATTGGTAACCATCTTGACGCATCCTAGAAATCAGATTCAGAGCCTTTTCAATGTCATTGTTCCGAGCACAAGCACCAATTAAAGCATTGTATGTCAAAGGAGTTAAAGTTTGTTTCTGAGAAAGAAGAAACGCCTCGTAAAGCTTCTCGGAACGGCCAAGCGCGTGGATTAGAATAGAGTAGAGAAGATCATAAGAGAAGCAGAGATTGTGCTTTTGCAGCCAAGAGACAACGGCGTAAGCTAAACCTAGCGATGACGTCGACGAGCATAACGACTTAAGCAACGAGTGCCAGTACGGTGCTGGAACCGCCTTGTATGACTCGGAGAGCTCGAATTCCACCGGTTCAAGCGAATCCGGCGACGGTTCCGAGTCGTCCGAATCCAAAACCAATTCAACTGGACCGAATCTGGAGAGGAATTTTAGAAGCGGAGAGAAGTCATAGCGACGACGAACCTCGGCGGAGAACTCATCGTGTTCGTCGTCTTCTTCAGTCGCATCCGAACCGTGCCACGAGGAGGAGTGAGAAGAAGAAGACGAAGATGTTGATGCCGGCGAACAAGAGGCGGTTCCAGAGAACGCAGAAATCGGCGGTTGGAAGAAGCGATATTGGGGGCGAGTGATGAAGTAGAGGGAATGAAATCGAGAAGAAACCAGTGGAGGTTGCAAGAGAAGCATAGTCTTCTTCTTCTTCCTCTCTTCTCCAATGGCGTCGCGAGGGAATAAGAATTTGATTTTCTATCGGTTCTTCATCTAGCTGTTTTCGTTTGTGGTTGCCAGCAACTGTGGACGTGTCTCTGCAACTAAGCGTATCCTATCGTCTCTTCGACTCTCATTCTCAATTTTTATCTTACTACTAGGATTGGTGAACAAAAATAAAAAAATCTTACTACTTATTATAAATCATTGAGGTTTGAATCTCTATAACCGGCTCAGTTCTTGAGTGTCTGCATCCCAGAAGGCCCAAAAACCAGAAGGCTCAATCCGACCATTGATCATAGGCGGCCATGAATCCTATGTCCAATAGGATTAGTAGTCTTTTTTTTACTAGTATAAGTATAATTTCATTTTCTCTACTTGATGTAATCACTATAAATATAGACATTTGGTCTGAGCAATAAATACAAGTTATTCACAACACGTTATCATCACGAAAGCTCTGATAAACCCTAGCAGCCGCCGACGACCCTGAGCCCAAAAACCGCTGCTGCCTTCAAGCAGCCGCGGCCGCCGCCGTCTTCTTCAATCAATTCCGATCCGATCTAAGCTTGAGGTCGTGTTTCCGAGGTCTTTAGCTCCCGGTTCCTATCCAGTCAACCCAAAAAGGAGATCATAGAATCAAAACCCTAAAACTCAAGAACAAAGAAATCGAAGTCGGACCTAATATACTCAAACCCTAAAATCGATTTTACTTATTCTAATTGCTTGATCTCATAAGACATTTGAATCGAATTGAACCTAAGCAATAATAAAACCCTAAAAAAATCGGATTTGCTTGTAATGGATTGATTGATTGCATGACCTAAATCGAATTTGAACTTATGCATGATAATATCAAACCTTAAAAATCCTACTTGTTGAAATCGTTAGATTGCATGAACCATAATTGAAATCGCCTGGCCTATTGCATGATATGTCTAAAATCGAACTTGATTGCATGAAAATCGGACTCTAAGCTTGTTGATCAAACCGAAATCACATAGATGTTGCATGATAGGATTAAATTAGAAAATTTCCTGTTTGATATTTATCACCTAGAATCGCATGTTAGGATAAATTGATGATTGTTTGATTTTTGAAAATTGCTTGAATTCATCATATAATATTGCATGAAACCTAGAATGAAAATCGCATGTAATTGGATATATTGAAATCGGTTGTTTGCATGACATGCATCAAACCCTAAATCTCATAAAAAGTCTAAGAGAAAAACCGATGCATGATTTCAGATGTCAAAAGTCCACAATTTGGATTTTGCGGCCCTAAATCTCTCAGGAGATAATTATTTACAATGGGCGCTAGATGCCAAGATCCTTCTGAAATCAAAAGGGCTCGGTGAATGCATCAATGATGGAAATAATGAGTCAGAACGAAACAAATACAAGGCGATCATGATTATACGCCATAATCTTGTTGAATCTTGTTGAGAGTCTCAAAGATCAGTACTTGACACTTGAGGATCCTCTAGATCTCTGGAAGAAATTAAAGGCAAGATATGATCATCAGAAAATGGTGATATTGCCAAAAGCCAAATACGATTGGCTAAACTTAAGGCTCCTGGACTTCAAGTCCGTTGATGAATACAACTCGGCCTTGTTTAAAATAGTTTCAAAATTGAAGCTATGTGGCGAGATTGTGACAGATAAGGATATGCTCGAAAAGACCTTCTCTACCTTCCACTCAAGTAATGTGTTGTTACAACAACAATATCGTGAGAAAGGCTTCACGACTTATGCAAATCTGATCTCATGTCTATTACTCGTTGAGCAAATCAATGAATTGCTGATGAGAAACAGCGAAATGAGACCTCCTGGATCAACCCCACTTCCTGAAGCCCATGTGGCCGAAGATACAAAGAAAGAGGCTGCGGCAAACCACGTCCAAAGATACCAAAAAGATAATGGCCATGGACGTGGAAAGAGGCAAGGGCGTGGTCGTAACAACTACCACCCCTATGGTCGAGGACAAGGCCGCGAATACGATTCTAACCGCGGTCGAGGCCGTGGCCATGGGCGTGGCTAAGGAAACCACTCTGGACATCAGTCCAACCCGACCAAATCAGTTTGCCATCGATGTGGGATGGATAATCATTGGGCCAAGACATGTAGGACTCCTAAACACCTTGTAGAACTTTATCAAGAGAGTGTTAAAGGGAAGAATCCTGAGGCCAACATGATCCAGCATGATAAGGAAGGTGACTTCGATCATGGACAAGATGATCTTATGGATTACGAAAAAGATGATCTCATGGAGCCATCCGATTGTTTAAAATAGGCAGTAAGTTTTTTTAAGTTTGTTGCTTTCATGTTTTGCTTTCATTTGGATTTATGTCTTTGGATTTATTTGGCTTTGCACTTAATTAATATTTCATGGTTTTTAAGACATAATTCTTGTTTTGTGAAGAATGAAAGACAACATGGATGAGTTCGTGGTGGACAGTTGGTCAAGCCACACGATCCTAAAAGACAAAAGATATTTTATAAATCTTACAATGAAAAGGGCAAACATAAGTACTATAGCTGGCATGGCCGGCCTAATAGAAGGCTATGGCCAGACAAATGTTTTATTGCCTAAGGGGATGCATCTAGAGATTGTTGATGCATTGTTTTCCCCCAGCTCAAAGCGAAGCCTATTGAGCTTTAAAGACATTCGAATGAATGGTCTCCATGTTGAAACAATGGACGAAGGAAACAAAGAATTCCTCCAAATATTTGAAATCGTCCAAGGCCATAAGAAAGTTCTTGAGACTATACCTGTTATAACTACCGGCTTATATTTGAAGGGAATGTCCTGGAAATCATACTTGTATACACTCTGACATAGTTGTGAAGTCAAGATAAGACTATCATGTGATGCTGGGTAATTATAATGCTTTGATAGAAACCGCTTATAACTTATGAGTTGTGAACTCATTGTCGGCATCATATGATCCTATAGGGTCACACACCTAAGGAAACTGGATAACGAATACTGAGAATGATCATTAAAGTAATGATCTCATCAATGTGTAATTATTACACGTTGATATTGAGTTTATATGAGGGTGTCGATCGACACCGCTTAATAGTGTCGATCGACACCACTCAGGATTAATGATATCGGGTTTAAATTAGTGACTCAATTTGAACCGGTTAATCCGAGGGTTAATGGGATTTCATGCCTGACTCCTATATATACAAGTCAGAGCCACGAAATCACACATGTCTCTTGCCCTAGCCGTCAAGAAAGAAACTCAGAAGCTCCCAGAGGCACTAGCATCCCTGATCCAGTCTTGTGTGCGTGTAGACCTTCTATAGAGGCGCAGCATCTGAGGCGCTCCAGATCTCGTTTTACCTAATCACTCCGCTGCCAATCTCCAGGTAAATCCTTGATCTGTGGACATAGATTCAATAAACATGATCTTGTGGCAATAGGAATTTGATAGTCTTAAAGAGTTAAAACCTTGACAAATTCCTTCAGTGGTATCAGAGCCATATGTTTAATTGAATCTGTAACATGCTGTTTATGTGTAATGAATTCGAATTTGAGTTTAGAAATCATTAGGAATTGCATGTTAGATCTTTTGTGTCAAAATTGTTTTGATAAAAAGAGAAAATTAGGTTTTCTGCGCGGCGGTGTCGATCGACACCAAGCGTGTGTCGATCGACACTGGCCTTTTCGCATCGTAAAACTTAAGTGTCGATCTATTGATCGACATTCCAGAAATCGCAGTGTCGATCGATACAAGGGTTGTGTCGATCGACACCCGTCGATCGCCGTCGGTTCAATTGGATTGAACCGGACTGGTACGATCGATCTAATCGGGTTTAATCGATTTCATCACGATTAAACCGGTTAGCTGGTGTTGACCGACACAAGGGTTGTGTCGATCGACACATGTGTTAACCAACACCGGTTCAATTGGATTGAACCGAAATTGATTGGTTTAATCGGGTTAGATTTTAACCGCAATTACATCGATCGACAGGTTTATCGCGTCTCGAATCGTGTGGTGTCGATCGACACATGTGTTGTGTCGATCGACACTAGCACATATTCGACGTTCCAAACTTAATCAATTTAATTAGATTAAAAGATTTTGTGAGAATATTATTTTTAAACGTTCCCAAATACATATATGATATGTGTTGAGATTCATGTTTCGTTCCTCAAACATAATATCAAGAATTTCGTGTCTTCCCATTTCTCGTCAACTGCCAAGACTCGTTTTGTTGTGTGATGGGCTTGCCAAAGCAAGGCATTCGCATTCACAATTACACTAGTACGGCAGGTGGTAATCGTGGTACTACATGACTCAAAGATTGATTGGCTTGACTGGGCTATCAAAATGGTTTTGGGCCTAGAGACATATGATCGGTTTTGATATATGATATCAATCCGAGACAAGAGTCATATTGGATATGATTAGCAAATGAGTTGCTTACCTAAATAGCTAAAGTCTGGGCGACGAGCCAAAGCTCACTCAGATTTCGGTGAAATATGGATCTTGGATCATTATATTCTACTTGAGGAATATTAACTTAGAATATAATGTGAGTTTTCTTAACTGTTAAGATTTCTCAACCTTTGAAACATCAAAACTAATTAAACTCGCATCTTTTCTTGATTCAGCTATGTCAACCAACAACACAAACTCATTCACGTTGAGATCCGTCCTTGAAAAGGAAAAACTGAAACGATCCAACTTCTTGGAATGGTATCGGAACCTGAGAATAGTTCTCAGACAGGAAAAGAAGGATTATGTCCTTGAAAGGCCTCTTCCTGAAAAACCGAGAGCCAATGCTCCCAATGCAGAAAAGGACAAGTGGGAAAAGCATTCGGATGATGTGACAAATGTGATTTGTCTGATGCTTGCCACGATGAACTCGGAACTGCAGAAGTAGTTCGAGAAAGCGGGGTCACCGATCGAGATGATCACAACCCTGAAATCTTTGTTTCAGGAGCAGGCTCGCACTGAGAGGTACCAGACGGTCAAGTCTCTCATCGAGTGCAAGCTGTCTAAGGACAGTCCAGTGAGTACTCATGTCATAAAGATGATGGGTTATATTGATAACCTGGCTCGACTGGACTCTACCCTTAGCCAAGAGTTGGCTACGGACATCATCCTGCAATCCGTGCCGTCTAGCTTCGATCAGTTTGTTCTAAACTACAATATGAACAATCTGACGAAGTCCCTGACTGAGCTGCACGACATGCTCAAGACGGCAGAGCCCAGCATCAAGAAGGCCAAACCTGAAGTACTTATGGTACAGAAGGGTAAAGGGTTTAAGAAACCCGCTAGAGGCAAAGGAAAGGCCAAGGCTGTCCAGGTTGAGAATCAGGACAAGCCTGAGCAGAGTTCCAAGCCCAAACGTGGCCCCACTGATGCTGACATTTGTCTTTATTGCAAGAAGCCGGGGCATTGGAGGAGGAATTGCAAAGAATTCCTGGAAGGTCTGAAGAACCTGAAGAAGTCGTACGAGACGACATCTAAAGGTATTTATGTTATAGAAGTAAATGTTGCTTCATATTCAGGTTCTAGTTCTTGGGTATTGGATACCGGCTGTGGTGCTCATATTTGTACTAATATGCAGGACCTACGCAGCAGTAGAACGCTGAAGAAAGGACAAGTGGACCTGCGAGTTGGGTATGAAGCAAGAGTTGCTGCATTAGCCGTAGGAACTTACCATTTGTCTTTGCCTTCTGGCATGGTTTTAGAGTTGGAGAATTGCTACTATGTACCTGCGATAAGCAGGAATATCATTTCTATTTCTGTTTTGGACATGAATGGTTTTGAATTTTCGATTAAGAACAAAAGTTGCTCTTTTATTCGAAATAATATGTTCTATGGTAGCGCCCCATTAGAGAATGGACTTTATATTCTCAACCAATCAATGCCGGTCTATAACATAATTAACAAACGGTTTAAAACCAATGACTCGAACCCGACTTTTCTCTGGCATTGTCGTTTGGGCCAAATTAATGAGAAGAGGATTCAAAAGCTCCATCGTGATGGGATTTTAGACTCATTTGATTATGAATCATTTGAAAAATGTGAATCCTGCTTAATGGGTAAAATGACTAAAACCCCTTTCAACAAAAGAAATGAAAGGGCCAGTGACTTGTTGGGCCTTGTACATACCGATGTATGTGGCCCAATGAGCATTAGCGCTAGAGGAAATTTTAGGTATTTCATTACATTTACTGATGATTTCAGTAGATATGGCTATGTTTATCTTTTGAAACATAAGTCGGAATCCTTTGAAAAGTTCGAGGAGTTCCAGAATGAAGTACAGAACCAACTTGGCAAAAGTATCAAAGCTCTTCGATCTGATCGTGGAGGTGAGTACTTAAGCCAAGAGTTCGATGATAATCTTAAGGATTGTGGAATCGTTTCACAACTTACTCCTCCTGGAACACCTCTATGGAACGGTGTGTATGAGAGGAGGAATCAGACTTTATTGGATATGGTCCGATCGATGATGAGTCATGTGGATCTACCGTTATCCTTCTGGGGATATGCTCTTGAGACGTCTGCGTTTATGCTGAACAGAGTTCCATCTAAATCAGTTGAAAAGACTCCATATGAGATATGGACTGGAAAAGTTCCAAGTCTGTCTTTTCTTAAAAATTTGGGGTTGTGAAGCTTATGTCAAGCGATTGATAACTGATAAGCTTGCACCCAAATCTGATAAGTGCTACTTCGTAGGTTACCCTAAGGAAACCAAGGCGTACTACTTCTACAACCAATCCGAGAACAAAGTGTTTGTTGCTCGGAATGGTGTTTTTCTCGAGAGAGAATTTCTTTCCAAGAAAGACAGTGGGAGTAAAGTACAACTCGAAGAGATTCGAGAATCACAGGATGCTACTCAACCTAACGAGGAAGAGCAGCCGTTGGATTCACAAGAGGTTGTGGAACCAACATAGCCGTTGGATTCACAAGAGGTTGTGGAACCAGCACCTGTGGTGCCTGTAGTTCGCAGATCCGAAAGGATTCGCAACGAGTTCGAGAGATATGGATTTCTCGTAACTCACTGCCATGATCTGTTGATCATTGACAGCGATGAACCTGCGAATTTCGAAGAAGCCATGATGGGCCCTGACTCCGAAAAGTGGCTTGAGGCCGTTGGATCCGAAATGGGTTTCATGTCACAGAACCAAGTATGGACTTTGGTTGATTTACCTGATGGTGTAAAAGCCATCGAGTGTAAATGGGTCTTCAAGAAGAAGATCGATGTGGATCGAAACGTTCAGATTTATAAAGCTAGATTGGTGGCAAAAGGTTTCAAACAAGTTCATGGTATTGACTATGACGAAACCTATTCACCAGTTGCCATGCTTAAATCTATTCGGATTCTCCTAGCAACTGCTGCTTATTATGATTATGAGATTTGGCAGATGGATGTGAAAACAGCTTTCCTTAACGAGATTCTGGAGGAGGATGTGTACATGACACAGCCTCCAGGTTTCACAGATCCTAAAAACGCTGGGAAGGTATGGAAGCTTCATAAATCCATTTATGGATTGAAGCAAGCGTCTCAGAGTTGGAACCTCCGTTTTGATGAAGCAGTCAAAATGTTTGACTTCGTCAAGAACGAGGAGGAACCATGCGTTTACAAAAAGACTAAAGGGAGCGCAGTTGCATTTCTCGTGCTATACGTAGACGACATACTCCTTATTGGAAACGACGTTTCGTTGCTTCAGTCTGTAAAGACTTGGCTCGGAAGTTGCTTCTCGATGAAGGATATGGGAGAAGCCGCGTACATTCTTGGAATAAGAATCTATATAGATAGATCAAAGAGGCTAATTGGACTCTGTCAGGACACTTATATCGATAAGGTCTTACACAGGTTCAATATGCACGATTCCAAGAAGGGCTTGCTTCCGATGTCACATGGCACCACTCTCAGCAAGAAGCAGTGTCCTTCGACACCTGCGGAGCTAGAGCGCATGGGTACGATTCCTTATGCTCCTGCAGTAGGATCCATCATGTATGACATGCTATGTACACGCCCGGATGTCGCTTGTGCTTTGAGCATGACAAGCCGATACCAATCTGATCCCGGTGAGAATCACTGGACCGCCGTCAAGACAATTCTGAAGTATTTGAGAAATACTAAGGATAAGTTCTTAGTGTACGGTGGATGTGATGAGCTTGTGATGAGTGGATACACCGACGCTAGTTTCCAGACAGACAGAGACGACTCCCGATCTCAATCTGGTTATGTCTTCTGTCTGAATGGTGGTGCAGTTAGTTGGAAGAGTTCCAAGCAGAGCACAGCTGCTTCAGAAGCGGCAAAGGAGGCTGTTTGGATCAGAAAGTTCATCATTGAACTTGGTGTGATTCCTAGCATATCTGAGCCTGTGGCATTGCTGTGTGACAACAATGGGGCCATAGCTCAAGCAAAGGGACCCAGATCACACCAGAAGTCCAAACACATCGAGAGAAGATATCATTTGATACGAGAGATCATCGAGAGAGGTGATGTGAAGATCAGCAGAGTTCCGACGGACGATAATGTTGCTGATCCTCTGACCAAGCCACTCCAACGGCCTAAGCATGAGAGTCATGTTGCTGCAATGGGAATTAGATTTCTTGAGCAGTAATCTTAGTTTGAGTGGGAGTTATTTATTTTGTTTTTGATGTTCATGTAAACATACTTGGGTTATGTTTTATTTAATGAAATTATTTCAGTATTATTTAATTGCAGAATTAGATAATCAAATAATAGTCCCAAAATAATTTGAGACATTCTTATAGGTCATCAAATGCGTGATTTGATCATGAAACCCTATAAACGATAAATGTCATAAATTATTGAGGTCCCTGGTCGAAGGTCATTAAATTGGGACATTAATGACCGCGTGAGATTAGTATGTGATGTGACTGATGACCAAGTTTCATGGTGTCATTGATAGGGGTATCAAAGTCAATCACATAGATATGTGTTGAGAACATAGTATCGGACATGACCCGCTAATGAGGACTCAACCAGATTGTTATATGAGTGTCATATGAGTCTCTCATTACGACTATAGAGTATAGTCTTTAGACCTGAGTTCATCATGATTTCTGCACATGAATTGGTTTGCTTTGACTTTGTCAAACGTCAGCCGTAACTGGTGACTATTAAGACATTGATTGGGCATATCATGAAGTGCGTGGGGAACAGGGGATGGAACAAGATGGAATTTGTCCCTCCTATATAACGGGAGATAAATATCTCTAGGCCTATCGAAGATTTGGTACTGAGGGAATGTGTGGCCACACTCGAACGAGCTGAAAGTCAGTCGTTTGCTTTTATCAGTACAAATCAGAGTTCGATAAACATGATTTGGATTTATAAGGATGACACGAGCTCTTGCCTTATGTTAAATCGAGATATAGTGAAAAAGGGATTATTGGAATAAATTGATTCCAGTACAAGTGGGAGATTGAAAGGAATGTCCTGGAAATCATACTTGTATACACTCTGACATAGTTGTGAAGTCGAGATAAGACTATCATGTGATGCTGGGTAATTATAATGCTTTGCTAGAAGCCGCTTATAACTTATGATTTGTGAACTCATTGCCGGCATCATATGATCCTATAGGGTCACACACCTAAGCAAACTGGATAACGAATACTGAAAATGATCATTAAAGTAATGATCTCATCAATGTGTAATTATTACACGTTGATATTGAGTTTATATGAGGGTGTCGATCGACACCACTCGGGATTAATGATACCGGGTTTAAATTAGTGACTCAATTTGAACCAGTTAATCCGAGGGTTAATGGGATTTCGTGCCTGACTCCTATATATACAAGTCAGAGCCACGAAATCACACATGTCTCTTGCCCTAGCCGTCATGGAAGAAACTCAGAAGCTCCCAGAGGCACTAGCATCCCTGATCCAGTCTTGTGTGCGTGTGGACCATCTATAGAGGCGCAGCATCTGAGGCGCTCCAGATCTCGTTTTACCTAATCACTCCGCTGCCAATCTCCAGGTAAATCCTTGATCTGAGGACATAGATTCAATAAACATGATCTTGTGGCAATAGGAATTTGATAGTCTTAAAGAGTTAAAACCTTGACAAATTCCTTCAATATTGTACTAAGATAAGTATGATAGAAGTCAATGCCACAGTAAACAAAGAGTTTACGAATAGGTTCACCCTATGGCACGACCGGCTGGGACACCCCGGGTCGAATATGATGCGAAAATTGATATCCAATACATATGGGCACGCCTTGCAAGAAAGGAGAGATCCCAAAGAATCTTACTTGTGCCTCATGTTCACAAGGCAAAAATCATTGTAAGGCCATCACCAATAAAAGTGACTAAGGAAACGATAAACTTCCTGGAAAGAATACAATGATACATTTGCGGACCAATTCACCCACCTTGTGGGACATTTCGATATTTTATGGTCCTTATTGATGCATCTACAAGATGGTCACATGTATGCTTATTGTCAACAGGAAATTTGGCATTTGCTAGACTCCTTGCTCAAATAATACGCCTAAGGGCTCATTTTCCAAACTTTCCTTTAAAGACCATACGCATGGATAATGCTGGTGAATTCACGTCCCAAGCATTTAATTATTATTGTATGTCCATGGGGGTAAGTGTTGAATACTCCGTGGCTCATGTACATACTCAAAATGGGTTGGCCGAATCATTTATCAAACGCATACGGCTGATTGCTAGATCATTACTCATGAGGTCAAAGCTTCCGGTTTCAGCCTGGGGACACGCGGTCTTACACGCTGCCGAACTGATTCGCATCAGGCCATCTAGTGACCATAAATATTCCCCATCTCAATTACTTACGAGCCAAGAGCCAGACATATCCCATCTTAACATATTTGGATGCGCAGTCTATGTACCTATTGCACCACCACAGAGAACTAAGATGGGACCTCAAAGGAGGATGGGGATATATGTTAAATATGATTCTCCCACGATCATAAAGTACATTGAGCCGACCATTGGAGATTTATTTAAGGCCAAGTACGTGGATTGTCATTTTGACGAATCCGTTTATCCAACATTAGGAGATGGAAACCGGCTGGTAAAAGAAATTGCATGGAATCAAACATCCTTAAAATGGCAAGATCCTCTGACTCGTGAAAGTGATTTAGAAATCCAAAAGATAATACATTTGCAAAAGCTAGCTATGCAATTGCCAGATTCCTTTCCTGACCCAAAGAGGGTAACGAAATCATATATGCCAGCCGTGAATGCACCAATTCGTATAGATGTCCAAGAAAGACAGAATCAAGTGGCTACAGAGTCTAAACCACGATTGAAATGTGGAAGACCAATTGGTTCCAAAGATAAGACTCCTCGGAAATTAAAGAAAGGTGCTGAAATTCAGACCGAGGTGGTTGATGACGTTCCAGACATGAGTGAACCAAAGGTACAGGAAAATGTTGCTTGGGACGCCAAGCTTCATGGTCCTGAAGTTCCTGATAACAATGAGATCGCGATCAATTATGTGATGTCTGGAATCCAATGGAACAGAAAGAATGTCGACATTGATGAAATATTTGCATGCAATGTAGCACTTGAACTTATGAATGAAGATCTACAACCCACGTCCATCTTAGAGTGCACTCGATGATCAGATTGGATTAAATGGAAAGATGCTATAAACGTGGAGTTAAGTTCATTAAAGAAAAGAGAGGTTTTTGGTCCAATAATTCGGACACCTCATGATGTTATACCAGTTGGACATAAATGGGTCTTTGTGAGAAAGAGAAACGAACAAGGTGAAATCGTTAGGCACAAAGCACGACTTGTGGCACAAGGATTCTCATAAAGGCAAAGAATCGATTATGAGGAGACATACTCCCTTGTGGTGGATGCAATGACTTTTAGATTCCTAATAAGTCTGGCCATAAGAGAAAAAATTAGATCTGCGGTTACTGGATGTTGTAACCGCATACTTATATGGTCCACTGGATAACAAGATTTATATGAAAGTCCCAGAGGGGATAAAGCTGAAAGATAAAAGAAGTTCTCGAGACCAGCATTGTATTAAGCTGAATAAATCGCTCTATGAATTGAAACAATCATGTTGCATGTGGTATAATAGACTAAGCGAGTACTTAGTGAAAGAGGGCAATAAAAACGATCCCATAAGTCCATGCATATTTATAAAGAAATTTGACAAGGGATTCTTAATCATCGCGGTGTATGTAGACGACCTGAATATCATAGGAACCTCTGAGGAAATTTCCCAAACGGTTGAATACCTAAAGAAGGAGTTCGAAATGAAAGACTTAGTAAAGACTAAGTTCTGTTTGGAGATACAACTTGAGTACGTCAATAATGGAATCCTTGTGCATCAATTGGCATATACAGAAAAGGTACTCAAGCATTTTAATATGGACCAGGCTCACCCAATGAGTAGCCCAATGATGGTGAGAAGCCTCGGACTGGACAGCGATCCATTCGATCCAAAGAAAAAGGACGAAGAAGTCCTTGGTCCCGAAGTGACATATCTCAGTGCCATAAGAGCATTAATGTACTTGGCTAGTCACACTAGGCCGGACATATGTTTTGACGTGAACCTCCTCTCAAGATTCAGTTCTTGTCCTATCTAAAGGCAATGGAATGGGATCAAACATATACTTCGTTACCTGAAAGGGACGAAAGACATGGGTCTGTTTTATACTAACCTTAACAAAGAAGGTTTAGTTGGTTTTTCTCATGTAGGTTACCTTTCGGATCCGCACAATGGTCGATCCCAGACGGGATATGTCTTCACTCACGGTGGAACAGCCATTTCATGACGGTCCATGAAGCAGACACTCACGACTACATCGTCCAATCACGCAGAGATATTGGCGATCCATGAGGCCAGCCGAGAATGTGTTTGGTTGAGGTCAATGACCCAACACATTAGACGAGATTGTGGGATAACAGAAGGGAAAGAAGAACCAACCGGCATGTACGAGGATAATGTCGCATGCATAGCTCAGTTGAAGGATGGATACATCAAAGGAGATCGGACGAAGCACATACTGCCAAAGTTCTTTTTCACTCACGATTTACAAAAGGCCGGTGAAATCCAAGTGCTTCAAGTCCGTTCAAGTGAAAACTCAGCCGACCTCTTCACAAAGTCACTTCTAACCTCCATGCTTAAGAAGCTTATGCATCAAATCGGCATGCGCCGATTGAAGGGCCTCCAGTGATGTTCATTTCAGGAGGAGTAATATGTGATGTACTCTTTTTCCTTCACTAAGGTTTTGTCCCACTAGGTTTTCCTTAGAAAGGCTTTAATGAGGCAGCATTCCCCAATCGTATTACTGAGATCCCATCATCATCACATCAAGTTATGTCATCCAAGGGGGACTGTTATAAACCATTGAGGTTTGGATCTCCATAACCGGCCCAGTCCTAGAGTGTCCGCGTCCCAGAAGGCCCAATCCGACCATTGATCATAGACTGCCATGAATCCTATGTCCAATAGGATTAGTAGAGTTTTTCCTTTTCCTAGTATAAGTATAATTTCATTTTCTCTACTTGATGTAATCACTATAAATATAGACCTTTGGTCTCAGCAATAAATACAAGTTATTCACAACAATACTAGGATACTAACGGCGGATTAATGCCAGGAGTTAATTATTACTTTTAAATTATACATTAAATTGGGTCAGTTGTTACAGTGACTCATTTTGAAACTTTAATTGTCAAAATGACCGATTCATTTGTATTTGGCCGTCCCCATTTTCAAAGCACGGACTCATTTTGAAAATTAAAGTTTCAAAATGATTCATGTCCCACAATTCCTTCTAAAATTTAAAATTTATAAAATAATGACTTTTATATATTTTAAATTTTTTTAGTAGATTTATGTTTGTATAATATTAATATAAAGCTAACTATAGCCCAAAAGAATATACTAAATATCTAAGTATAAAAATTTACACGGTTTTGAGAAAGATATAAATCAAATTTTAAATATTTCATCTAAATAATTGTTTGAAATATACTGTTAAGATTAGGAAATTTAAATATTTTGAATAATATATTCGGTTGATATTATTATGCTAACATGTCAGTTATGATATTCACACTCAAATCACTTAATATAATTGTTCACAATTATGTTTGAAAATAAATAAGAGATCAAATAAATATATAGTTTTTTTTTTCTTGATAAATGGATGTGTTTGGCAACATAGATAATATTTTTAAATAAATAAAAAGAAAAAAGTTGAGAAAAATTGCTTCAAAGGCTTTTTAATTCAGAAAAACTTTTAACAGCTAAATTTTATTTCCAAAAATTTGATAGATTTTCTTTAACAAAAAAAATATATCATTAGTCGAAAACATTGAATTAAAATGTTTGAGAAAATTTTTTATTAAATTTATTAATAATATGAGCATTTTAATTGTTACGTGTTAACTTTATTTGCAAACCTAAATTTTTATTACTATATTATTGTATAATAATAAAAGTCTGAAATGTAATATTCATAATAATATATTTATTGTAAATATATATTTAATGTAATCATAAGAGTATAAGTTATGTTTGTAAAAAGATAAGAGATCAAAATTATATATTTTTTAATTTAGATAGGATTTTTTTTATAGATCAATATGTTTGGCAACATGGATAACAAATTTAAATAAAAAAAAAAACTGAGAAAAATGTGAATACGACACATCAGCAAAATGACATCTAATTACTTCTCCTTTAATATATAGTAGATACTGACAAAAACTGCTCTTTGTTAAAAAAAAAAGATAGTATTTAGTATTTTGAGCTAGTAATCAGTTTTATATATTTCTTTTAGAGAAAGTTACATTCTAAGTGACTTTCATGACTTTCTTTTCACTCTAGGTGATTTTCTAACTTTAGGGACTTTCCTTCTTATTTCATCACAAAAACTTCTTATTTTGCCTTTCTCGACATTTTCCACACGTTTTCTCCTTTCTCTCTCTATTAAATCTCTCTCCTTCTATACGAGATCCTCTTCAACTTCTCTCTCTAATCTCTCTCCGTCTATACAATATCCCCTTCAAAACCCTAATTTTGGATTGCTCCGGAGGGTTATTTTGAGGATCGTCGATTCTTCTCCGTTTTCTTCTTCTTCTCGTTCATGCGACCACCATCCCTCCAAATACTTGGACCAGATCACCCCTTTAAATGTCCAGGAAGTCCAAAACATGAACATGTGGACGTACATGAACATATGAACACGAACATATGAAAATGAACACGAACATGTGGATGTACACGAACATATGAACACGAACACGAACAAAACAAAGAGGATGTTCTTGTTTATTGTTCATGTGGAGTACCATTGTGGACTGATGTTATTGTTTATTGTTCATGTAGATGTACCATTGTGGACGAGTAAGGTATACAAAGAACACGAACAAAACAAAGAGGATGTTATTGTTTATTGTTCATGTGGATGTACCATTGTGGACGAGTAAGGTATACGAAGAACACGAACAAAAGATATGAACAACACAAGACCTTTCAGATTTGGTTGGACATCCACTTCACGTTGCCGTCCACTTCACGTCGCCTTCCTCTGCGAATTGTTTTCTTTTTCCTCTTCTGATCTCTCTCTTCCACGAAGGTTTACTTGTTGCCTCCTCTCTCTTTGCGTCGATCTATCTGTTATGTTCTTCTTCTTTTTCCGGTGGCTTCTCCGTCGATCTAACCTCATATGTAGTTTTCAGATCTAAGTTAACAAGACATAATTATCTTCGCCAATGTCTTTACTTGTAATTCTCTAACCACTTGTTTTGTAATCTTCAGTGCTTACTCTTATTCAACACCAGTTAACTCTCCATCATCTGGAATTGAGATATAACTTTTAAGATTTTTTGAAATATGTGAAAGCTTTGTTGTACAAAAAAAATGAAGGTTTCTTTGCCGTCGCCAATTAGAGAAGAGAAAGAAAAATAAAACCAAAGAAAAACTAAAAAAAGGATAAGGTCAATTTTGTCTTTGCTCATGATGAAAGTACCCTAAAACTTGTAAGTGCCTAATATTGCAATACGTTTGTGACAAAGTGCCTCTGAATGTAATTATCTCTTTGTTTTAACGCTGAGATTGATATAGTAAAAGATGAGAAGTTACAATGAACTCACAAATAACTGGGGAAATCCTGAGATGAGCTCGTTCAAGCAAAGAAAGAAGGAAAAAAAAGAAATAAAAAGAGGCCGAATAGAAAGGAAGGGAGAAAATGGGATAAAAGGACCAGCTGAACACCTTTGACCATCTATCCATTATCAGACTCATCCTCTTCAAGGAGCTGAGACGGCCACGTAGGACCTGACCTAGCTATATAAGATTGATGTCTTCCATCTCTTGTAAGACTTGACGCGATCCCCAAGGCAACTCTATTTGCCGGGGAAGAGCAATGGTCCAGCGATCAAATACGGATGTAAGCCATGCAACTAGGTATGACATGAAGAATGTGAAGAATGGGAGCATAACTGAGAGGGTTGAGCAAAGCATCGCGGGCATGGCTCAGAGAAGATTCGAGAATGATGTTATCCTCTCTCACGTTCTTCATTGCTTCTACTGCCCAGAGGACAGCCAACAACTCTGCTTCTGCAAGCGAAGAAACTTGAGAATAGGCTCGACGTCTATGATATCGCACAATACCATTATAATTCCGAAGAAGCCAAGAAGCCCCATACATCTTTTCTTCCTAGGAACAAGAGGCCCCAACGTTGCATTTGAGCACATTGAACATCGTTTTTTTCCATCTGCTCTGCACCAAAGGATGAGTTGCAGAGGCTGTCGAAAGTTGGTGATTCGGGTGGTTAACTGATAGCCAAATATCTATCTCTTCTAGAGCTTTTCCAATGATCGAAGCTGGTTCTAGACGAGTAGGTTCAATGTCTAGTGCATTTCTTGCTTTCCACAAATGCCATAATATCCAAGGAAAAGCAAGGTGAAGCTTCTCTGGGATCGAAGAATTCTTGCTGCATCAAAAGAGGAAGCTCAGATTAAGGAACATATAAGTGGGGGAGAAACCATCTGGAGGCAGAGGAAACTGAGAGAGCGCCCAGACATCTTGCGCTACATTGCAGAGAAACAGCAAATGACATATGGTTTCATCATTAAGCCCACCAGCATCACAACGAGGTTTGAGATTCAACCCCCTTGAGTTTAGGCGTTCCTTTACAGCTAAAGCTCCTGATAACGATTTCCAGAGGAAGTGTTTGAGTTTCGATGGGGCTTTCTCCTTCCAAAGGTTTTTCCAAATCGACTTTTCAAAGGGCAATACAGTTTGAGCCTGTGGATTATTGACCGGTAGTTCAAAAACTTGTATCCACTTTTCGTGTTGTAGGAACCATCCTTCGAGAAACCCCACACCAAGGAGTCATGAGTATTTGTAGACACTTCTAAGGCAGCAATACGCTCCAGTCGACGCAGAGTGTTTAGATTCCATTGATTGGAATGCACATGAAGTAGGTCGGGGACGGATAAAGTTTGGTCCACCAGAGCTTGAGGGTTATAGTGAGGGGTTCTCGGGTAGGCATCCAAGATCCAATTTTCTAGCCATACCTTGGTGTCATTTTCATTCCCGATTTTCTGCAGAAGACCACTTTGAAGAACCTCCCTCCCATGTAAAATACTGTGCCAAGCATAAGATGGTCTTCAACCCAAATTAATATCCAAAAATGATAGATTTTGGAAATATCTATGTTTCAGAATCTGAGCAATTAACGACTCGGGATTGGACCAGCAGGCCTGTTTTCCAAGAAGGGCTTGATTGAACATGCTGCAATCGTGGAACCCTAAGCTACCATCCTTCTTCTTGTTTAAACCGCTACTCCACCCAAATTGTGTAAGAACACTGGAGATTTAGAAACTGAGAGCCACTGGAGATTCTCCAACCTTTGATTTATATGCGAGTAATGAAAAATGAAAGAATCTTTTAGGAGAAGGAAACTTAGAAACTGAGAGCCAAAGGAAAAAGGTAAACTTGTAAAAATACCGTTGCAAAAGAGCAGGCAAAGGGAATCTACTCAAATTACGAGAGATCAAGGAAAGGAAATTTTCGCTAAAGGTTAAACCCTTTGGAAGAGAAAGAGAGGCTTAAGCAAGAAACCAACTTTACCAACAATGGCACAACATGGTCCAGTCAGTTTTATATTTGTGAATAAGAAAAAGAGGGAATTGGCTAGAAAACCATGAAACGGGCCGAAATTTTTCAATTAAGCGTCGTTGATACAGCGCTGATACTATGACCCCCGGCTAAAGTCAACTTTAACCATAATATCAAATATTTAATTGCGAAGCGTTTTTGACCTCTGGTTGGAAAATTGAATTTGAAATTACCTATCTGTCATTAATGAGATACGAAGGGAATCAGGGCGATTGTGTCTTTACGCAATTAATTAAAACTCCCATCTTTTTTTTGGGAATAAATACACTTCCCTTAACTAAATCAGAACAAAAAAAATTATTTAACTATAACTAAATCGGAGCAAAGTTTAATCGGAGCAAAAACATATATTTATATTTAATTAAATCGGAGGAATAGCTAACTAAAATTGCGCGGGAATAATTCTTAGATATTCTGTTTTCGCGTGATAAGGCTGTTTTCCTATCGTATCAATTTGATATTTAAAAAAAATGCATGAGAGTTCTGTATATACGTTCATCGCCATATACGTTTATCGCCTTATACGTATATAAGAAAAAAGAATCTTAGTAATATGTCTTCGTTGAATAAGAATTTTCGCCTGACCTAAAAGGTTAATATTTACATAATCGCTAATTTTAGTAATATTCACATTTACGTAATAGTTTGATAACTTGGTCTAGATACTTATCACGTCGTATAATGGCTATAGAATATAGAAATATTTATTACAATATTTATGAAGTAGTTTTGCTGACGTGTCGAGTCCACAGTTTTTCTCGCGATTTTTTATTTTTCTTTTTAGTTTGTTTATGTGTCTAATTCTTGTGTCTTGATTGATTGTCTGCACGGTCATCTAATGACTCACTGAGATCCATTAAAGTTAAGATCCATATGAAAAAAGCTTTGAATGGGTTTCGGTGGACGGATCTATATTGTGTCTCTATAAAATCATAATTTTAATTTTGGCCTGAAATCAATGAAACGAAATATCCACATATTCGTTTAGTATTTATCGTATATTTCGTCGTGTACTTTTTTCGTATGGATGGGTTTTTTGTTTTAGTATAATAATAATATTTATCCTACTTTATAAAATGGAAAATATGTCCTAATTTCGTATGGTGTAATAGTAGAGTATGAGTTTCTAGCTTAGTGGTTTTGTTTTATGATTATCTTTGTTGATTGTTTGGTTGTTTTCATATTTTGGAATTGTTCATCTTATTAAATGTATTTATATTGTGTTTGCAGATTCGGCCGTTTGTGTGTTGGCTAATTCATTCGGTGTGTTTGGAAGAAGGTGATTTATCCTAGCGCTTTTCTTTCGTTCAGAATTTGGACGTTTTGCTGTGTTTCTTGTGCTAGACGTAAATAATATAAGAGTTTTTCTTCTTCTTTCTGTATGTGTGTGTTATATGAAGTGTTTATGTTCTCCGTTTGTAGTGAATATTTGTTTGCGGATAATCGTCGATCTGATTATCTATCGTTTTATGTGCAGTTTTCCTATGTTTCTTGGGCTATACGTAACTCATGTACTAGTTTTTGTTTACTTTTTTTGTGGTTTACGTTTGCGTTCTTGGTATGCAGTGGATATTTGCTTGCGATTAGAATAAGAATATCTGATGGTGTGTGCACAGGCTATGTTGATTTCAGCATCAGATTCTAGGTTTTCTACATTGCTGTGGGATCAGCGATCAATTTGTTTGAGTGAGTTTCTCTTTCCGATCAGATAGGTTTAACGAAAATTTGTACTGCTGTATGATTACTAACACGGTTATATCGACCAGTTCTTACAGATGTGGAGCTTTCACAAGGATTTCGCTGGGATTGTGAGAGGAAGGCTTAGGTGATTCATGGACCTCCCTTGGACCGAGGAGGTTGGATTATGTTTTGTACTTTTTGAATGAGTTCCACTGTTTTAAATTTTGTGTTTGTCTTATTTAGTCGTGATATTATTACAGGTGGATGTGGTGAATGTGATGGATCTGTTCCTGAGGTTGGTGCAGATTATGGTTATTGTGTTGACTCCAATGGAGCTGTGCATAGCAGTGATCGTGGTGTAGATGGTGGTCGAAGTGATGAATCTTCTGATGGTGATGGCTCTGATCCTGAGTGGTATGTTAAGTCAGGTTCAGGTGATGATCTTGATGCCAGTGGTAGTGGTGGTTCTGATGGAATGGATACTGAAACAGATGGTGATTATATTGTACATGGCGATGATCAAAGTGATGAGTCTTCCGAGGGTGATGGGTCTGATCCTGTTTGGTGTGATGAGTCTGATTATGGCTGTGATACAGAATGACGATCTTGATACCCATATGGATGATGGTTCTGCTGTGTCGGACCGTGAAACGGAAGGTGATGATACGAAGAGGATGTGTCGGAGCATGATCAGAGTGATAATTCTAATCGTGGCTCTGATACAGAGGATGATCTTGGTGTATACGATGAGGATGTGTCAGACGATGGTCAAAGTGATGATAGTCTTGATGGCTGTATGGGTGATGGTTCTGATGGATCGGATATTGTTGCTGGTGCTGAAAATGGTGAATATTCTGCTTCTGTTGACGATGGTATGTGTGATAATGACGATTGTGAGTTCGGTGATGATCATGTTTGTTTTTGTGATGACGATACGATTATGAGAATGTTTTTGTTGGTAAGCGTAGATCCAGGTACGTTGGTGTCGACAGTAAGACGGATGATACCCGTCTTCATTTTACGGTACCTACTTGCATGAGTCGCGGTTATGTTCCTTTATCACGATTAACACCAAGTTGTGTTGGTTGTCGCTTGTTTGTCAAGATACTTCGAGTTTGGTCTCATGAAACTGTTTCAAGTGTAAAATCTTTGGAGCTTGTATTGACTGATGAACATGTAACTGTTCAAGTGTGTTTGATATATTTTTGTGATATTGTGTATTCTGTCCTGCTAATATTATATTCTTCTTATTAATATTTTAGGATACTAAAATTCAGGTTTCTATTAGAGGTGATTTGTGTGGTGTATCTAGTGAACGTGTAAAGGTTGATGCATGGGTTACCATTGATGACTTTTTCGTTATTGATCAACTTGGATGTTTCCGGCCTACCTATCATCGTCACAGGATCATCATTCTTTCTCAGAGATATTTTCAAGCTTTCGAGAATTATTTTTGGTGGATTCAAAAGTCTCGGTTTTTCTATGGAGAAGACCCAACAACATGTGGTTGTCTTCGTTTGTTTATTGTGTGCTTTGTATCTTGTATCTTTGTTTTTTTTTGAAAAAATTCTGATTTGATTGTTCTCCACCGTTGTTAATAAATCTCATTGCTGTCGGCTCATTTTGTGTTTTTATATCTTTCCTGATGATAATTTTTATGTATTGATAAAGATATAGAATCAGATTATTTGGTGTCTGGACATCTTTGCGTCTTGCCAAAAATGGGATGGGATGTGCATGTCGTTTTTTTCTTTGTTGTCAATTCATGGCATGTTTTTTCGTGTTTGTGTGATGGGGATATGTTTTGGACAACGACCACGGAGCCGGTGGGAGGTATGTTCTTTTTCCTTGTGTCTTAGGGTGCAAATCCTTTCTAATACCACGTTCCTCCAGAACTTTACGGGCATGAAGACCATCCTTTGATTTCCCACAATGTAAGAAAGTAGATACAATACTTGCAGCCACATTTCTCTCCACTTGCATTACGTCTAAGTTATGCCTCACAGGGAGTTCCTAACAAATGCACATACAATAAACCAACAGAATTTTAAACAAAGTATAGTAAACGAAGTATGAAAACAATATAATCGCAAAATTGTAGAACATACCTCCCAATAAGGTAGCTTGAAAAAGGTAGACATTTTCTTCCATCCTAATAACTCCTCCTCATCTTCAACTTCTTTTGAATCATTTGATGAATCCTAAATGTCAGACCCCAGTCAGTACACACAGGCTGTTTTCTCTTACATCCAGATATTTTCAGATTTCCAAATTTTTGATATGTCTAAGTTTTTCAGAAACTTCTTTTCCAGTTAATATCCTCCCCTTTCTACCATGTTCGGCTTTTCCATCAAACCAGGACTTCTTTCCTCTGAAATTGTGTGTTGGTGTTGGGGTCAAAATCCCCTCTTCGGAGATTGGTTAACTGAAGGAAGGAACACACGGTTCAGGGCCAGCCACCCAAGCCTCTTATTCAGGGCCAGCCGCCCAGATCTCCCCATCAAAGGCCAGCCGCCGTCTTCCTCTCTTCCAAGCATGGCGCCTGACTCAAGAGCAAAGGCCAGCCGCCCTCTTCCTCTCTTCCAAGCATGGCGCCTGGCTCAAGACCAAAGGCCAGCCGCCCTATTCCTCTCTTCCAAGCATGGCGCCTGGCACAAGACCAAAGGCCAGCCGCCCTCTTCCTCTCTTCGAAGCATGGTGCTTGGCTCAAGACTAAAGGCCAGCCGCCCTCTTCCTCTCTTCCAAGCTCGGCGCCTGGCTCAAGACCAAGAGCCAGCCGCCCATGCATCTCAGCAAGGAGATGGGCGGCTAGCCATCATCAGAACAGGCGGCTGGGGACTCAAGGAAGGAGAAATGGGTTGATCGTTGAGTAAAAATGTTCGGGACACTATTCACACGGCAAAAGCCGTTAAGACATTGTTCGTAACCAGGGAAAAACTTAGTGGAATACCGATTTAAACATAAACCAGATTCGAAGTTGAGTTTTTCATGGTTTACTGCTTGTCGATCAACAAAAATTGGGCCGGGCAAGGATCAGACCATGTGACGGACTGCTGAAGATTTCAGGGACATGGACCAGGCCCAGAAGAGCTAGGTCGGTGGCTGGAGGCATGGAACTTTTTCCCACAATCGCTGGCAAGAAGATTTAACCTCCTAGGTTCACTAGTATATATGTATGCTTGTATTAGATTTAAGGATCATCTCAATTCGAGTATAAGAGTTTTTTGCAATATAAGACATTAAGCTTTTGCAGATTATTCTTGTACTTCCAAAAAATATTTAATAAAATATTCTTTTTTGAAATTTCGGTCCTCGAGTTCTTACAGAATAGAGTTTTCGAGCCCCCACAAAATATAAGTTTTGACAGTGTGAGTTTCGACTCTTACAGTTTGGCGCCGTCTGTGGGGACTCAAAATATTTTTCACCCTAAGAACGAGAGGATACAGAAGGGAAGACTATGGCCGAAGAAACGATGGACTGGAGTTTTACGGAAGAGGGTCGCGGCAGAATGATGACTTCTCGCGAAGGAGAAGCCGCCGAAATAGATCATCCACACAATGATCTCCTCGTCATCAATCTTTCGATCGGAGGCCACAACATATTGAGAATTTTGGTGGACAGAGGAGGAACGGTGACCATCATTTTCCTTGAAATCTTTCGGAGGATGAACACTGGGACCTGGAATCTCACAACCCATCCAAAACCGTTGACTGGTTTCTCGGAAAGATGACAATGACAATAGGGACGATCCAACTCCCCGTAAGAGTAACAGGAGTGGAGACAGACACGAAATTCTCGGTGATTGACTGCCCTCGAATCTGTGACGCGATCGTACGAACACCATGGTTGAACGCGATGAAGGCAATCCCGTCAACCTATCACCTCTGCCTGAAGTTCCCAACCCCAACCGGAGTCGAGACAATCTGGGGACGACAAAAAGATTCGCAAGAATGTTTCCTAACGGAGCACAGAATGAGGAGGCCATTGACCGAATCCGACGCCCTGACGGAATCCAACAAGATGAAAGAGGAACGACAACCAGCAAAGCTCAAGCACATCTAATCTAAAGATTGGAATGGGGTCTTTTCCATTGTTCATTATATATAGCTCAGGGCGCTCACATATATCAGGGAGGTCCAATCTCGATTTCAAGCTATCCTTCGTCTTGCCTTGCACATCCAAGATTTTATTCATGGTATTGTCAAAAAAGTTATTCTTTATATGTATCACATATAGATTATGTCTTAGCATATGATCCTTCTAATATGGTAAATTTCAGAAGATACTTTTTTGTGCTAATTATGGTTAATACCATACCCATAAATAGGATCATGTCCATTACCACCAACATCGGTTGTCTTATGTACACCGAAATCTCTGAACTGTGTCAGTATATCCTGTCCTGGTAACTTCGGAAGAGGGTCATCACGCACCACTTTCTGCTTTCTGAACATCTTCCTACTTAGTCTATATGGATGGTTCTTTGGTAAGAACCGTCGATGATAATCGAACCAAAAAGATTTTCTTCCATGCTTAAGCTGAAATGCATCGGTAGTATCTTGACAATATAGACAAGATAATCTTCCATGCGTTGTCCAGCCGGATAACATTCCGTACGCTGGAAAATCACTGATTGTCCACATCAAAACAGCATGCATTAAGAAATTGTTCTGTAGGGAAACATCATATGTAACTACACCCTCGTACCACAATGCTTGTAACTCATGAATCAATGGTTGTAAGAATACATCAAGTGATCGTCTAGGATGCTCAGGTCCAGGAACAAGAACAGTTAGGAACAAAAACTCTCGTTTCACAGATAGCATTGGAGGAAGGTTGTAAGGTGTTAATGAGTATTTGCGTCCAGACTTGCCGAAATGACTAAATCCGTCCGTACACAGTCCAAAGTACCCGTTCCTATGCTTCATTGCAAAATCTTCATACAATGAGTTGAAAGGTTTCCATGCTTCAGCATCAGAAGGATGCAAAATTTTCTGGTCAGATGAATGTTCTGCATGCCATCTCATAGGACCTGCTGTGCGTTCAGACTGGTATAACCTCTTCAACCTATCTGTTATTGGCAAATACGACATACACTTGTATGGTACTCGACTTCTTTCACTTCTAACCTGAAAACGTGGCTTTCAGCAAAATTTACACGCATCCAAATTTGCATCTTCTCCCCAAAATATAATGAAGTTATCAATACAAACATTTATCATCTGGAATGGTAACTCAAGTGAAGATATCAACTTTTGTATTTCTTAGTATGAACCGGGTGCAAAATTTGGTTCTGGCAACAAATCCTTCACAAACTCCGCTATTGCATCAACACAATCCTCCAACAAGTTATACTCTGTGTTGATATTCATCCTCCGTGTTCCAGCTGATAAACGTGAATGACCCTCTTTACAACCATCATAAAGCGGTTTCTTCGATGCGTCTAGCATATCAAAGAACTTCCTGACTTCTGAGTTCGGCTCGTCAGCAACACTTTCGGTTTCATTAGTTTGTGTACACTGAAACATATATGATATTTTAAGAAAAGAAGTAACAAGTTTCAAGAAGAAAAAATAGTAAATATCTATGGAAATATCTGACAATAAAAACCTAAAAACATAGAGATATAGAGAGGATAAAAGAGATGAGTTACCTCACGAAAAGCGTCTGTCACCATCTATATAACTTGTGACCCAAAAAAAAAAACCCATCCGTATAACACCGGTTGGATCCCTAAGCGTATTGTCTTGATCTTCGTTCATATTATTATTTTCATGTTCCAACTCATGATTTCCATGTTCTTCGTTATTTTGAATACTACTACTGGTTAAAGTTTCAAAATCCTCTCCATGAGAAAACCATATATAATATCCAGGCGTAAATCTCCTTGAATAGAGATGCTTCCAAATAGTATCTACCAAAAGGAATTTCTCGCACAGAAAAACAAAGACAATACATCTTACCACACTCCAATGGAATCTCTTGATTTGTAGCAAATTGCATAAAGCTACGAAGACCTTCTTTATATTCATCGACATTATTGTACATTCAATCACGAATTTTAATTTTTGGGAATGTCATTGAAAACGATTTTCAATTTTTGAGTTTCAGAGAATTGTAACTAGTTTGAAGAGATGTAGAAGATGATGATAATAATTAAAAGTAGGGATTTCCTTTTTTTTTCTTTTTTTTTCCTTTTCTTTTTGTTTTCCTTTTTTGATTTTTATTCATTTTCCTCTTTTTATTGTTCCTTATATTTTCTCACGACCATGTGAGTCCACTTTTTTTTTTCTTTGTTCTTTTTTTTTTCCTTTTCCTCATTTTCACTGATTTAGCTCTTTTTTCTTCCTTTTTAGGGTATTTTTTTCCATTTTTTTTTAATCTTTTCCCCTTTTTCATTTTTTTGCAAATTTTAAACATATTTTCGTCACAAAATTATGATAAATAAACTTTCCATGTACATTTAAAACCTAATTAATTTCCAACAATATAATATTTGTTCGAAAATTCCAATGATATTCCTACAAATTTTGCATTGTAGTTGCCACAACTAAAATTTGTCGGAAATTTATAAAGAATTTCCAACAATATAATATTTTGGGGAAAATTCTAATGATATTCCTACAAATTTTGCAACGTAATTCCCACAGTTAAAATATGTAGGAAATTTATAAAGAATTTCCAACAATATAATTGTCACATCCCGATTTCTGGTATATATGGAAACATATGTGGGAGAGGTTGAAAGAATTAATTTGGCTACCTATGTCACCAAAGTGCACTTACCTTTTCGGTTAACCATCCAGAAAGAACTCCAGGGTTAAGCGTGCTTGAGCTAGAGTAGTGGAAGGATGGGTGACCTACCGAGAAGCGATTCGCGGTATCGTGTGAGTTAGGAAAAAACACGGGGAACGGTCATGTGGTGATTGCAGGTTCAGTATATCATGACTTTCTAACTCCGAAAAAATAACGCACCAACCGTCGGACAGGAGTGGGGCCCACGAGCCAGATAAAGGGATTGATGACTCACCGGTAGGGGCGGTTGGGGCGTTATAAGTGGTATCAGAGCTGGTTAGCCGTCCCAGTGCTGACCTGGGAGGCGTTCTGGGACTGGTTATGGTGTGCAACGAGGACATTGCACTCTGAGTGGGGGGTGAATTGTAACATCCCGATTTCTGGTATATATGGAAACATATGTGGGAGAGGTTAAAAGAATTGATTTGACTACCTATGTCACCAAAGTGGACTTACCTTTTCAGTTAACCATCCAAAAAGAATTCTAGGTTTAATCGTGCTTGAGGTGGAGTAGTCGAAGGATGGTGACCTACCGGGAAGTGATTCGTGGTATCGTGTGAGTTAGGAAAAAACACAGGGAAAGATCATGTGGTGATTGCAGGGACAAGATATCATGACTTTTGAGCTCCGAAAAAAATAACGCACCAACCATCGGACAGGGGTGTGGCCCACGAGCCCGATAGAGGGATGGATGACTCACCGGTACGGGGGTTGGGGCGTTATAAATTGTAACATCCCGATTTCTGTTATATATGGAAACGTATATGGGAGAGATTAAAAGAATTGATTTGGCTACCTATGTCACCAAATTGCACTTACCTTTTCGGTTGCACATCCAGAGAGAACTCCAGAGTTAAGCGTGCTTGAGCTGGAGTAGTCAAAGGATGGGTTACCTACCAGGAAGTGATTCGCGGTATCGTGTGAGTTAGGAAAAAACACGGGAAACGGTCATGAGGTGATTGCAGGGTCAATATATCATGACTTTCGAGCGTTCCGAATAACGCACCGACCGTCGGACAGGGCTGGGGCCCACGAGCCCGACTGAAGGATAGGTGACTCACCGGTAGGGGGGTTGGGGCGTTATAAGTGGTATCAGAGCTGGTTAGCCGTCCCAATGGTGACCTAGGAGGCGTTCTGGGACTGGTCGTGGTGTGCAACGAGGACGTTGCACTCTAAGTGGGGGTGAATTGTAATATCCTGATTTCTGGTATATGTGGAAACGTATATGGGAGAGATTAAAAGAATTGATTTTATTACCTATGTCACCAAATTGCACTTACCTTTTCTGTTGCAACATCCAGAGAGAACTCCAGAGTTAAGCATGCTTGAGCTGGATTAGTCAAAGGATGGGTGACCTACCGGGAAGTGATTCGCGGTATCGTGTGAGTAAGGAAAAAACACGGGAAACGGTCATGTGGTGATTGCAGGGTCAGTATATCATGACTTTTTAGCCTTCCGAATAACGCACCGACCGTCTGATAGGGGTGGGACCCACGTGCCCGACTGAGGGATAGGTGACTCACCGGTAGGGGCGGTTGGGGCGTTATGATAATATTTGTTGGACAATTCCAATGATATTCTTATAAATTATGTGATGTAATTTCCACAAATAAAACTTGTTCGAAATTTGCAATGAATTTCCAACAAATACAATATTAGACGTAATTTTGTAGGATATTTATTGAAAAATTCCAACAAAACCCGATTGTTGGAAACATTCGTTTGAAGAGACCTTGTTTTTTTGTAGTGTATGTGTGAGGCGGCGAGCATTTAAGAGGACATCTTCTGGAGATTTGCTACCGAATAGTCTATACTAATTTCAAGCACACACTTAACACATCTAGGCGGCAATTATATTATTTTTTGTTCCTTTCTATGTACATTTTATCTCTAGCCATCATCCCAATATTAACAACTAATTTTATTGTTATCCTTCTTTAAATATAAAATTTATCTGCTAAAAGATTTGTTGATAATGAAAGTTTAATATTTGCTAAGTAATATATGGTGATTAAAACTAGTACATGTTAAATGTTCATTATTATTTTGTATGGATGGATTGATGTATGGGGGTGATGTAGCAACTTTCAAAACTTGCACCTTGAACATGACAGCGCACAAATTTAGAAATGTGGGGTTTCAGTTATCAAGAATTATTTTACATCCCAATCTTGTTCCTGCCTAAGAAAATTCTTCATGAACTTTGGTATCATCATCATCAGATATAATGCAGTCAATCTTGGACAAAAAAAATGAGACTTCTTCCCTTGTGTGTGCATATGTGTAGTATCGACTAACTTTAGTGTTATCCTTCTTTTAGTTAAAATTTAGCAAATAAAAATATTGTTGAAGGTGAAAGTTTAATATTTGCAAAGAAATTATGGTTTATGGCGTATAATATTTATCTTATCCGAGTTCGTTTATCTTGTTGTATGTATATTTTTTTGAAATTACCAAGAAATATACATATAATTGAGATGTATGTATGCAATGTTTGATAAAGTCAAAATTCCCATCATTTCGCATACTAAGAGCATCTCCAATTGTGTAATTATGGGGCTCTAAAAATGAGGTTCTGAATAAAAAGAATAATATTAAATAATTATGAGATTCTAAAAATGGAGAAAAAGAGTTTCAAAAACTCTAGTTTAAGAGATTTTGGGGAAGATTTCAGAACCCCATACCAATATTATAGTATTACTTATTTTTTTAATATATTTATAGAACTTCTCTTAAATTTTAAGAGTTCCATGGTCTGAGATGGCCTAACACAAAATTTTTAATTAAATTAACTGATATGGGATGGTATACAAAATGGTGTAAGTAAATTTGAAGGGTGTTATTAGATTAATGAAATGTGTACAGTGGTTTGAATAGTGAATTGTCATTTACCTAATTTGCCTATAGTTTTTGTATATCAGATGCAAATTCTCTTTTAGGTATCTAAATAAAAAATTCCAAAACTAATTTTCTTGTAATATGCCAGAGGGAGAAAGCCAGTTGTATCTTCAGTAGTAAGATTTTCGTAACTAAAAAAATTATTTAAGATATGATATACATTAAATTTTATTTGTATAGTGTATGTATTTGCTTATCCCTGAACTATTAATATCAGCCAAATGAATATTTATGTTAGACGGCAGCATTTAATGCATAAACGTTTGCAAGATTTTTTTGTTCAATACATCCAATATGTATGTATTGGCCAAACAATTTGTATGTATTAGCCAAACAATACATTATCCTCTATATATATATCTGCTAATTGCGGTATAACAACTAAAAGAACATATCGCTTTCAAGATGGTCTGCATTGATACTCCTCAACAAACTCTGTGTTGTTGCTGTTCTCAGTGGGAAATGGTAAGCCAATATACCATGTAAACTATAAACAAGTTAACCGACTAATATAACCTACTTTGTTGGGTTTCACTTCTATTAACTATCTACATCTTAGATTATCATATAACCATCATCATTTAATGCTATGAAACAAACTGAATTTTAAATGAGCCAGGTAACACTAGAATTCGAGCATATAAGGAGGTTGTTAAGCGGCTAGTAAGTTTATCATCTTTCAATGTTATCGGCTAACATCATAAATGTCTATCTAATACTATAATTGGGAAATGTGAGCATATAAATATGTTTTTAACTGGTTAGTAATTGTATTATCTAGAAATTTTTGTGTTGCGTCTCTATCGGTTTTAACATTTTGAAAAGTGTATGTTGTGTGCTTTTGATCGTCGTATCAGCTTATAAACAATTTTATCTTCGACATGTATAAGGTGAAAGTTATACAGAAATAATTTTGACCATTTCATCTTTATTTTGAATGAAACAGAACATATGTTTGGAGATGTGGAATTGAGATTACTAGCAAGTGGTGATAAATAGTCTTTGAAAGCAGTCTAAGTCTTTGAAAGCAGTCTCTTACTGTTTTAAAAATGATTTTATCTCTAGTATACATATGTCTCTCAAAAACTCAAATAAATAGTTCTTTTCTTTCTTGAAATTTATTGCAATAGGATCAATTGTATAATCTTCTGTATAGTTATTGTAATATATATAAATATATATATTAATGGATAATGATATAACTAGAGTAGGGGTAAAATTGGATTATTGAAAAGAGAATAGTGTATAATATTTGGTTAGTTACCTAATTATGGTATAGTTTGTGTATATGTGAGATGTAAATACTCAATTTTTAATTACTAACTAAATAATTTCGGTCAAACTCACTTCCAAACTGAAGAAAACAAGTGTATTTGGTTGACTAACCAGTTTGACTTGTAAAATTTAGTTCATTAATATCCATAAATAACTGTTTAACAAACTAAAGCTTTGAGACTAAATTATAAATCTAAATATTATAACATGCTTAATATTTATACTATTTGATAATAGGATGGAGGGGTTAGAATTAGTATTTTTTATGAAATGATGTCGATTGCGAGATTAACTATCAAACATGTGAAATATTTAGACCACTATGAAACAGGGAAAAATAAATAAAAAAACAAAAATATATTTTACAAACAGATTAAAATATAGTAAATTGATATGATACAACCATCCGCGGCTGATAAAATTTTAATGCCCAAAAAGTTGGATAGGGTGGTGTATATTAATTATAAAATTGTTAGCACATCAAAAAAGTTCTAAAACTCTAAGCAAATCAAAAATCAAAAATATACATGTGCTTTTCTATTAAGTTTAAATTTTATCAAAATTATATTCCGGCACTTTCGAAGTGCGGGTCAAAATCTAGTTTTAGGTTATATTTAGTACTAGGAGTGTCTCATACCTTGTACAGACTAATATACATGCAAATTACATATAACTAACACACTCATAATAATAACGAAATATATGTGAAAATTTCAACATAAAAAGTAATACTGTGTGGGAGCCGAAATTCACACAATCGAATTTGTAATGTTACTTGGGGAATTCCGAGATTTTTGGGAAGAACTCGAGAACAGAGATCGAAAAAAGAACTTAATTGACTTGTTGTCGAATAAGCTTTCCGTTCTAGACTAAAGCCTAAGTCGTAAAGTACGAGAAGTAGGGATGATTTGAAAATGAGTACAAATGTATCTATTAATACTAAGTAATCTAGGGTCTTGAGAAGTTTTCTAAGCGATGTGGGAGATTGCGAAGTCCTTCTACGGCCGCCGACTTTGACCTAATGCGGCGCGGCTCGCGAGCTTCTCTCTTCCAATCCGGCCTGTTTGCGTATTTCGGCCTAGCTTGTCTTTCCGCCTTCGGTGTGATCCTTTCCTCGGTTTAATCGTGGATTGATGTCTTGATTTCGGTTTTATACGTAGAATCCTCGATCTTTTTGAGTATTTGGAACAACACGAAGTTATCAGTAAAACGACACGATGTTTTACGGAAACGGCACGATGTTTCGGAAGGAACTTGCGTAGACAAAAAGACTTAGTTTTTGTTTTGGATTTTTAGTACGAAACATATTTTCCCCTCAGAGTTTCTGTAATCCTTCTCGGAAAATACGAAGTCGAGGTCCAACGATCGGAAGAGAATGGTGAAGTCAGCTCGGGAATGTTGATCAACTGTTTCGAAAGATAGGATCCGACTAAGCCAAGATTAAAATTCCAGCTCGGCCAAAGTGTTAGCTCGGAGAATACGTAAAGATTCGTATTGTACGAGACTCGTAGAAAACTCAGTTCAGCAGATTTTCGTTTGTTGGTGCCAAGCTGAATTCCATGAACTCAGCTTGACATGTTCTGGCCTGAGGGTGCCGAGCTGAATGCCATGAATTCAGCTCGGCACGTTTCTTGTTTAAGGTGCCGAGCTGAAACAAATGCATTCAGCTCGGCACGTTTTGGCACCAAGGCTGCTGAGCTGAATGTCATGAGTTCAGTTCGGTGTGCTTTTCCAGATGTTGCCGAGCTGAATGCCATGAATTCAGCTCGGCACATAACTGAGCTAGTTCAGCTAGGCACGTTTTTGATCTCAGAAAGAGTCATTTTCGTATAAGTTTTGTTTGATCAGTTTCAGCTCGGCAATGCTCAACCCAAGTCGACACAAGGCAAGCTGAGTTCATTGTCAGCTAGCTGAGTTCAGGGCGGCACACTTGCGAAAAATTTCAGGTCGGCACCTTGGAAGGATTCCAGATCGGCAACTTTCAATGGGTTCCAAGTCGGCACCTTTTTTAGCTTGCCTAGTTTCCGCAAAGATCAGCTTGGCCAGTTTCCGCAAAGATCCACTTGGCCGCGCTGGATTTTCCCGCAAACTTATGGTTCATACGGATACAGAAATTGACTTGGAACTTCGTTTCTTCCGATTCTTGGATTCTCTTCGTTGTTTAGGCATTTCTAGCCGTTAATCTCGAGAGTGTGGGTTTTTACCCCAACAGTTAGCCCCCCAGCTCGTTAGTCTCGGACCTAATGACAACGAGGTTAAAGTTATGTAAATACGAGGTTAAGGGCTAGAATGTTGTTAAGTCGATGAATTGATTCCGTTTCGGGAACTTGATAGTTTTTTTTCTTTTTTTTTTTTTTGAAGCGAAGACTGTTTTGGAAAGTTTTTTCCGAGTGAGTTGAGAAGAAGACTGTTTCGGAAAGTGTTTTTTTCGAGTGAGTCGAGATGAAGACTGTTTTGGAAAGTGTTTTTTCGAGTGAGTTGAGATGAAGACTTTTTCGGTAAGTATTTTTCCTTAGTCTTGGCCGAGCTGAGCTTGGTATGAAGATTCTTCTCTTCTTTTTTATTGATCCTTGCCTAGCTGGATGTTCAGCACGGCAGAAGGTTTCGTGCCAAGCTGAACATGCAGCTCGGCAGAGAGTTTGTGCCGAGCTGGTGATTCAGCTCGGCAAGAGATGTTGTGCAGAGCTGAACATGCAGCTCGGCAGTTCAGCTCGACAGCTCAGCTCGGCAAGTGATGTTGTGCCGAGCTGGACATGCAGCTCGGCGGGTCGTGCCGAGCTGAGATTCAGCTTCGGCAAGTTTGTCCTTAGTTCGTACCGAGCTGATCTTAGCCTCAGCGGATCGACGTGTAATTCTTTCCTTTTCCTGAAGGACTAGATCATCGAAAAAAGGAGATCGAACTGTTTTTGTTTAAAGTTTGAATTTTTCTTTTTACTGATTTTTCTTTTTGTGATGTTTTTCCATTTGCAGGGTCCACGCTTTTTCCTATAAATACAACTCCTCCTCCCCTTCATTCTCTCTTCTTCATTTTGCTCTGCCTTTTCTCTAGAATCTCTTTCTAGAAATCCTTTGACAAGAAAGATGGTGAAGATGACTTTCCGCGAGAAGATGGCAGTGAAGGAAAGGATCCAGCCACTCGTCTCACACGTCTCCTTGTGAGGATGTATGTGCCTCGTCTGAGCCTTCTCAGGTCGTTTCCGAGCTGACCAGTCGTACCGTGGGTGTCGAGGTTCCCGCGGCGGTTACCAAGCCTCTCTCGGTGTACCTACCGTTGCGGTGGTTAAGTCGGAAGTCCCTGAGGCCGAACTGATTTCACCTACTGTCGAGGTGGAAGTGGTCGAAACGGGTTCGACCGTGGAGAAGGCTCCTTTACCATTCGAGCTAGCTCCAAAGCATCGAGAAATCGTATGCGGACGTCCGTCGAACACTGCCTCAGAGGCTGTCAAGAAGTCTCGAAAGCGTGCTCCTCCGCGCTCGTCCAAGAAGACTGATGCTGATGGAGGTAGCAAGAGGCGCATGCAAGCCGAGCAGAGCAAGCCGACCTCTCCTCCGACTTCAGGATATGTGACTGCCGAGACCTTCACTTTCCCCTGCTTGAAGCCGCTCTATCGGGACGGCAAAGGTTCGACTGCCCTTTTCTCTATGATCAAGGATCCGGCGGATGTCATCCCTCCTGTGGAGTCCATGGAAGATCTTGACATGTATTCACACATTGCTCAGTTTAGAATGAAGGTAACTTTTGTGTTTCATATATTTCTTTTTTGTTTGTTTGCTTTTGTTTGACTTTCCTCCGTTTTCTGCAGTTCTGTGCATCGATGAACAAGTGTCGGCTCCAGGAACTGAATGCTACGGAGCAGAAGCTGTGGAAGAGGATTGACGATTCCAAAGTCGAGACCTTGGGGATCGCTCGAGCTCTTAAGATAAAGGCTGTCGAGTACAAGGACCAGGCGGAGAGGGCGACCAAGATATCGGCCCGTATAAAGGAAGCTGCGTCCAAGCACTCGGAGGAGATGGCTGCTTTTGCCGCCTAAGAAAAGTGATACAATTTTCCCAAGGAATTGCACTTGAAGGGTGGTTGATCACGAACTGGATATGAATTGGGAAGGCTACTAGCACTTCACAAGACTAGGTGGATTGATTGGTCTCACAAGGGTTGCGGATTTTCCCTTGATGTTCCTAACTCCAACTATCCTAGGATATGACACATCTAGACAATAGAATAAGGTTGTTGATTGGATATGACTTACCAACCAACAGGACTGTTCAAAGAAGAACAAATGAGATTCTCTCTCAAAGGACGATACCGAGGTCTTGGACATGTCCGGAGATTCCATGTCCGGGCCCTGGTCATAGCTCCAGCTGGTTCATGCAATGCATCCACGACTACAAGCTCCTCTTTCTCCTTCTTTTCCGGTTCAAGCCCTTCCTCAGCTACAAGCTCAGCTACTTGTTCCTCTCTTGGTTGGTCCAGCTCAGTCATGCTTTCCATGATTGTATCAAAAGGCCTTGTGCGAGTCCAAAGAGAAGACTGTGTATAATCTCAACAAGAGGCTTATGCAGGAGAAATTTCGTCCGTGCTTTGAGAATGCTCGAGAGTGGGTCTCGAAGTTGGTCATGGCCAAGGAGGCGGAGTCTGATCATGCTCAGGTCGAGGGCAACCTCGAGCTCGTGAACCTTTTGTTAGGCGACGATCCGCCATCCTTGGTAGGAGAGAAGAAGAAGCTAGAGGGTCAGAAGCGGAGCCTCGCTGATACGGATGGATTATTTAGCAAGGTGCTTTCTTTTCTTCAGAGTTGCCTTGCTTTTATCCGGAGACTCATTTTTCTTCCCTGCCGAATACTTCTTCGGATGATTTGTCGATTAACAGCATTGCCGCGGAAGTCGGCGTTACGGATTTCACGGGTACGAACAAGGGCTTGGAGGGCTTAGCTGGCGCGAAAGCTTCTGAAACCATTGCTTAGTTTCCTGCTTATCTCATGTTTTTCTGGGTCTGCGACCCTTATGTTATGTTTGGCCGTTATGTGGCCGTTATGCTTTGTACGGCCCTTATGTAACCTTTATTTTTGAACAATCTGGCCGGGTTCTGCCCGGCCTTTAATGCACGGTTTTTGCTTTACGATCATTTTGTCGTGATTTTATACTTGTGCCAGGGGCATTTCTCGTTTAGAGCGTTGGTGCTTGCTTAGCGTTTGCGATTTTAGTCACGATTTTTGTTTAAGCATTGACAAAACACTCTTACAATCCTGTTTTAGCTTTATGGGCATTTGTACCAGCATGCCGTGAGGCGTTTGCCGGGTTTCAGAGTTTACTTCGAGTTTTAAGACTTGCAATTTACGCCTTACGGGTCCCTCTCTCAGATAAACTAGATGGTTTTGTCGGTTTTCAGGTTTGCGATAGTCTCGTCTTACGGTCCCCATATTTTTTGAATCTTGAAACATGTTTATAATCTCGTGCTAGCTGGTGGGCGTAGCACTATGTTTTCGATATGTCGTAGAGCAGCGTACCGCGGGTGTTTGCAGGGTTTTGTGGGTTTACTTCCAGTGTTAAGACTTGTTGTTTACGCTTACAAGTCCCTCTCTTAGATAAACCAATACGTATATCATCCGGGATATACCGTTCAGATATTAGGCCAAGGATATACCTGACCTTTTCTTATATAACACGCTTTTAATTATCTGTTGTTGGGTGTAAGGGAACCTTTTATCTGCTCTTTACATAAGCAAATGTTATATCCGCTAGGGATGTTGGAAAGAGTTGCCCCGTTGTGGCTATCAGCTGACAAAGAGTACGTGTTAAGGTAATTTGCGCAAATCATATAGTTGTTGAGGTGTGTTGGTTTTGACCGTAGCTTGGTTGGAAATGCTCTCCATTTTTTTGCCTTCGGCCGAAACGAGTTCCTTCAGTTTCGGCGAGGTCTTTGTTCTGATATTCGGACGAAACGAGTTGTCTTAGTTTTGGCGAAGTATTGGATTGATCTTTGGCCAAAACGAGTTGTCTCAGTTTCGGCGAAGCCTTGAATTGATCTTCGGCCGAAACATGTCGTCTCAGTTTCGGCGCAGCATTGAATTGATCTTCGACCGAAACGAGTAGTCTCAATTTCGGCGAAGTTTTCGATTGGTCTTTGGCCGAAACGAGTAGTCTCAGTTTCAGCGAAGCCTCGAGTTGGTCTTCGGCCGAAACGAGTAGTCTCAATTTCGGCGAAGCCTTGAATTGATCTTCGGCCGAAACGAGTTGTCTCAGTTTCAGCAAAGTTTTCGATTGGTCTTCGGTCGAAACGAGTAGTCTCAGTTTCGGCGAATCCTTGAATTGATCTTCGTCTGAATCGAGTAGTCTCAGTTTCGGCGAAGCCTTGAATTGATCTTCCGCCGAAACGAGTAGTCCCAGTTCTTGTGAAGTCTTTGTTTTTGAAGTATGGATATGCACATGACATGTGGATGTGCATACACCCACTCCCCATCTTTTTTAGAAAAGATGGAAAAAGTAGCTGGACTTGTCATGAGACGAGTTGCCTAAGTGATTATGGGAGGATCCAAACTATCCGGAGATTCTGTTAGAAAAATGAAAAAGTACAGGTGAACCGCTTTAGTGAAGACCATAAAATTACATATAAATAATAAAAATAAACTCAGAAACTAAAGAATACATGATATAAAATGCTAAATCAATCATTAAAACTATTTCCATAATGTTCCCATATATGATTAACTAATGAATTTTAAAGTGATAAATGAGCCTTTTTATTTTTTATCTGTAGATTATGAGATAAAATTGTTTAAATCGGATATTTTTAATTTTTGCCTTTCAACTTCTGGCGCTGGTGGTGATCTTGTATTTTTAATCCGTGCATTGATATCATATTCATCTTATCATATTATGCATTAAAATGCATAGTCATTATATCTTGCAATATCTCTTTCTCCCAATAGTGGTCTGGTCCTATTATGATAGCAAACTTGGACGGTAAAACTCGAAATACCATTCAACATCTTTTCGACACGCTTCTTGTTTTGCTGCCAAAAAAAAAAAATTTGGACCTTGGGGATTGTTTATTATTTGAACAATAGTTGATCATTTCGGATAAATAAAATCAGCTAAACAGTTACCCATGTTATACTCTTTTCCTTAAAAAATATAATTAGCTAGAGGAGCGGTACCTTGAGAAAGCTTTGAAAACAGATGAGATGAGTTCAAAACATTAATGTCGTTGTTGCTGCCCAGCATACCAAAATAGGCATGTCATATCCATAGATCGTAATCTGCAACTGTTTCAAGAATGATTGTGGGTGACCCAGTACGACCTGAAAATTGTCCAGCCTAAGTAGTTGGACAATTTTTCTGTTTCCAATGCTTACACTCTAGACTTCCTAGCATTCCAAGAAATCCACATTGTTGGCCAATATGGAGAAGCCTGGCTACGTCCTCTGATGTTGTTGACCTGAGATACCACTTCGAAAATACTTTTATAATTGCTCGGCAGAACCTCTTCATGCATTCAATTGCTGTGGATTCTCCTATCATGATGTATTTGTATATGGAATTAGCAGGTATTCCATACGTCAAAATCTGCATAGCAGCAATGACTTTTTGTAGAGTTGATAAACCCATCCTACCAAGCGCATCATGTCATTGATTGATGTAGTTGTCATGTTGTTTAACATCATAAACAATGTGAAGAAATAACCTTTGAGACATTCTAAATCGACGATGACAATATCATTGAAATAATCATTGACCAAACTGTGATGAGCACCTTCTCTATCACGGTGTATGCCGACATGACCAGGAATTGAGCCTCGATGACTTGCATGATCGCTTTCTTGAATTAGTTGCTGAATGAAACGATTGTTATTGACAAATTAATTGACTACAAACTTTTCTTCACTCTCCAATGCTGCATTATCATCTATTAACCATTCATCAAACTCAGATGAATCAGAAGAGGAAGAAGAATTAATAAAAGAAGATGGACCTCCAAAATCGTAATTCATTTTTTAACTAAGTGATGATGTTGTGATGTTTATTCATCCATAGATGTCTTTTTATAGATAAATCTGGAGGTCCATCTTCAAAGATTTACATAGTTTTTTTTTTCTTCTCTTTTAGACAACTCATTGGCTATTTAATTTTCTTTTAAAAATACTAATTTTTAACTAATTTAATTCAATGCATTCTTTCTAATTGGGGCAGCTTGAGTCAGAATGAATACAATAAAAGGTAAGTGTCTCTGCAGCTTCTCCTGGCGCAAGGTACAATACAACAACTTTTTTTGTTCTGACATTCGACTTTTTAGGTTTCTGTTTGTTACTAAAGACGACAGTAAGAACCTACCATGGTTCCAGGTTTGGTATCCTTCTACTAGTTGCGTGTTTCTTTTCCCTTTGCATTCTGCTCAGTTGGGAAATTGATTTTTGTGGCGCCTCTCATGCCTCTCTCAGAATAAGAAGCTGATCGCTGTAAAGGCACCATCATTCTGATATAGATTTCTTTTTTTTTTTCAGTCTTTCAGAAGATTGGTCTGCTCTCTTCTTGTGAAAACTCCGAAGAACCATCCAACCACTATTGATCTCTTACATCACCCGTTCTTCGAAAGGTCAAACCTCTATGTGGGTGTCTCACCAGTCAGTACTGGTGATGTTGTGCCAGTACTAGTGATGTTGGCTTAGGGAAGCAACTGCATGCTCAAGTCATTAAGTTGGAACCCAGTTCTCATCTTATTGCTCATCTTAAGACAGCGTGATTATAAGAGGATCTCACGTTTGTCATTGTCTTTATTTTTCTCGCTTGGGGTATCATAAGCTTAAAGAGTGCACAAAACTAAATGAGGGAAGCACCATCTGTAACTATTTCCCTTCCATTTATCAGGCTCGTAAATATCATCAGGAAGTTGATGATACACAGAGAGTTTACTTCGACATCAACATCGATGGTATCATGGAGATTGTTCCTCCGAGCCAGATGTAAGTCCCAACTTTCTTTTTCAGCCTTTAGATATTTCAGCAAATACATACTTAGAGTGTGGAAACTTCAGAAAGCAAACATATAGCCCGGAAAAGTAACCACAAATATCATATCTAGAAAATTATGCTCGACTTTTGGCCCTTAATTCATTTGAAACGCATGCACAACAATGAAAGGGTACAATGCTATCTAAAAACGCTTATTGTTTGATATTGTTCATAAAATGCTGTTTAGATATTCATTTTTTGGTAGTTTTACACTTTGTTTGGCAGGAATTCAGGAAAGATAACAATTGACTTTTCCAGAGAGCGCCACAGCTTACGATCTTCTCGGGGAAATCAGAGATTGTGTTCATAAAGCTCTTTGCATTTTACTTAAACAAAATGGTGCGATAAAAGTCCTTGATACTGAAAATTGCGAGGATAATCTGGTTAGTTACTTCCTTTATTTCTTTAATTGTTGTGGTTTCGAATGCACTTTTTAGTGTAGCACATTGTTAGACTCAGGTAACTTTATTCCAAGAAGAGAACGCCGAGGTGGGATATCATCCAAATATAATGAAGGCTCACTGTCGTTTTTTCGGATCAGTACAAATACACTTATGAATTGTCATGCCTCTGATTGTGAATGTGTTAGGAGTGTTTGAAGAACCAGAGATTGCTACAATATTGAGGGAAGTGTTAAAGGCGCTGATACATATCCATGCATGTGAATATGTGCATGGAGACATAAATGTAATACTAATATACTTAGAAACCAATTTTCTCCTAAGTTTATTATTTTGTCTGCTTTTCTGTTTCTAAGTACATGCCTTAAAAATATTCCTTGACAATGAAAAACCGATTCCAGGAGGTTGTGGGCTTTCTCACCGTAATTTCGCCAATGTTGAGAAGCTACGTGTCTATTCAATGTTTCAATATTGGAAAGAGCCAGATGTTGGGGTCAAAACCCACTCCTCGGAGATTGACGCACTAAAGAACACAACGTCACTATAAAAGACATCCCAGGCTGCCACATTCTCCTCTAGGACAAGCCAGGCCGCCGGATTCTCTCCTTGAACATCCCAGGCCGCCACATTCTCCTCTAGGACAAGCCAGGCCGCCTTATTCTCTCCTTGAACATCCCAGGCCACTGGATTCTCTCCTTGAACATTCCAGGCCTCCGCATTCTCCTCTAGGACAAGCCAGGCCGCCGGATTCTCTCCTTGAACATCCCAGGCCGCCACATTCTCTCCTTAGCCAGCCCGCCAAATTCTCTTCTATGGAAATGGATGGACTAAGCTTCATCAAAGAGAATTGGGCGAGTTGAGAGAATTGGGCGGGTTAGATTTTATCAAAGAGATTTAGGCGTACTGAGGCTCGTCGAAGAGAATTGGGCTGATTGAGAGAATTGGGCGGGTTGGATTTCGTCAAAAAGAATTGGGCGGGCTGAAGACTTAACACGGACAATCCAGCCAGCCCGTTTCTCCTCATGCACAATTCAGCCAGCCAGTTTCTCTTCAGCCAGCCCGTTTCTCCTCATGCACAATTCAGCCAGCCAGTTTCTCTTCAGCCAGCCCGTTTCTCCTCATGCGCAATTCAGCCAGCCAGTTTCTCTTCAGCCAGCCCGTTTCTCCTTATAAGAAATGGGCGGTCTGGACTTCCCAAAGAAACAGGCGGGCTAAGCTAGTGAAAGAAATCGGCGGGCTGGACTTCAACGAGAAACGGGCGGACTGAGTTATACGGAAAAACGGGCTGACTAAGTTTATACGAGAAAGTGGCGGGCTGAGTTTTGAAGAAAGGAACGGGCGGACTGAGAAAATGGCGGGCTGAGTTTTTTGAAAAAAGAAACCGGCGGATCGAGATCAGACGAGAAACGGACGGACCGAAGTCTTATCCGAAGAAACCGCTTATCTCGAAATATTATCAAACCAAAGAAGAGATCCGATCCTAGTAAAAGGCCGAGACTAGGTGAACCGGAGGCGGATTGGACCAAGGCTGGACAAAGAGGCGGGCTGCTAACGACTTGGGCCATGAATCGAGCCCAAACCAACTAAGGTCGGCGGATGGAGAAAGGAGCAGAGTCCTACATCGCCCAGAAGTATTTTTAACTCCTTAGGTCGCCTAGTATATATAGATATGCATGTACTAGGTTGAGATTCATTCAGAATCCGAGTATAAGGGCTTTCGCAATTTAAGACAGCATTTGCGAGTTTTCTTGTACTTTGGCAAAAAACCACTTAATAAAATCATCTTTTTACAGTTTCGGTCCTCAAGTTCTTATAAGATAGAATTTTCGAACCCCCATTTATATAAGTTTTGATTGTGTTAGTTTCGACTCTCACAGTTTGGCGCCGTCTGTGGGGACGAGAAATATTCTAAACCCTAAGAACAAGAGGATACGAGAAAGAAGACGATGGCCGAAGAAGCAATGGACTGGAGTTTAACGGGTGGCAACCGCGGCAAAGCAATGACTTTCGGAGAGGGCGAGGCCGCCGAAATAGACCATCCTCACAACGATCTACTCATCATCAGTCTTTCGATTGGAGGCCACGACATACCGAGAGTTCTGGTTGACACGGGAGGCACGGTGAACGTCATATTCCTTGAAACCCTTCGGGGGATGAACACTGGGACCTGGCATCTCACAACCCATCCAAAACCGTTGACTGGTTTCTCCGGAAAGACGACAATGACGATAGGAACAGTCCAACTCCCCGTCAAAGTAAAAGGAGTGGAGAAAGAGGCGAAGTTCACGGTGGTAGACAGCCAGCGGATTTGCGACGCAATTGTGGGAACACCGTGGCTAAACGCAATGAAAGCTATCCCGTCAACCTATCACCTCTGCCTGAAGTTTCCGACCCCAAATGGAATTGAAACAATATGGGGACGTCAAAGGGATTCACGAGCTTATCTCCTAGTGGAGCACAGATTAAGGAAGCCGGTGACTGAATCCGTTGCCCAGACGAAATCGAATAAAACAAAAGGAGAATGACAACTCGCGAAGCTCGAGCACAAGCTACAAACTCGGCCCAGAATGCGCCTAAGCGGTGAACGATGAAGTAGAGAGGTTGCTCAAAGTCGGATCCATCATGGAGGTGAAGTACCCCGATTGGCTTGCCAACCCGGTGGTAGTGAAAAAAGAACGGAAAATGGCGAGTCTGCGTCGACTTCACAGATCTAAATAAGGCATGTCCGAAGGATAGCTTCCCGCTCCCGCACATTGATCGACTGGTGGAAGCAACGGCCGGGAACAAATTGCTATCTTTCATGGACGCATTCTCAGGATATAATCAAATCATGATGAGCCCAGACGACCGAGACAAGACCGCATTTATTACGGATCGCGGGATATACTGCTACAAAGTAATGTCGTTCGGACTCAAGAACGCTGGCGCAACATATCAGAGACTCGTCAACAATATGTTCGCCGAGCAGCTTGGAAGAACGATGGAAGTGCACATTGACGATATGCTGGTGAAGTCCCTAGAAGAGAAAGACCATGTGAAGCACTTGCGGGAATGTTTCGAGCAACTAAACCGGCACAACATGAAGCTGAATCCGGCAAAATGCAGATTCGGGGTGGCGTCCGGAGAATTCCTCTGCTACCTTGTGACACATCGCGGGATAGAGGAAAACACAAAGCAAATCAACGCATTGATAGAGATGGCCTCGCCAAAAACGAAAAAGGAGATCCAAAGATTGACAGGACGAGTCGCGGCATTAAACAGATTTATCTCAAGGTCAACGGACAAATGCTTGCCTTTCTACGACACCCTCAGGGGAAACAAGAAATTTGAATGGACGGAGAAATGTGAGAAAGCTTTCCAAGAATTGAAGAAGTACCTGGCAAGTCCACCGGTCCTGTCAAAACCGATCGAAGGAGAACCCTTGTTCTTGTACACAGCAGTCTCGTCAACAGCAGTAAGCGGAGTACTCATAAGAGAGGATCGCGACGAGCAAAAACCAATCTTCTACGTCAGTCAGACTTTGATGGATGCAGAGACTCGATACCCGTTGATGGAGAAAGCGGCCTTGGCGGTGGTGATGTCAGCTCGGAAGTTGCAGCCTTACTTCCAGTCACACACAATCGTCATACTCACGACTTTCCCCCTCAGAACGATCTTGCACAGCCCGAGTCAGTCAGGACGGCTAGCGAAGTGGGCGGTTAAGCTAAGTGAGTACGATATCGAGTACCGGAGTAGAACGTGCGCCAAATCTCAAGTTCTAGCAGACTTCTTAATCGAATTACCAACCACTGGTGTTGAGGAGCCAACTCCAAACTCAGTTTGGACACTTCATGCAAATGGGTCATCATCCAAACAAGGTTCTGGAGTTGGGGTGCGGTTAACATCGCCCACCGGAGAAAACTTGGAGCAGTCATTCCGATTACTCTTCAACGCCTCAAACAACGAATCAGAATACGAAGCCCTGATCGCAGGACTGAGACTGGCACTCGGCCTCAAGATCCAAAACCTTCAAGCTTACTGCGATTCCCAGCTTGTGGCGAACCAATTCAATGGAGAATACGAAACAAGGGACGACCGGATGGAAGCGTATCTGAAAATTGTCGAAGACTTGGCGAAGCAATTCGAGGAGTTTGAATTCACGAGGATCCCACGAGGAGAGAACGCCCCAGCCGATGCACTAGCCGCCCTGGCATCGACATCAGCCCCGGGAGAAAGACGAGTCATCCCCGTCGAGTTCATCGAACGACCAAGCATCGATCCACCTCAAGTCGCAAACCTGATACAACAGCCGGAAGGCGAAGAAGAGGAAGGACCTCCAGAAGAAGATCTAGCAACAGAACCACAAGAAGAGTATGGCTGCGACCGCAAATGGATGGCCCCAATACGAGCCTACATCCTAGATGGAGAAATCTCGAAGGAAAAATGGGCAGCACGCAAGCTGAGAGCTCAGGCAGCCCGCTTCATCGTGCTTGACGGAAACATATTCAACTGGAGTCTATCCGGACCATTGATGACATGCGTAGAAGGCGAAGAAGCAAGAAGAATCATGGAAGAAGTCCACAGCGGATCTTGCGGAAACCATTCCGGGGGAAGAGCTCTCGCGATCAAAATCAAGAGGCACGGACACTATTGGCCGACCATGATAAAAGATTGCGAAAAATTTTCCCTTAAGTGCGAGAAGTGTCAGCGGCATGCACCAATAATCCACCAACCCACGGAAATACTCTCGTCCATCTCAGCGCCGTAGCCGTTCATGAGGTGGTCGATGGACATCGTGGGACCAATGCACAACTCAAAGCAGAAGAGGTTCCTACTCGTCTTGACAGATTATTTCTCAAAGTGGGTCGAAGCAGACTCATATGCCAGCATCAAGGACGCTCAAGTGGAACACTTCGTATGGAAGAACATCATATGCAGGCATGGAGTTCCGTACGAAATCGTCACCGACAACGGCTCCCAATTCATCTCCCCTCGATTTGAGGGATTCTGTGAAAAGTGGAAAATTAGGCTAAGCAAGTCGACACCACGCTACCCACAAGGCAACGGACAAGCCGAAGCTGCAAACAAGACCATCGTCGACGGACTGAAGAAACGCCTTCGAGAGAAGAAAGGACGGAGGGCGGATGAGCTCGAAGGAGTCCTATGGTCCCACCGGACAACCCCGAGGCGCACAACGGGAGAAACACCGTTTGCACTAGTCTACGGCACCGAATGCGTCATCCCATCAGAAGTCGATTTTCCTGGAGTCAGAAGAAGACTCCTTTCCGGACAAGAAGGCCTGAACTACCTAATGATGCTCGACGAGCTAGACCTCATCAACGAAAGGCGAGATCAAGCCCTTGTCCGAATCCAAAACTATCAGCAAGCGGCCGCAAAGTATTATAACTCCAACGTACGAAGCCGCAAGTTTAAAGAAGGAGACCTCGTCCTCCGCAAAGTTTTCCAGAACACCGCGGAGCTGAACGCAGGGAAACTTGGTGCTAAGTTGGAAGGACCGTACAAAGTGACGAAGGTGGTCCGCCCGGGGGCATATGAGCTAGAAAACAAAGAAGGAAATCCCGTACCAAGGACATGGAACGCAATGCACCTGAAGAAATATTATCACTAGATAAACTGAATCACTGTAAAAACGAACTACGAATTGGCTTGATCCCCAATTCTGGGGTACGTAGGCAGCTTGTCTTTCGGCAAGTTCAGCTACTTTCCTTTTTAATTTTTTTATGGGTGAGTGGATCCGTTTACACATATACTCCCACAAAAATTGAGCCCCTTGGCATACACAAACTTTTGCCTCTCGGCATACTTATCACCGTCTGTTGCTGATCACAACAAGGCGACTTATCAACCATGGTTCTTTCGAACATCCCAGAGTGGATAAAAGTAGCGCGCTATATAAATTTCCGGATAATATCTGAGAGGCGTAACCTGATCGGGAATGCGGGAAGCGTCAGGACGATATTCTGTTAAGCTTATCTTCAGGAGCGTCTCGTAAATTGGGAATATTACGGGGCGTCAACCGCGAAATAAGCTCACTAAACCCAGTAAACACCATACATGAACACTGGTCATAACACATCTCGTGAACGAAATACCAAACCGGCCCTGGTATGAGATCGTAAACCCGTTCGCTAAACTTGCAACGGAACTCTAAACCCAGCATTCGAATTTGCGCTGGTAAAACAATACGAAAGGGAGACTTTTCACGGATTAGCGTGCCCGGTATAGCGCCCTTATCAAAGCAAGCCATAAAACGTTTTTATTGAAATATTTAATAAGAACCAGCCCGGACCAAAGGCAGTTCGGAACACCATAAGAAAAACCAGGCAAAAGCCAAACAAAGATAAAAACTAAAGCAAAACGCAAGCAACAAAACTAAGAATCCTGACCAAATGCCTTAACAACAGCAAGGTCGGAGATTCCAGGAACTCCATCATTGGATCCAGCTGGGTCAACCACTCCGATCGCAGCAGCCACCGCTTCCAATGGCTCGACCTCCGACCTCGGAACAGGCTTGCTCTCGGAAAGTGGAATCAACTCAGAATCAATCTTTTCTCCAATCTGGGCAGCTACCTTATCGAACTTACCATCTGCTCCATCCAATTCAATTTTATACTCAGACAGAGTCTTCTTCTCCTCGTCCAAATTCGGAGGATCGCTGCCCAGAAGCAAAGCAATGAGTTCGAGGTTACCCCACACCTGAGCGAGATCGCCCTCTTGGGTCCTCGCGTTGAACAAAGATCCAAACAACTCCTTCAGTTCGCCCAAAAGAGCACGATACTTAGCAATGGAGGCTTTCCGACCGTCTGCATATGCACGCTGAATCTTTGCTTCATTCGAGGCTTTGAGGCTCTTCAGTTGATTTTTCATGGCCGCAAGATCGTCGGACCGACTCTTGACGGTAGCCTCTAGGCGAACTGACGCATGAACCGCATTGTCTTTTTCCACTCGTTGTTGAGAGAGTTGTTTCTCAAGCGACTTGACTCGCCCTGAACTTGATGCTTCTAGGTCGTTGAGCTTTCTTCGGACTGACCTAGCATCATCTTCGGCACGCTTGCGGATCCCACGGATAGCAGCGTCGTACGAGCTGACACACTTTTTGACGGAAGAGATGAACTGCAAAAAGGAAAAATAAGCAATATCAATAAACAGAAAGAAAGCAAACCGCCAAATTCTTTCAAGGAACAAAGTCTGACCTTCATCCCGGAGTGGGCCATGTCCACATATCTCTCGGACTCCTCCAAACTGTCCTAAGACGGAAGTCTAAAACCCGAGTCCGCGATCGTGGAGAAACTCCTCGCGGATTGTCGGCGATTACCGCATACCGCTTCAGGGAAGCCAAATCCCTGAGAAGGATTTGTAGGCATATTCTCTGGAAGCTTTCCCTCAAGGGAAGAACCTCTGACCATCTGCGCGCCGCCATCAGCAGGGCAGTCCGCCTGTTTCCTATGAAGCATAGAATCTTCTTTAGCCAAACCACAGACAACCCTCCGAGTCGCCGCCATCAATGGAGGCTTTACCCTCGACTCCATGATCGTCTCTTTCCTCAAAGGAGTAACAAGAACTGTAGACAGGGCCAGTTTGTTAACAGGCCACTCCAAAGGTGGAATCGCCGACCTGACCTCGGATAATTTCGTTTCTGAAGGACAAGTAACCGGTTTCCCAAGCGAAATCGGCTCTGTCAGCCCGCCTTTATCTCTCCCTTCCCTCTAACGCTTTTCCTTCTCCTTCCTCTCACGAAACGTTAACCCGGCCATGATCGGAAAACTCAGAACGGGATACGGATTTTTCGAAGAGCTTGGAAAAAAGCAAACGCTCGAAAATCTCTTTGAGGACAGAAAGAGGAAAAGGGGTGAGTACATATACATTAGGGCAGTCCTAAAGCCCGACTCGACAAGGAGTAGGATTTTCCATTATCCTAACTCAAAAAGAAGAAAGAACTTCCAATTCCCGAGCCAAACACTCCAGGAATCTCGGACACGAAAAGGAAATCCTTTCTCGACGCAGTCGACTTTGGCTCTACAAAAAAAAAAAAAAAAAAAAGAGAGAGACCAAACCGCCTTTTAATATTGTCCAAGGCTCCAGTTTTTTCTGCACACAGCCGACTCGCCTCAAGGCATACTATCCGAACTCTTTGTCCATCAATCCCGATAAACGCTCTACGTAAAGCTCATAACTTCAGCAAGCGGAATCAATGAGCTGGGGGGCTAACTGTTGGGGTCAAAACCCACTCCTCGGAGATTGACGGACTAAAGAACACAACGTCACTATAAAAGACATCCCAGGCCGCCACATTCTCCTCTAGGACAAGCCAGGCCGCCGGATTCTCTCCTTGAACATCCCGACCGCCACATTCTCCTCTAGGACAAGCCAGGCCGCCGGATTCTCTCCTTGAACATCACAGGCCGCCGGATTCTCTCCTTGAACATTCCAGGCGGCCGCATTGTCCTCTAGGACAAGCCAGGCCGCCGGATTCTCTCCTTCAACATCTCAGGCCGCCACATTCTCTCCTTAGCCAGCCCGCCATATTCTCTTCTAAGGAAATGGACGGACTAAGATTCATCAAAGAGAATTGGGCGGGTTAGATTTTATCAAAGAGATTTAGGCGGACTGAGGCTCGTCGAAGAGAATTGGGCTGATTGAGAGAATTGGGCGGACTAAGATTCGTCAAAAAGAATTGGGCGGGCTGAAGACTTAACACAGACAATCCAGCCAGCCCGTTTCTCCTCATGCACAATTCAGCCAGCCAGTTTCTCTTCAGCCAGCCCGTTTCTCCTCATGCACAATTCAGCCAGCCAGTTTCTCTTCAGCCAGCCCGTTTCTCCTCATGCGCAATTCAGCCAGCCAGTTTCTCTTCAGCCAGCCCGTTTCTCCTCATAAGAAATGGGCGGTCTGGACTTCCCAAAGAAACAGGCGGGCTAAGCTAGTGAAAGAAATCGGCGGGCTGGACTTCAACGAGATACGGGCGGACTGAGTTATACGGAAAAACGGGCTGACTAAGTTTATACGAGAAAGTGGCGGGCTGAGTTTTGAAGAAAGGAACGGGCGGACTGAGAAAATGGCGGGCTGAGTTTTTTGAAAAAAGAAACCGGCGGATCGAGAACAGACGAGAAACGGACGGACCGAAGTCTTATCCGAAGAAACCGCTTATCTCGAAATATTATCAAACCAAAGAAGAGATCCGATCCTAGTAAAAGGCCGAGACTAGGTGAACCGGAGGCGGATTGGACCAAGGGTGGACAAAGAGGCAGGCTGCTAAGGACTTGGGCCATGAATCGAGCCCAAACCAACTAAGGTCGGCAGATGGAGAAAGGAGCAGAGTCCCACATCGCCCATAAGTATTTTTAACTCCTTTGGTCGCCTAGTATATATAGATATGCATGTACTAGGTTGAGATTCATTCAGAATCCGAGTATAAGGGCTTTCGCAATTTAAGACGGCATTTGCGAGTTTTCTTGTACTTTGGCAAAAAACCACTTAATAAAATCATCTTTTTACAGTTTCGCTTCTCAAGTTCTTATAAGATAGAATTTTCGAACCCCCATTTATATAAGTTTTGATTGTGTTAGTTTCGACTCTCACACCAGAAAAGTGACAGATATACTTCTCAGTACATTTTATCTTTTATAGTATATAGTTGTATAATTATATGTTATATTAATTTCTCCTTTTTGATTACAGATCTGACATGTGGGCATTGGGAACGACAGCTTTGGAATTAGTTGATGGACCTTGTCCTTTTGTCAATGATTTCCCCAAAAAAGTTCTTACAATGACCCTCGACAACACTTATGAAAAGAAGTCTTCTGCGGTTAGTAGACAATAACATATTTTATATTGAAATGTTGTCAAAACAATTTGCTATGTAATGGACAATATCATATTTTATTGAATAATTATGAAAAAGCATTCTGATACAAATTTTTTTTTTTCAGTCTTTGAGAAGATTGGTCTGCTCTCTTCTTGTGAAAACTCCGAAGAACCATCCAACCTCTATTGATCTCTTACATCACCCGTTCTTCGAAAAGTCAAACCTTTATGTGGGTGTCTCACCAGTCAGTAGACCAGATGAAATTGCGAACTTTTGCAGCAAAGCAAGAACTTCTCGGGTATGTGTTTTTAACATTTTTCAGTCGTCCGAGTTTCCACTTCTTCGTTCGAAAGATTTCCGGTTAAGATTTTAGCAACTGAGGGATTCATATTTCATTGGAATCGGTTGGTTGAAACCAGTCCTCGATAGTAAATTCCCGACTTGTGCCAGTACTGGTGATGTTGGGTTAGGGAAGCAACTGCATGCACAAGTCATTAAGTTGGAACCCAGTTCTCATCTTATGGCTCATCTTAAGACAGCGTGATTATAGGAGGATCTCACGTTTCTCATTGTCTTTATTTTCCTCGCTTGGGGTATCATAAGCTTAAAGTGCGCACAAAACCAAATGAGGGAAGCACCATCTGTAACTATTTACCTTCAATTTATAAAGCTCGTAATTATCATCAGGAAGTTGATGATACACAGAGAGTTTACTCCGACATCGACTCTGGCGTGGACTGCGACATCGACATCGATTGTATCATGGAGATTGTTCCTCCGAGGCGGATGTAAGTCCCAACTTTCTTCTTCAGCCGTAAGATATTTCAGCACATACATATTCACAGTGTGGAAACTTCAGAAAGCAAACATATAGCCAGGAAAAGTAACCTCAAATCTCATATCTAGAATATTATGCTCGGCTTTTGGCCCTTAATTCATTAGAAACGCATGCACAACAATGAAAGGGTACAATGCTATCTAAAAACGCTTACTGTTTGCTATCGTTCATAAAATTCTGTTTAGATATTCATTTTATTACATTTTGTTTGACAGGAATTCAGGAAAGATAACAATTGACTTTTCCAGAGAGCGCAACAGCTTACGATCTTCTTGGGGAAATCGGAGATGGTGTTCATAAAGCTCTTTGCATTTTAATTAAATAGTATGATGCGATAAAAGTCCTTGATACTGAAAATTGCGAGGATAATCTGGTTAGTTACTTCCTTTATTTCTTTAATTTTTGTGTTTCGAATGCACTTTTTAGTGTAGCACATTGTTCGACTCAGGCAACTATAATTCAAGAAGAGAACGCCGAGATGGGATATCATCCAAATATTATGAAGGCTCACTGTCGTTTTTTTGGATGAGTACAAATACACGTATGAATTGTCATGCCCTCTGATTGTGAATGTTTTAGGAGTGTTTGAAGAACCGGAGATTGCTACGATATTGAGGGAAGTGTTTAAGGCGCTGATACATATCCATGCATGTGGATATGTGCATGAAGACATAAATGTAATACTAATATACTTAGAAAATAATTTTCTTCTAAGTGCTTTATTTTATCTGCTTTTTTGTTTCTTAGTACATGCTTCAAAAATATTCCTTGACAATGAAAAACCAATTCCACGAGGTTGGGACTTTCTCACCGTAATTTATCCAATGTTGAGAAACTACGTGTCTATTCAAAGTTTCAATATTGGAAAGTGCCAGAAGAGTCTGACGGATATACTTCTCAGTACATTTTATCTTTTAGAGTATATAGTTGTATAATTATATGTTACATTAATTTCTCCTTTTTGATTACAGATCTGACATGTGGGCTTTGGGAAATACAGTTTTTGAATTAGTTTATAGACCTTGTCCATTTGACAATGATTTCCCCAAGAAAGTGCTTACAATGACCCTCGACAACACTTACGAAAAGAAGTTTTCTGCTGTTAGTAAACAATAACATATTTTATATTGAAATGTTAACGAAAAGCACTTGCAATGTAGTGGACAAAATCATATTTTATTGAATAATTATGAAAAAGCATTCTGATATAGATTTCTTTTTTTTCAGTCTTTCAGAAGATTGGTCTGCTCTCTTCTTGTGAGAACTCCGAAGAACCATCCAACCGCTATTGATTTCTTACATCACCCGTTCTTCGAAAGGTCAAACCTCTATGGGGGTGTCTCACCAGTCATCAGACCAGATGAAATTGTGAACTTTTCCAGCAAAGCAAGTCCTTCTCGGGTGTGTGTTTTAAGCATTTTTCGCTCGTCCGAGTTTCCACTTGTTCGTTCGAAAGATTTCCGGTTAAGATTTTAGCAACTGAGGGATTCATATTTAATTGGAATCGGTTGGTTGAAACCATTCCTCGATAGTAAATTCCTGACTTGTGCCAGTACTGGTGATGTTTGGTTAGGGAAGCAACTGCATGCTCAAGTCATTAAGTCGGAACCCATTTCTCATCTTACAGCTCATCTTAAGATAGCGTGATTATAGGAGGATCTCAAGTTTCTCATTGTCTTTATTTTTCTCGCTTGGGGTATCTTATGCTTAAAGAGCGCACAAAACAAAATGAGGGAAGTACCATCTGTAACTATTTCCCTTCCATTTATACAGCTCGTAATTATCATCAGGAAGTTGATGATACACAGAGAGTTTACTCTGACATCGATTCCGGGGTGTACTGCGACATCGACATCGATTGTATCATGGAGATTGTTCCTCCGAGGCGGATGTAAGTCCCAACTTTCTTCTTCAGCCGTAAGATATTTCAGCACATACATATTCACAGTGTGGAAACTTCAGAAAGCAAACATATAGCCAGGAAAAGTAACCTCAAAATTCATATCTAGAATATTATGCTCGGCTTTTGGCCCTTAATTCATTAGAAACGCATGCACAACAATGAAAGGGTACAATGCTATCTAAAAACGCTTACTGTTTGCTATCGTTCATAAAATTCTGTTTAGATATTCATTTTATTACATTTTGTTTGACAGGAATTCAGGAAAGATAACAATTGACTTTTCCAGAGAGCGCAACAGCTTACGATCTTCTTGGGGAAATCGGAGATGGTGTTCATAAAGCTCATGGAGATTTTAATTAAATAGTATGATGCGATAAAAGTCCTTGATACTGAAAATTGCGAGGATAATCTGGTTAGTTACTTCCTTTATTTCTTTAATTTTTGTGGTTTCGAATGCACTTTTTAGTGTAGCACATTGTTCGACTCAGGCAACTATAATTCAAGAAGAGAACGCCGAGATGGGATATCATCCAAATATTATGAAGGCTCACTGTCGTTTTTTTGGATGAGTACAAATACACGTATGAATTGTCATGCCCTCTGATTGTGAATGTTTTAGGAGTGTTTGAAGAACCGGAGATTGCTACGATATTGAGGGAAGTGTTTAAGGCGCTGATACATATCCATGCATGTGGATATGTGCATGAAGACATAAATGTAATACTAATATACTTAGAAAATAATTTTCTTCTAAGTGCTTTATTTTATCTGCTTTTTTGTTTCTTAGTACATGCTTCAAAAATATTCCTTGACAATGAAAAACCAATTCCACGAGGTTGGGACTTTCTCACCGTAATTTATCCAATGTTGAGAAACTACGTGTCTATTCAAAGTTTCATATTGGAAAGTGCCAGAAGAGTCTGACGGATATACTTCTCAGTACATTTTATCTTTAGAGTATATAGTTGTATAATTATATGTTACATTAATTTCTCCTTTTTGATTACAGATCTGACATGTGGGCTTTGGGAAATACAGTTTTTGAATTAGTTTATAGACCTTGTCCATTTGACAATGATTTCCCCAAGAAAGTGCTTACAATGACCCTCGACAACACTTACGAAAAGAAGTTTTCTGCTGTTAGTAAACAATAACATATTTTATATTGAAATGTTAACGAAAGCACTTGCAATGTAGTGGACAAAATCATATTTTATTGAATAATTATGAAAAAGCATTCTGATATAGATTTCTTTTTTTTCAGTCTTTCAGAAGATTGGTCTGCTCTCTTCTTGTGAGAACTCCGAAGAACCATCCAACCGCTATTGATTTCTTACATCACCCGTTCTTCGAAAGGTCAAACCTATGGGGGTGTCTCACCAGTCATCAGACCAGATGAAATTGTGAACTTTTCCAGCAAAGCAAGTCCTTCTCGGGTGTGTGTTTTAAGCATTTTTCGCTCGTCCGAGTTTCCACTTGTTCGTTCGAAAGATTTCCGGTTAAGATTTTAGCAACTGAGGGATTCATATTTAATTGGAATCGGTTGGTTGAAACCATTCCTCGATAGTAAATTCCTGACTTGTGCCAGTACTGGTGATGTTTGGTTAGGGAAGCAACTGCATGCTCAAGTCATTAAGTCGGAACCCATTTCTCATCTTACAGCTCATCTTAAGATAGCGTGATTATAGGAGGATCTCAAGTTTCTCATTGTCTTTATTTTTCTCGCTTGGGGTATCTTATGCTTAAAGAGCGCACAAAACAAAATGAGGGAAGTACCATCTGTAACTATTTCCCTTCCATTTATACAGCTCGTAATTATCATCAGGAAGTTGATGATACACAGAGAGTTTACTCTGACATCGATTCCGGGGTGTACTGCGACATCGACATCGATTGTATCATGGAGATTGTTCCTCCGAGGCGGATGTAAGTCCCAACTTTCTTCTTCAGCCGTAAGATATTTCAGCACATACATATCACAGTGTGGAAACTTCAGAAAGCAAACATATAGCCAGGAAAAGTAACCTCAAAATTCATATCTAGAATATTATGCTCGGCTTTTGGCCCTTAATTCATTAGAAACGCATGCACAACAATGAAAGGGTACAATGCTATCTAAAAACGCTTACTGTTTGCTATCGTTCATAAAATTCTGTTTAGATATTCATTTTATTACATTTTGTTTGACAGGAATTCAGGAAAGATAACAATTGACTTTTCCAGAGAGCGCAACAGCTTACGATCTTCTTGGGGAAATCGGAGATGGTGTTCATAAAGCTCATGCATTTTAATTAAATAGTATGATGCGATAAAAGTCCTTGATACTGAAAATTGCGAGGATAATCTGGTTAGTAACTTCCTTTATTTCTTTAATTTTTGTGGTTTCGAATGCACTTTTTAGTGTAGCACATTGTTCGACTCAGGCAACTATAATTCAAGAAGAGAACGCCGAGATGGGATATCATCCAAATATTATGAAGGCTCACTGTCGTTTTTTGGATGAGTACAAATACACGTATGAATTGTCATGCCCTCTGATTGTGAATGTTTTAGGAGTGTTTGAAGAACCGGAGATTGCTACGATATTGAGGGAAGTGTTTAAGGCGCTGATACATATCCATGCATGTGGATGTGCATGAAGACATAAATGTAATACTAATATACTTAGAAAATAATTTTCTTCTAAGTGCTTTATTTTATCTGCTTTTTTGTTTCTTAGTACATGCTTCAAAAATATTCCTTGACAATGAAAAACCAATTCCACGAGGTTGGGACTTTCTCACCGTAATTTATCCAATGTTGAGAAACTACGTGTCTATTCAAAGTTTCAATATTGGAAAGTGCCAGAAGAGTCTGACGGATATACTTCTCAGTACATTTTATCTTTTAGAGTATATAGTTGTATAATTATATGTTACATTAATTTCTCCTTTTTGATTACAGATCTGACATGTGGGCTTTGGGAAATACAGTTTTTGAATTAGTTTATAGACCTTGTCCATTTGACAATGATTTCCCAAGAAAGTGCTTACAATGACCCTCGACAACACTTACGAAAAGAAGTTTTCTGCTGTTAGTAAACAATAACATATTTTATATTGAAATGTTAACGAAAAGCACTTGCAATGTAGTGGACAAAATCATATTTTATTGAATAATTATGAAAAAGCATTCTGATATAGATTTCTTTTTTTCAGTCTTTCAGAAGATTGGTCTGCTCTCTTCTTGTGAGAACTCCGAAGAACCATCCAACCGCTATTGATTTCTTACATCACCCGTTCTTCGAAAGGTCAAACCTCTATGGGGGTGTCTCACCAGTCATCAGACCAGATGAAATTGTGAACTTTTCCAGCAAAGCAAGTCCTTCTCGGGTGTGTGTTTTAAGCATTTTTCGCTCGTCCGAGTTTCCACTTGTTCGTTCGAAAGATTTCCGGTTAAGATTTTAGCAACTGAGGGATTCATATTTAATTGGAATCGGTTGGTTGAAACCATTCCTCGATAGTAAATTCCTGACTTGTGCCAGTACTGGTGATGTTTGGTTAGGGAAGCAACTGCATGCTCAAGTCATTAAGTCGGAACCCATTTCTCATCTTACAGCTCATCTTAAGATAGCGTGATTATAGGAGGATCTCAAGTTTCTCATTGTCTTTATTTTTCTCGCTTGGGGTATCTTATGCTTAAAGAGCGCACAAAACAAAATGAGGGAAGTACCATCTGTAACTATTTCCCTTCCATTTATACAGCTCGTAATTATCATCAGGAAGTTGATGATACACAGAGAGTTTACTCTGACATCGATTCCGGGGTGTACTGCGACATCGACATCGATTGTATCATGGAGATTGTTCCTCCGAGGCGGATGTAAGTCCCAACTTTCTTCTTCAGCCGTAAGATATTTCAGCACATACATATTCACAGTGTGGAAACTTCAGAAAGCAAACATATAGCCAGGAAAAGTAACCTCAAAATTCATATCTAGAATATTATGCTCGGCTTTTGGCCCTTAATTCATTAGAAACGCATGCACAACAATGAAAGGGTACAATGCTATCTAAAAACGCTTACTGTTTGCTATCGTTCATAAAATTCTGTTTAGATATTCATTTTATTACATTTTGTTTGACAGGAATTCAGGAAAGATAACAATTGACTTTTCCAGAGAGCGCAACAGCTTACGATCTTCTTGGGGAAATCGGAGATGGTGTTCATAAAGCTCTTTGCATTTTAATTAAATAGTATGATGCGATAAAAGTCCTTGATACTGAAAATTGCGAGGATAATCTGGTTAGTTACTTCCTTTATTTCTTTAATTTTTGTGGTTTCGAATGCACTTTTTAGTGTAGCACATTGTTCGACTCAGGCAACTATAATTCAAGAAGAGAACGCCGAGATGGGATATCATCCAAATATTATGAAGGCTCACTGTCGTTTTTTTGGATGAGTACAAATACACGTATGAATTGTCATGCCCTCTGATTGTGAATGTTTTAGGAGTGTTTGAAGAACCGGAGATTGCTACGATATTGAGGGAAGTGTTTAAGGCGCTGATACATATCCATGCATGTGGATATGTGCATGAAGACATAAATGTAATACTAATATACTTAGAAAATAATTTTCTTCTAAGTGCTTTATTTTATCTGCTTTTTGTTTCTTAGTACATGCTTCAAAAATATTCCTTGACAATGAAAAACCAATTCCACGAGGTTGGGACTTTCTCACCGTAATTTATCCAATGTTGAGAAACTACGTGTCTATTCAAAGTTTCAATATTGGAAAGTGTCAGAAGAGTCTGACGGATATACTTCTCAGTACATTTTATCTTTTAGAGTATATAGTTGTATAATTATATGTTACATTAATTTCTCCTTTTTGATTACAGATCTGACATGTGGGCTTTGGGAAATACAGCTTTTGAATTAGTTTATAGACCTTGTCCATTTGACAATGATTTTCCCAAGAAAGTGCTTACAATGACCCTCGACAACACTTACGAAAAGAAGTTTTCTGCTGTTAGTAAACAATAACATATTTTATATTGAAATGTTAACGAAAAGCACTTGCAATGTAGTGGACAAAATCATATTTTATTGAATAATTATGAAAAAGCATTCTGATATAGATTTCTTTTTTTTCAGTCTTTCAGAAGATTGGTCTGCTCTCTTCTTGTGAGAACTCCGAAGAACCATCCAACCGCTATTGATTTCTTACATCACCCGTTCTTCGAAAGGTCAAACCTCTATGGGGGTGTCTCACCAGTCATCAGACCAGATGAAATTGTGAACTTTTCCAGCAAAGCAAGTCCTTCTCGGGTGTGTGTTTTAAGCATTTTTCGCTCGTCCGAGTTTCCACTTGTTCGTTCGAAAGATTTCCGGTTAAGATTTTAGCAAATGAGGGATTCATATTTAATTGGAATCGGTTGGTTGAAACCATTCCTCGATAGTAAATTCCTGACTTGTGCCAGTACTGGTGATGTTTGGTTAGGGAAGCAACTGCATGCTCAAGTCATTAAGTCGGAACCCATTTCTCATCTTACAGCTCATCTTAAGATAGCGTGATTATAGGAGGATCTCAAGTTTCTCATTGTCTTTATTTTTCTCGCTTGGGGTATCTTATGCTTAAAGAGCGCACAAAACAAAATGAGGGAAGTACCATCTGTAACTATTTCCCTTCCATTTATACAGCTCGTAATTATCATCAGGAAGTTGATGATACACAGAGAGTTTACTCTGACATCGATTCCGGGGTGTACTGCGACATCGACATCGATGGTATCATGGAGATTGTTCCTCCGAGCCGGATGTAAGTCCCAAATTTCTTCTTCAGCCTTAAGATATTTCAGCACATACATATTCACAGTGTGGAAACTTCAGAAGGCAAACATATAGCCAGGAAAAGTAACCTCAAATATCATATCTAGAAAATTATGCTCGGCTTTTGGACCTTAATTCATTTGAAACGATGCACAACAATGAAAGGGTACATTGCTCTCTAAAAACGCTTATTGTTTGATATTGTTCATAAAATGCTGTTTAGATATTCATTTTATGGTAATTTTACACTTTGTTTGGCAGGAATTCGAGAAAGATAACAATTGACTTTTCTAGAGAGCGCCACAGCTTACGATCTTCTCGGGGAAATCGGAGATGGCGTTCATAAAGCTCTTTGCATTTTACTTAAATAAAATGGTGCGATAAAAGTCCTTGATACTGAAAATTGCGAGGATAATCTGGTTAGTTACTTCCTTTATTTTTTTCATTGTTGTGGTTTTGAATGCACTTTTTAGTGTAGCACATTGTTAGACTCAGGTAACTAGAATCCAAGAAGAGAACCCCGAGATGGGATATCATCCAAATATTATGAAGGCTCACTGTCGTTTTTTTGGAAGAGTACAAAAACACTTATGAATGGTCATGCCTCTGATTGTGAATGTTTCCGGAGTGTTTGTAGAACAGGAGATTGCTACGATATTGACGGAAGTGTTAATGGCACTGATACATATCCATGCATGTGGATATGTGCATGGAGACATAAATGTAATACTAATATACTTAGAAAACAATTTTCTTCTAAGTTCATTATTTTATCTGCTTTTTTATTTCTAAGAATATCCTTCAAAAATATTCCTCCACCGTAATTTCTCCAATGTTGAGAAGCTACGTGTCTATTCAAAGTTTCAATACTGGAAAGCGCCAGAAGCAACTGCATGCTCAAGTCATTAAGTTGGAACCCAGTTCTCATCTTATTGCTCATCTTAAGACATTGTGGTTATAGGAGGATCTCATGTTTCTCATTGTCTTTATTTTTCTCGCTTGGGGTATCATAAGCATAAAGAGCGCACAAAACCAAATGAGGTTTACGAATGCACTTACGGAAAACATCGTGCTGTTTTACAGAAAAATTATGTGCTGTCCCAAATACAAATACATCGAGGAGTCTACTTAAAAAGAACCAAAATCAAGACATCAAACCGCGATTAAACCAGGAAGGATCGAACTAGAAGGAAAAAAGACAAGCTGAACCGAATTAAACAAATGGGTCGGATTGGAAGGAAGGAAGCTAATGGGCCGCACCCCAATTAGGTCAAGTCGGCGGTGGCTTCAAGGGATTTACCAACGACCCACATTGCTTAGATTACTTTTTGAGTATTTTATGAAAAGATGATTCGACACCAAGTCAATAAAGTTCTTTTCTCAATCTCTTTTCTCGAGTTCTTCACAGAAATCTCAGAATCCCACAAGTAATGGACAAAATCGATTGTGTGAATCTCGGTTCCCACAGTAGTATCCATTGTTAAGACCATTCTTAATCTTTCAGTTATGATTTAAGCATATGGGGACATGAAGTTCCTTTTCTAATCCTTATGGGACTCATTTCGCCATCAGCTTTAGTTTTTTTTTTTTTTGTCTATTGGAAGTGGTTGATTAAGGATGTCTCCTAATGAATGACAAACAATGCATATGAGCTTCTCATTCCTCATTTAAATGTCCCATAATGCACATTTCTAGTGTTATCCATTGTTTTGAGCATTCTTACTCACTAAAATTCTGTTAAAGAATTCGGAGACATAATCAGAGAGACACAAGGAAAACGAAATGTTTCGATTTCGCTCTGTTCTCTCTCCTCCCCATGGGCGATGGTGTCAGTTTCAGAACCGTTTTCTCTCCTTCTCGGAGATAACTGTCCGCCAGTTACCGGCGGTTACTACTACAACTGATAACGGCCATCATGTCCGAACCATTATCCCTCTTTCTCTATTTAAACTCTGCAGTTCCTTACGGGACACAAGTTTCCTACCGTTCCCCCTCTTCATTCTCATCATGGCTAATAAGATTCACCAGAAACTTCAAGATATCAATCTTGGCATAAATGATGATGCGATCACTATCCCGGATAATCTGTGCATTGAAGCAGCCGAACTCTCACGTTTCTCCTTGATTGGAAAACCTGTGAATCCACGGAAACAGAACTTGCGTGTTCTGATGGTGGCTTCGCCTCGTTTGTGGGGTGTGGAAGCGGAGATCAATTCTAGGATCTTGGAGAATAACAAAGTTCAGTTCCGATTTCAATCTGAGGAATCAATGCTATCAGTCTTACGTCGTGGCCCTTGGTCCTTTAGAGAGTGGATGGTTTCCCTTCAACGTTGGTGGCCGGGACATTTTGATGAAGAACTCAATCATATATCATTTTGGGTTCAAATCAGGGGAATACCAACACAATTTCTCTCTGAATGCATCGTCAGTCGCATTGGCTCTTCCATGGGGGCTTTCCTGGACACTGATTTCCAACCCAATGCTCCTCTACTCGTCGATTGGTTACCGTGGAAGTCGGCCGTTCGGCGGTTCGCCTAGTGGCGCTTTTCCGGAGCAGCGGAGGTGGAACCGATGGTTCTCTCCTTGTTCCGACCGGGGTCTGCTCATCGGGATTCTGACGGCCCGGGGGATCCGCTCGCGGGGTGAAAACAAGGCGTCTTGCACCGAAAACCCGGGGGCCACGTGTTAGCTCCTGGGAAGCCGCTCTTTCCTGGGCGGCCGTTCTCTCTTGCCTGTTTTGCCGCTCCGCGATTTCGGCTACCATGTTCCTCAGCTCGTTGATCGCCGCGATCTCCGGGGCGGCGTTGGCAGTTTCTATGATGACTGGGTCTTCGGTCGGCATTCCGAATCTGGTGAGCGCACTGGCGGAGGTCCCGGTTATCCCGATCGCTCTGTCGGCGGATGTCCCAGCCGCAGTGGCTCCGGTTCCAGCCGCCGATGCATTGGTAGCGGGAATTCCCGTTCCGGCCGTTCCTGTGGCGGCTGCTCCGGCCGGTTGATTGGTTATATCGTCGGTTCTTCTGGTCATTGTTTTCGTTCCGAATCCTTTTCGTTCTTAGGGTTAAGAATATTTCTCGTCCCCACAGACTGCGCCAAACTGTGAGAGCTGAAACTCACACTGTCAAAACTGATATTTTATGGGGGCTCGAAAATTCTATTTTAAAGAACTAAAGGACCGAAAATGCAAAAAAAGAGATTTTATTGATATTTTTCCGAAAGTACAAGAATAATTAGCAAAAGCTGAAAAGTCTTATATTGCTAAAACTCCTAATACTCAGATTTGGGATGGATTTAACCCTTACATGAGCGTACATATATATACTGACAATCCTAGGATGCTAAGACTTCAGATTTTCGATGTGGGACTTTGTCCTTTCTTCCTAGCCGCCGACCTAAGCTTTTGGGCCCGATATCTGGCCCGAGAGTCTTCCCTGATCCATCCGCGCATTCTGATCCAAATCTGGCCCACCGATGAATAGTGAACCGTGAATAGTATACCGGTGAATAGTAATCCAATGAATAGTAATCCGAATCACGGTTTAGGCTTCATTCGATTTTTCGGTTAACTTTGTCTCGGGATGAATAGTGTTTTTCAACTGTTTTTCCCGCGCGAACAGTATTCCGAGCGTTTTACGACTTTTGAGATTTGAACTGCCCGTTCTTTGTTCGAACTTTCAGCCGCCGGTTTTCGTATTGACGGCCAGCCGCCGGTTCCTTTGGCTCGTGTGCTTCGGCGACTGGTCCACGGACGGCTGGACGTTGGTCACGGTCTTTTCGGAAAGTGTTTATGGATGTCTTGGAATCAGAACACGCAAATGGATAGTCTTCGAGTCGGTCCGGGCTTAGAGTTATGTTTGACGGTCGGTCGACTGGATGATGTTCGGATAATGAGGCTTGACTGAGGAATGATCGTGGGCATATGATGAAGACACGTGATGAGGTCATCGAAGCACCAGCCCCACTTGTACCAACCGTAAGGCAAGGACCACGGACCAGGTCAGGAACAAGAGTGCTAAGAGAAGAATTCAATCAAGCTATTGAGGCTCTACTAAGCATTCAAGACAAAGAGGACAACTACTTCAAGACCACGGTTCAAGATCATGAAGAAGAAGCTTATGCCATTCAAGCTGGACCAACAACCGCACTGCCACTTCTTTCATACGACAAAGGAATTACCTTATTCATCATCTCGCCAACTTAAAACCAATCAACCAATGGAACCGGTTCAATCTATTCACGGTTCACAAGGTAAGCGTTTGTATTGATTATTTGGCTAACTAGTTTATTGTTTTTGGTTTGTTTCAGGTTCGGTTCAATTAGCTTAGATTTATGTTTTAATTTCTTGGTTTTCTTTTGAATTATTGGCCGCGTCTGTACTTGCCAATTTTAGAGTCCCAGTGAGTCAATGTCGTTTTGTTTCAAATACCCCTAGAAGGGCAAAGCTGCATTGGACTCTTATAAAGTCCCCTCTAAGAAGCCGTGTATTTTTTAACCTAGATCAATAAACAACCGAACTTTCTTCCTTTGTGAAGCAGCCGCAAGCACTTGTTCTTGCAAGGAGAGATCGTGTGAAGCCATCTCTTGTTCTTGTCTTATCAAAGCTTAATCCATAAAGCTTTGTGGTGACATCGATTCCATCTTGTTCTCTTGTCCATTTCATCCAACGACTTAGCCAGAGAGAGTTACACAACCAGCTGGTCAAGTTCCATCATCAATCCACTTCGCATCCATTCCTTGTTCGAGTTGGGAGAGTTACACAACCAACAGCTCGGATCCATCAACCTATCATAGCCCTTGTGCCCGTATCATCTGGTATCAGAGCCAAAGGTTCCTGCCTTTGGATTCACATCAGGTTGATCGGATCTCTTGTTTCTTTTGTCCCTTGTTTCTTTTTCGTTTTGTTCTTGTTCGTTTGCTTGCATCTTGAAATCAAAAAAAAAAAAAAATCACCCATAGTTATTAGTTGTTGTTTCTGTCCTTTGCATCATTCAAAAAAAAAAAAAACATAAAAAGAATCGTGTATTGTTTCGTTGGCTCTTGTTCAAAGTTGTTCATCCATAGCCGCCTGCTCTTTGCTTGCATTCGACTAGGTCTAGGGTGTATCATCGACTTTCCTTTAGTTGCATCCATTTAAAAAAAAAAGGAGTAAACCAAAATCATATTTCCCTTAGTATTTCCGTGTTGCACAAGTTGTCATTCATCGATTGCATATTTCCATTTTTTTTTTTGTTTGCATCCGAGTAATTTCCTTTTTGTTTCTTGTTTGAAATTTTGTGAGAACACGTTTGTACTTGATCCTTGAGTGTTCGTGAGCGCAGGAAGATATGGGAGAGGAAGCTAACAACACGCAGCTGCAGATGAACCAGCTCCTTGACGCCATGAGAGGCATAACTGATCGATTGACTCAGATCGAGCAAAGGCAACAACAAATTCCTTTCCACCGACGATGAGGACATGCCACACCTTGAGGATGATCCACCTAATGAGAACGCACGGAGACATGACCCACGCGGGCAAGAAGGGAACCGAGGAAGAGATAGGAGCCGAGACCGAGGCCGAGACCGAGGCAGAGATGAGGATAGACGTGGAGGTAGAGACATCAAGCTTACTCCACCTACCTTTGCTGGAAAGGTTAACCCCGAGGCATACATGGATTGGGAGAGAAGGATGGAGCACATCTTTGACTACTACCAATACTCGGAGACCAAGAAGGTTACCTTAGCTGCAGCTCAGTTCACGGACAATGCTCTCACTTGGTGGGATGGAGAAGTCTCTGAACGTAGGAGACAGAGGAGAGGAGCAATCACGACTTGGGAAGACATGACATATCATCTCCGAAAGAGGTACATTCCCACATATTATTTGAGAGACTTACAAAAGCGTTTTAGAAAACTTGCGCAGGGATCTAAGACTGTTAAGGAGTACTATGAGGAGTTTGAAACCATCAAGAACCGATTGGAGCTTCAGGATTCGGAGGAGACTTTGATGGCACAATTCGTAGATGGTCTCAATGACAAGATAGCTCGGAAAGTAGAGTGGCAGAACTATGAGAACATGGAGGACTTGCTACACTTTGCTATTCAGGCCGAACAACAAGCCAAGAAAAAGGCCAACTCTTCACGAAACAAGTCCACATGGAACCAATCCTACACCAAACCGCAAGACAAAGGGAAGGCTCCTGAAGTGGATAATCGTTTCAAGAAATCAACTGCTGGACCATCTAAAACAGTTCCACCCGAGCAAGGTAAGACTCCTAACCAGAGATCTAGAGACATTACTTGTTTCAAATGTCAGGGAAAGGGGCATTACGCAAGGGAGTGTCCAAATCAAAGAGTGATGTTCTTGAGAGACAATGGAGAGTATGAATCCGCGGATGAAGCTGAGGTGGAGTCAGCCGATTCTGAAGAAGAGATAACTGACTATCCTGAAGTTGGTGAGGTCTTAGTGATCCGGAGAGCTCTCAGTGCCTTGTATGATCCTAAAACCATTCAAAGGGAAAACATATTTCATACAAGATGTAGCGTAAGTAACAAGGTATGTAATCTCATTATTGATGGAGGCTCTTGCACTAATGTAGCTAGCAAGTACCTTGTGGATAAGTTAGGTCTTGAGAAGACAAAGCACCCAAAGCCGTATCGTTTAAGATGGCTCAATGACTCCACGGAGGTGAGAATTGCGGAACAAGTAGTTGTATCATTCAGCATTGGGAAGTATAGCGATCAAGTCAAGTGTGATGTGGTGCCAATGCAAGCTGGGCATCTTCTACTTGGGAGGCCTTGGCAATTCGACAAAGAGACCTTACACAATGGTCGCACCAATTATTACTCTTTCACGCACAATGGGAAGAAGCATAACTTGGCGCCTCTTACACCGCTGAAATACACGAGATGCAACAAGCTATGGACCAGGGTTTTAAGCTAAGTAAAACCAGTTTATTTATTTCTCCTAGTAGTGTTCTTAAATCTATTGAACATAAACAACAGGTATTACTCATGATCTTTAGAGAAAGCTATTTTTCAGGTGAAGAAAAGAACTCGGAGCTGCGAAACGAGTTGAACCAGCTATTGGAAAAGTATAAAGACGTGTTTCCTGAAGAGATGCCACCAGGACTTCCACCTATTAGAGGAATTGAGCATCAGATTGATTTTGTACCTGGCGCACCAATACCTAACCGACCAGCTTATAGAGTAAACCCGGACGAGGCTAAAGAGTTGGAAGCTCAAGTTCAGGAGCTCATGTCCAAAGGCTACATCAGGGAGAGTCTCAGCCCTTGTGCCGTGCCTGTTTTACTAGTACCAAAGAAGGATGGTACTTGGCGGATGCGTGTGGACTGCCGAGCCATAAACAACATCACCATCAAGTATAGACATCCGATCCCAAGGCTAGATGACATGCTAGATGAACTGAGTGGAGCTACAATCTTCTCTAAAATAGACTTGAAAAGTGGATACCACTAAGTCAGAATGAAGGAAGGGGATGAGTGGAAGACTGCTTTCAAGACCAAACAAGGTCTATACGAATGGCTTGTAATGCCATTTGGTCTTACCAACGCACCAAGCACCTTCATGCGACTCATGAACCAGGTTCTAAGGGCTTACATTTGTAAATTTGTAGTGGTTTATTTTGATGATATCCTTATCTAGCCATTGCTTAACTGACCATATTAGCCATCTAGAACAAGTATTGGAAACGCTTAGGCGAGAAGGGTTGTTTGCAAACCTTAAGAAATGCATTTTCTGCACTGATCAATTGGTGTTTTTAGGTTTTGTTGTGAGTTCACAGGGACTTAAGGTGGATAAAGAGAAGATCAAAGCCATTCAAGAATGGCCAACACCTTCTACAATCGGACATGTCAGGAGTTTTCATGGATTTGCTAGTTTTTATAGGCGTTTTGTCAAAGATTTTAGCACCATAGCCACGCCATTGACATCTGTGATCAAGAAGGATACTGCCTTCACATGGGGACCAGCTCAAGAAGACGCGTTCAACAAGCTCAAGGAGAGCTTAACTCAAGCACCGGTTTTAGTACTTCCTAACTTTGATAAACCCTTTGAGATTGAATGTGATGCATCAGGTACCGGGATAGGAGCAGTCTTAACACAAGGAGGCAAACCTGTAGCTTACTTCAGTGAGAAGCTAACTGGAGCAACCCTCAACTACCCAACCTATGATAAGGAGCTTTACGCATTGGTGAGATCGTTGGAGACATGGCAACATTACTTGTTGTCCAAGGAGTTTGTAATCCACACTGACCACGATACACACAAACACTTAAGAGGCCAGACTACACTTAAGAAGAGGCATGCTAGGTGGTTGGAGTTTGTGGAGACCTTTCCGTACGTTATCAAGTACAAAAAGGGAAAGGAGAATGTGGTGGCCGATGCTCTTTCAAGGCGGTACGCTCTCATCTCAACCATGGAAGCTAAGATCATGGGGTTTGAACATATCAAGGAGGCGTATGAAACTGATCCAGACTTCCAAGAGCTCTACAAAGACACCACTAAAGCCGCATTTGGAGTGTTCTATCAACAAGATGGATTTCTGTTCAAGGAGAAGCGATTGTGCATTCCGCAAGGCTCCATAAGGGAACTAATTACAAGAGAAGCTCACGGTGGCGGTTTGATGGGGCATTTTGGGAGAGACAAGACCTTGAGCGTGCTGATGGAGCACTTCTACTGGCCGCACATGAGAAGAGACGTGGAGAAGCTGTGTGCTAAATGCGTAACATGTCTTAAAGCCAAGTCCAGGTTACATCCTAACGGTTTATACATGCCTTTACCAATTCCTAACGCACCATGGGTGGACATTTCTATGGACTTTGTTCTAGGCTTGCCTAAGATACACAACAAAGACTCCATTTTTGTAGTTGTAGACAGGTTCTCAAAGATGGCACACTTTATACCATGTGCAAAGACCAACGATGCAACACAAACAGCTGATCTATTTTTCAAAGAGGTTGTGCGCTTACATGGAGTGCCAAGAACAATTGTTTCTAATCGTGACACAAAGTTCCTAAGCCACTTCTGGAAGACATTGTGGAAGAAGCTAGGCACCAAGCTGTTATTCTCTACCACTTGCCATCCTCAAACAGATGGGCAAACCGAGGTAGTAAACCGCACACTCTCCACCTTGTTGAGAGCCACGGTTGGTAAGAACCTTAAGAATTGGTTGAGTTGTTTACCTTTCGTTGAATTTGCTTATAATCATGCCAAACACTCTGCTACTGACCACTCTCCTTTTGAAGTTGTGTATGGATTTAATCCTATTACTCCATTAGATCTTATCACCTTGCCGCAAGCTATCTATTCTAGTCCAGATGCAGAGACCAAGGCCAAGTTTGTGAAGAAACTACACCAACAAGTAAAGGAAAGCTTAGAAAAGAAGACTGAGGTGTATAAGACGAAGGCAAACAAAGGACGAAAGGATCTCACATTTGAGCCGGGAGACTGGGTGTGGTTACATTTGAGGCATGAGCGTTTCCCCACCCAAAGAAAGTCCAAGCTTGCACCAAGAGGAGATGGACCTTTCCGAATTTCAGAAAAGATCAATGACAATGCCTACAAGCTGGAGTTGCCAGGTGAGTACAATGTGTCCACTGTGAGAGCCGAAACTCACACTGTCAAAATTTATATTTAATGGGGGCTCGAAAATTCTATTTATAAAGAACTAAAGGACCGAAAATGCAAAAAAGATGAAAAGGGAGATTTTATTGATATTTTCCGAAAGTACAAGGGAAATTAGCAAAAGCTGAATAGTCTTAAATTGCTAAAACTCCTAATACTCGGATCTGGGATGGATTTAACCTTTACATGAGCGTACATATATATACTGGCAATCCTAGAAGGCTAAGACTTCAGATTTCCGATGTGGGACCTTGTCTTCGCTCCCAGCCGACGACGAGCTTTTTTGGCCCGATTTCCGGCCCGAGAGTCTCCGTGATCGTCGCGCGGTTCTGACCCAAATCCGGCCCGCCGATGAATAGTGATCCGTGAATAGTAACCCGATGAATAGTAATCCGAATCTCGGTTTAAGCTCAATTCGATCTTTCGGTTAACCTTGTCTAGGGATGAATAGTGTTTTTTTTTAACGGTTTTTCCCGGTGAATAGTGTTCCGAGCGTTTTACGACTCCTGAGATTTGAACCGCCCGTTTTTTTTTGTTTGAACTTCCAGCCGCCGGTTCGGTGTTGATGGCCAGCCGCCGGTTCCTCTAGCTCGTGTGCTCGGCGGATCTGCACCGACGGCGTGGACGTTCGTCACGGTCCTTCGGGGATGTTTACGGACGTCTTGGAGTCAGAACATGCAAAGGATGATCCTCGGGTCGGTCCGGGCATGATGGTCGGTCGACTGGACGATGTTCGGGTAATGAGTCTTGTCTTGAGAAACGATCGTGCGCATTTGATGATGATCCGGCGGCCGGCCTTATCCCAGCCGCCGGTTGGTATGTGATGAAGATCCGGCGGCTGGCCTTATCCCAGTCGCCGGCCATGGACGCATAAGGATCCGGCGGCTGGCACTTGTCCCGGCCGCCGGTCATGGACGTGTGATGATCCGGCGGCTGGCACTTGTCCCGGACGCCGGTCATGGTCGTGTGAAGATCCGGCGGCTGGCACTTGTCCCGGCCGCCGGTCATGGACGTGTGACGATCCAGCGGCTGGCACTTGTCCCGGACGCCGGTTGATGGACCAAGACGATCCGGCGGCTGGCCTTATCCCGGCCGCCGGTCGTGGATCAATGAAGACCCGGCGGCTGGCCTTATCCCAGCCGCCGGCCGTGGGTGTAAGAAGACCCGGCGGCTGGCCTTGTCCCAGCCGCCAGTTGATGTCTTGGACGGATCGTGGGCAGTTTGCCTTAGCTTGTCCGTTCCATGTTCGGGATAAGTTCCATTTGATCACGACCTTGACTTCTCGTTCCGTCAATCTTCGAGGAGGGGATTTTGACCCCAACAGTTAGCCCCCCAGCTCTTTGCTTCCGTGGTTTGGAGCAAGGAGCGTCGAGCTGAGAGTTTTATCGGGATTGACTGAAACGGGAAGGCAATGAGTTTTTCCGTTCGTCCGTTCATCCGCTTCTCTTTGATGTCTTGTCAGAGCATTGTTCATCATGGAAGTTTGTGCCATGTTTGCTATATCAAAGAAGTGGATTCATTCGTTTTTTCACACTTCACTTCTCTTCTCAAGTTCTTTCTTCAAGTCTCTCCTTTGATAATTTTTTCTTAAGTAATGGCTGGTGAAGGAGGTTCTCCTTTCGAACTCAACCTTGATGCCATAGTGAATAATCAGTTTGAGTTCGATTTTATGTCCGCTGATCAGGATATGGTACTTGTGGAAGATCTGCTGGCAGCTGGAGAAAATGCCATTCCACGAGCAGTGTACGGTCCCGAAGGTGTATCGCAGTGGGAGGCTGGTCCTAGCAATGCTCAAGGATCGTACGGTTTTGATAATGTTCCTCAATGGGAACCCGAAACGGCTGCCGGGAATGAGGAAGTACCCGAGCCGGCGGCCGGGAATGATATCAGTCCTGAGCCGGCGGCCGGGAATGAGATCAGACCCGAGCCGGCGGCCGGGAATGAGATCAGACCCGAGCCGGCGGCCGGGAATGAGATCAGACCCGAGCCGGCGGCCGGGAATGAGATCAGACCCGAGCCGGCGGCCGGGAGTAGGGCGTCTGGTTCGAAGAGGGCGGCTGGCTCTAAAAACGCTTACAAGAGGGCGGCTGGCATAGTAGCCGTATCAAGATGGACGCTCGGCTCTGGAGGTGCCTTAGAGAGGGCGTCCGGCTCTTCTCGAGTTGAAATTGACGGCGTCTCGCCAAGGACGAGTATTGAGAACATATTGAGGACAACGGCGGATGGCGTGCATGGCCGTCCCGACCTCTGGTCCCTTCCGAACGTCGTCGTGTTTGGTCAGGGACAGGTGACGACTCGGCCATGTCCGGGGAAGAAGTTAGGTCGGATCACCCGGAAGTGCCTGTCTTTGTGCATCCGGACGTGAAATCCGAGTGTCGTTCTCCCGGAGAGGCTAAAGCCTATTGGGGTGAAGACATTTTTGCTTGGCGGTTTAAGAAGCCTGGACCGTCTACGAGTTATAGATCGATAGCCGAGACATTCAGGCATGGTCCTACTTTGAGCGATCGGGATTCGCTAGCCGAGCTTAGATACGATTTCCGGATTCCGGACAAGATTAAGTTCCGTCTCCCGAAGGATGGGGATAGGATGAACAAGGCGCCAGATGGCTATTTTGCCATGTACGAGTCGATGTTCTACGAAGCCTTCCTCTGGTTCCCGATCCCGGGAGCCATTTTTGATTTTCTCGATTATATGGGGTTGCGATCTCTCAACTTACCCCTGGCGCCATGAGGATTTTGATGGGACTTGTGGTCCGTTGTGCCGAATGTGGGATCAAGTTGGAGGGTGATCTGATTCGGAATTTCTTTTCGATGAGGAAGGTTTCCAATTCGGATTTCTTCTGCTCAATCAACGTTCGGAGGAACGTGAAGCGTTTCTACACGGGCTTCGACAGCATTGCAAAGCTTCGCGGCTCGAGTTTTTCTATGTGAAACGCAGCCCGCTTACGGTCGGTTCTGACTTCGGCGGCTCAGTTAGGACCGAGTGGAGTTTGCCACGTAAGTGTTTCGTCTTTTTGTGAATTTTTTCTATAAGTAGTCCTTGCTCATTTGTTTCATTCTTCATTTCTCACAGCTTTTCTTCTTTTCTCTCTCTAGGTCGTGATCCCTTTGTTCCCAGGATTTCCGGGTTTGAGGATATCGTTACAGAAGTTGATAAGAAGAAAATCGATTGGGAGTGTCCTGACCTTTGGCGCCGCTTTCTTGACGCAAGAGATATTTTAGAAGGACGTGCCCCTCTCAAAGGTCCCGACTTCATCGACCCGCTGGCGACGTACCCCGGAATGGAGGGTGTTTGGAACTATCGCAAGCAGAAGTACGGCGAGGCTGGACCGTCCGGAGAGGCAGTCGAGTTTGACCCGGCGTCCGGCTTTGTTCTTCCGCCCGGACCTGATTTCCATGGCGCGCGAGGAACAGATTGCTGCTCCTCAGAGTTCGGCTTGTGCCGTCGCTGTGGATAAGGGGAAGGGAGCTTCCAACAGCCCTGGCCGTCTGAGGAAGGGGAAAGTGGCTCGGACGGCCGAGGCGTCCGATCATGGTCTTCTCTTCGATGCCCGCAAGGCGGCGGGAGGCGATCCAGCTGAGTCCGTTAAGGTTGTGGACTACTTTGGAGCGCTGGCTCCGGCCCCAGCTGCGCCGTTCGATCGTTCAGCGGCTTACGGAGATCTGTCCTCCAGTCTTATGACGGTAACTCTTTTTTCCTTTAGATTTGTTTGGACGCAGTTTGGTCTTTGCTGATATTTGCTTTTCTTTGATTCAGATCGCCACCCGAGCTCATGCAACCCAGGTTGCCTTGGAAGCTTCGGAGAGAGAGTCCCGGAAGAAGGACAAGAAGATCAAGGCCTTGGAAGTGAAGCTTCGGAACGTGGAGAGGCGATCTCAGAAGGAGATTAAGAAAGTGCTCGCGGAAGCTGAGCGGAAATTGGAGCTGGCTCTTAAGAAATGTCGCTGGGACTTGGTGGAGAAGTACCGTCTTCGCATCGAGGGAGCCAAGGCTGCTCTCGTGCCGATGCGTCAGGCGAAATATGGCGAGACTGCCTTGTCTGAGGTCAGCTCTAACCTCGACCTAGTCCGGGACATTAAGTCCGGGAAGTCGAAGGTTGAGGGGGAAGAGGGAGAGCTGGAGGCGGAATTGGAGCGGCTCAAAGGAGGAGGTTGGACCGGTTCCTATGATCGGGCTGCTGCCGTTCTCGAGAGCCACTTGGTATACTCTCCCGTTTCTCCGTACCAGTCTCCGGACGCCGAGGCTTGGACTATGGAGCTCCTACCCCTCTCGTCGAATATGACTAGGCTTTGGCCTTGTGTTTTCTTTTTCTGCCTTAATTGTATTCGGGTCTTTTGACCCTTTTATTGTATTTGCTTTGTTAACCGAACTCATATCTCCTTTCATGGAGATTTTTATCTATCAGCTTTTGCCTTAGATGTTATGGACTTCTTTGCTTGCTTGCTTTGCTTTTATAGCCTTGATAAAGGAGAAGATGGTCGGCGGTATGTCTCTCTCCAAGAGGGCGGCTGGCCCATTTTATAGAATGAAGGGCGGCTGGCCGTCTCTCTACGGGCGGCTGACCGGTTTTGTGGAGTAAAGGGCGGCTGGCCCGTCTCTCTACGGAGGACGGGCGGCTGGCCGTTTTGTGGAGTAAAGGGCGGCTGGCCCGTCTCTCTACGGAGGACGGGCGGCTGGCCCGTTTTGTGGAGTAAAGGGCGGCTGGCCCGTCTCTCTACGGAGGACGGGCGGCTGGCCCGTTTTTGGAGTAAAGGGCGGCTGGCCCGTCTCTCTACGGAGGACGGACGGCTGGCCCGTCTCTCTACGGAGGACGGTGGCTGGCCGTTTTGTGGAGTAAGGGCGGCTGGCCCGTCTCTCTACGGAGGACGGGCGGCTGGCCCGTTTTGATATTGCGTTGGAGTGTTGTTCCGGACACTCGAACTTTTAGACCAGTTTGTATTTTGCGAATGTCCCTGGGTTTAATGCAGTCTTTTGTTGTCGTAGGGGACCGAGCTCGTTCGAATCCCTCTTTCGACTGAACGCTTTTAAGATCTCGCATCAGAGCCGGTTTGATACTGCGTTCTCGAGATGTCTTTGACCAGTGTTCCCGTGTCAGGCGCTTTACTGGGTTTAAAGAGTTTACTTTGTGTCCTGTACTATGCAAAGTGTTGGTAAAAGTAAACTAATCAGAACATCGTGTCGAGCGCTTCCTGCAGGATCGCGGGATACAAGTTACGCCCTTCAGATGTTAGTCCGGAAATTTGTATAGCGCGCTAGTTTTATCCTCTGCGGGATGTTGAAAGAACCATGGTTTAAAAAGATAGTCTTGTTGTGGCCAGCAACAGACGGATTTGCTTAAGTATTTGGGAAGAATATCTTGACTGGTTAGTGGTCGCGGATAAGTTGCGAGATGCTAAGTCTCGATGTTTATCTGATTTTAAGTTCGAGTTTGTGCTATGAGATACTAAGTCTCAATGTTCATTTTCCTCGGGTTTTTCTGGATCTATTTGGTTTCTGGATCAAGTTTTGAGATGCTAAGTCTCAATGTCTGTCGGAATGGTGTTTTCGGGAAACTTTTTCAAGCTTTGGATGTGTTATGAGATGCCAAGTCCCAATGTCCATCTTCTTGATTTGTTTGCGAAAATTCGGGAGTATGTATATACGGACCCACTCCCCCCCTTTTTAAAGAGAGGGGCAACTGAACTCGTTTTTTTAAGCGAGCTGCCTACGTACCCTTCGTGAAAAGGGATCAAGTCACCCGTAGTTCCGTTTTTTTTTTTTTTTTTTTTTTTTTTTTTTTTTGTGCGGGAAGACGGTTAAGTCTTGGTAATGGAGTTGTCCGTTGCGGCTTCGGCGTTTTCTGCGGTCTTTTCGGCAGCTTTTGTCTTTTCTTGGTTGATTTCGGTCTCCGTGGGTGGAACCTCCGTTTTTTCGAACCGCTCGGTTCTACTCAGTTTCTTCCCCAGTTCGGGGGCGTCGTCTTTCTTTCTTTTCGGGTTTTCTCTCTGCGGGATGGTCGGATTCCGGAGCTTGTGCTCTGCCAGAAAACAGATCCGAGCCTCCTTCTGGTTTCCCCACACGGTCTTGATCCCGTTTGGTGTCGGGAACTTCAGGCAGAGATGGTAAGTTGATGGGATAGCTCGCATTGAGTTGATCCAAGGAGTTCCCATGATCACATTATAAATCGCGGGGTGGTTGGTTGGCCACCGCGAAGTTAACGATTTTCGTGATTCCGCCGGCACGAACCGGGAGCTGGATCGTTCCATCCGTCATTGTGACTTCGCCAGAGAATCCGGTTAGCGACCTCGGATTCGGTTTTATCATCGACGGGTCCACCTTCATCCTTTGAAGCGTTCTCGAAAAACGTCCACCGAACTTCCGGTGTCGATCAAGACTCGGGAGACATCGTAGTCGTTGATGTCCACTCTACTACCAACGGATCGTCGTGAGGTTTGAAGCGTCTCTCGAAAAATGACGTCCACCGAACTTCCGGTGTCGATCAAGACTCGGGAGACATCGTAGTCGTTGATGTCCAACTCTACTACCAACGGATCGTCGTGAGGTTGGTCGAGGCCCTCAGCATCTTTTTCGTGAAAGGCGATCCGGTCATCGTTTTCGGTGATCGGTTCCCGTGGGTTTGATTCCTTGTCTCCTCTTCTCAAAAATGCCTTGATGGAGGCCACCGTATCTCGGCAGTATTGTGATCCTCCGATGATCATGTGGATTCTCCTGCGGTTGGCTGCGGAGTCGTCTCCGTTTGGTCTCCTTCCTCGTTTGGGGGTATCCTCGTCGGGCCTTTCGGGACGTTCCTGGTTAGGTCGTCCGTCTGGGGCGCCAGCATCTTCTTCGATGGCTCCGAGACTCTCGAGGGTCACTCCGTTTCCGAGCTCCCCGGCTAACAGCTTCGCCGCGAGCCTCCTTCCGACGGTCCTGCAGTTTTCGGTTGAGTGGCCTTTTGTCTTGTGGAAGGTACAGAAGGCGCTCTCGTCGAATCCTGGTCGAGTCCATGTATTCCATGGTCCCTTGTTGCGCTCATTATATGGTCTCTCCGTGTTTATCTGGTAGTTATGCGCTCCGCCGGGTTGGGTTCTTCATCTCGGTTGTTTCGCCTACTTCTTCTCTCGTTTGGAAAGTTAGAAGGTTGCACCGTGCCTTTGCGACCAATTTTGAGGATTGGTGTTTTCCGGCCGGGACCCTCATGTCTTCCTCGTAGATGACGAAGTTGGAAGCGCGGTGGAGAGCGTCTTGAATGGTGATTGGTGGGTTCACGGTAATCTCCTTTCGGAAGTTCGAAGTCTTCAGCAAGGACTTCTTCAGGGCGTTGATCGCAGCACTGTTGCTCAGTCCGTCAATTTTCGAGACGATCACTTTAAACCTTTCGATGAAATCTCGGAGGCTTTCTTCGGGTTCCTGCGACAGCGAGTAAAGATCCGCGTCGGATGTCGACTGTCTTATGAACAGCGAGTAATGTTTCAAGAAGGCTGTCGACAACTGCTCGAAACCGTCAATTGAATCTCTCTCTAGCCTCGAGAACCACGACAGGGCTGATCCTTTCAGATGCTCCACGAAGAGGAGGCAGAATCCTGCGTCCCTCTCTTCGGGTTTGAACCTAGCACGTCCCATAGCGATGCGGAAGGCTGTCATGTGGGCCTTTGGATCAGTTGTCCCGTCGTAGAAGGGAATTCGGATTTTGCCCGGGTCAGAGAGTCTGACGCTGGTGATCCTCGAAGTGAACGGGATCTTTTGCGTTTCCTCTAGGACGCGGTCAATTTCCGAGGCCGCGCTTGTTGCTTTATGGACCTGCGACCTTACCTCCTTCATCTGACTTGTCGTGAGTTCTAGGCGGGCACGGAGCTCATCCAGCTCGTCCCTTCGGCTAGCGGATTGATTAGCTCTGGCCTCTCGTTCCTCCTTTTCCTGCTCTTCGATCCAGCGGAGCTCCTCTTCGTCCGCGTTCAGATCTCCAGCCTCGTCGTCAGTTTCGTTTTCGGCTCTGTTCGTGACGTCTCTCGAGTTCTCGCCGTTGGTCACCGTGGAAGTTGGCCGTTCGGCTGTTCGCCCAGTGGTGCTCTTCCGGTACAGCGGGGGTGGTGCTGATAGCTCTTTCCTTGTTCCGACGGGGGTTTGTTTGTCTGGATTCTGACGGCCCGTTGGGTCTGCTCGCGGGGTGAAGACAAGGCGTCTTACTCCTAACGTCCGGGGGACGTGTGCTGGTTCTTGGGAAGCCGCTCTTTCTCGTGCGGCCGCTCTTTCTTGCCTGTTCTGCCGCTCCACGATTTCGGCTACCATGTTCCGCAGTTCGGTGATTGCTGCGTTCTCCGGGGCGGCGTTGGCCGTTTCCGTGATGACTGGATCTTCGAGTGGCATTCCGTATCTGGCGAGGGCCCTGGGCGAAGTCCCGGGATTTCCGACTGCTCCGTCTGTGGATGTCCCGGCGGCGGTTGTTCCGGTTCCGGCCGCCAACGTGCTAATGGCGGGAAGTCCCACTCCGGTTGCTGCTCCGGTTGGTTGGTTGGTGATGTCGTCAGTTCTTCTGGTCATTGTCTTCGTTCGGTATCCTTTTCGTTCTTAGGGTTAAGAATATTTCTCGTCCCCACAGACGGCGCCAAACTGTGAGAGCCGAAACTCACACTGTCAAAATTTATATTTAATGGGGGCTCGAAAATTCTATTTATAAAGAACTAAAGGACCGAAAATGCAAAAAAGATGAAAAGGGAGATTTTATTGATATTTTCCGAAAGTACAAGGGAAATTAGCAAAAGCTGAATAGTCTTAAATTGCTAAAACTCCTAATACTCGGATCTGGGATGGATTTAACCTTACATGAGCGTACATATATATTGGCAATCCTAAGGCTAAGACTTCAGATTTCCGATGTGGGACCTTGTCCTTCGCTCCCAGCCGCCGACTTAAGCTTTTTGGGCCCGATTTCCGGCCCGAAAGTCTTCCGTGATCCGTCCGCGCGTTCTGACCCAAATCCGGCCCGCCGATGAATAGTGATCCGTGAATAGTAACCCGATGAATAGTAATCCAAATCTCGGTTTAAGCTCAATTCGATCTTTCGGTTAACCTTGTCTAGGGATGAATAGTGTTTTTTTTTAACGGTTTTTCCCGCGTGAATAGTGTTCCGAGCGTTTTACGACTCCTGAGATTTGAACCGCCCGTTTTTTTTTGTTTGAACTTCCAGCCGCCGGTTTCGGTGTTGATGGCCAGCCGCCGGTTCCTCTAGCTCGTGTGCTCGGCGACTGGTCCACGGACGGCTGGACGTTCGTCACGGTCCTTCGGGGAATGTTTACGGACGTCTTTGGAGTCAGAACATGCAAAGGATGATCCTCGGGTCGGTCCGGGCATGATGGTCGGTCGACTGGACGATGTTCGGGTAATGAGTCTTGTCTTGAGAAACGATCGTGCGCATGTGATGATGATCCGGCGGCCGGCCTTATCCCAGCCGCCGGTTGGTATGTGATGAAGATCCGGCGGCTGGCCTTATCCCAGTCGCCGGCCATGGACGCATAAGGATCCGGCGGCTGGCACTTGTCCCGGCCGCCGGTCATGGACGTGTGATGATCCGGCGGCTGGCACTTGTCCCGGACGCCGGTCATGGTCGTGTGAAGATCCGGCGGCTGGCACTTGTCCCGGCCGCCGGTCATGGACGTGTGACGATCCAGCGGCTGGCACTTGTCCCGGACGCCGGTTGATGGACCAAGACGATCCGGCGGCTGGCCTTATCCCGGCCGCCGGTCGTGGATCAATGAAGACCCGGCGGCTGGCCTTATCCCAGCCGCCGGCCGTGGGTGTAAGAAGACCCGGCGGCTGGCCTTGTCCCAGCCGCCGGTTGATGTCTTGGACGGATCGTGGGCAGTTTGCCTTAGCTTGTCCGTTCCATGTTCGGGATAAGTTCCATTTGATCACGACCTTGACTTCTCGTTCCGTCAATCTTCGAGGAGGGGATTTTGACCCCAACATCCACAACTTTTAATGTCGCTGATCTAGTTCCTTATGATGCAGACGAGACTGTTCTGAGGTCAGAACCTTCTCAAGGGGGAGGGAATGATGAGGTCATCGAAGCACCAGCCCCACTTGTACCAACCGTAAGGCAAGGACCACGGACCAGGTCAGGAACAAGAGTGCTAAGAGAAGAATTCAATCAAGCTATTGAGGCTCTACTAAGCATTCAAGACAAAGAGGACAACTACTTCAAGACCACGGTTCAAGATCATGAAGAAGAAGCTTATGCCATTCAAGCTGGACCAACAACCGCACTGCCACTTCTTTCATACGACAAAGGAATTACCTTATTCATCATCTCGCCAACTTAAAACCAATCAACCAATGGAACCGGTTCAATCTATTCACGGTTCACAAGGTAAGCGTTTGTATTGATTATTTGGCTAACTAGTTTATTGTTTTTGGTTTGTTTCAGGTTCGGTTCAATTAGCTTAGATTTATGTTTTAATTTCTTGGTTTTCTTTTGAATTATTGGCCGCGTCTGTACTTGCCAATTTTAGAGTCCCAGTGAGTCAATGTCGTTTTGTTTCAAAGACCCATAGAAGGGCAAAGCTGCATTGGACTCTTATAAAGTCCCCTGTAAGCAGCCGTGTATTTTTAACCTAGATCAATAAACAACCGAACTTTCTTCCTTTGTGAAGCAGCCGCAAGCACTTGTTCTTGCAAGGAGAGATCGTGTGAAGCCATCTATTGTTCTTGTCTTATCAAAGCTTAATCCATAAAGCTTTGTGGTGACATCGATTCCATCTTGTTCTCTTGTCCATTTCATCCAACGACTTAGCCAGAGAGAGTTACACAACCAGCTGGTCAAGTTCCATCATCAATCCACTTCGCATCCATTCCTTGTTCGAGTTGGGGGAGTTACACAACCAACAGCTCGGATCCATCAACCTATCATAGCCCTTGTGCCCGTATCAACACGGCGGCTGGCCTTATCCCAGCCGCCGGTTGGTATATCATGAAGACCCGGCGGCTGGCCTTATCCCAGCCGCCGGTTGATGGACGAAGAGGACCCGGCGGCTGGCCTTATCCCAGCCGCCGGCCGTGGACGATGAAGACCCGGCGGCTGGCCTTATCCCAGCTGCCGGCCGTGGACGATGAAGACCCGGCGGCTGGCCTTATCCCAGCCGCCGGCCGTGGACGAAGAAGACCTGGCGGCTGGCCTTATCCCAGCCGCCGGTTCATGTCCTGGACGGGTCGTGGGCAGTTGGCCTTAGCTCGTCCGTTCCATGTTCGGGATAAGTTCCATTTGATCTCGACCTTGACTTCTCGTTCCGTCAATCTTCGAGGAGGGGATTTCGACCCCAACATTTAGCCCCCCAGCTCTTTGCTTTCGTGGTTTGGAGCAAGGAGCTCCGAGCTGAGAGTTTTATCGGGATTGACTGAAACGAGACGGCAATGAGTTTTTCCGTTCATCCGTTCGTCCGCTTCTCTTTAGTGTCTTGTCAGAGCATAGTCCATCATGGAAGTTCGTGCCATGTTTGCTATATCAAAGGAGTGGCTTCATTTTAATTTTTTCACACTTCCCTTCTCTTTTCAATCTTTCTCTTTTAAGTTTTTCCTTTGAAAATTTTTTTCTTATAAATGACTGATGAAAGAGGCTTTCCTTTCGAACTTAACTTCGACGCCATAATGAATAATCAGTTTGAGTTTGATTTTGCGTCCGCGGAGCAGGATGCGGCACTTGTGGACGAATTGCTGGCGGCTGGAGAAAATGCCATTCCACAAGCAGCGTCCGGTCCCGAAGGTGTTCCTCAGTGGGCGGCTGGGCCTAGCAACGCTCAAGGAATGCTTGGTTTTGCTAATGTTCCCCAATGGGAGCCTGTCCAGGGAGAGATTCAGCAATGGGCGGCCGGGATTGAGAACGTGACCGAGCCGGCGGCCGGGATTGATAATATGCCCAAGCCGGCGGCTGGGATTGATAACATGCCCGAGCCGGAGGCCGGGATCGACAACGTACCCAAGCCGGCGGCCGGGATTGGTGATTCGACGTGTAGGGCGACCAGCTTGAGGAGGGCGTCCGGCTCAAGGCGGGCGGCTGGCTCTAAGAACACTTCTAAGAGGGCGGCTGGCGTAGTGGCCATATCAAGGTGGGCGCTTGGCTCTGGAGGCGTCTTAGAGAGGACGTCCGGCGCTTCCCGAGTTGATGTTTGGACCCCTCCTCAGCATGTTGAGGACAACGGCGGATGGCGTGCATGGCCGTCTCGATCTCTGGTTCCCTCTGAACATCATCGTACGTGGCCACAGACAGGTGATGACTCGGTCATGTCTGAAGAAGAAGTCAGATCGGATCACCCGGAGGTGCCTATCTTTGTGCATCCCGAAGTGAAGTCCGAGTGTCGTTCTCCTAGTGAAGCCAAAGCCTACTGGGGCGAAGATATTTTTGCTTGGCGGTTTAAGAAACCTGGTCTGTCTTCGGGGTACAGATCGATATCTGAGGGGTTCAAGCACGGACCAACTCTCAGCAATCCGGACTCATTGGCCGAGCTCAGATATGACTTCCGATTTCGGACAAGATCAAGTTTCGTCTGCCAAAAGACGGGGATAGGATGAACAAGGCGCCAAAAGGATATTTCGCCATGTATGAGTCGATGTTTTACGAAGCTTTTCTCTGATTCCCAATCCCGGGAGCTCTCTTTGAATTTCTCGAGTTGTATGGGGTCGCGATCTCTCAACTTGTTCCATCTGCCATGAGGATTTTGATGGGACTCGTGGTCCGTTGTGCTGAGTGCGGAATCAAGTTGGAAGGTGACCTTGTAAGGAATTTCTTTTCATTGAGGAAGATTTCTAAGTCGGATTTCTTCTGCTCGGTTAACGTTCGAAGGAATGTAAAGCGTTTCTACACCAACCTTCGGAATAATTGTAAAGCTTCGCGGAACCAGTTTTTCTACGTGAAGCGCAGCCCGCTCACTATTGGTTCCGACTTCGGCGGCTCGGTTTTGACCGAGTGGAATTTGCCACTTAAGCGTTTCGTCTTTTTGTGAATTTTTTCTATAAGTAGTCTTCACTCCTTTGCTTCATCCTTCACAATCTCATTTCTCACAACTTTGGATTTTTTCTTCTCTTCTCTCTCTAGTTCGTGATCCTTTCGCTCCTAGAGTTTCCGGAGTCGAAAATATCTTTGAAGAAGTTGATAAGAAGACGATAGATTGGGAGTGTCCTGATCTTTGGCACCGCTTTCTGGACGCGAAGGATATTCTAGAAGGCCGCGCTCCTCCGAAGGGCCTTGACTTTATCGATCCGATGGCGACATACCCCGGTATGGAGGGTGTTTGGAAGTACCGCCAGCAGAAATATGGTGAAGCTGGACCGTCCGGAGAGGCGGCCGAGTTTGACCCGGCGGCTGGTTTTGTTTTACCGCCCGGGCCTGATTTCCATGGCCTGCCCGAGGAACAGGTAGCTGCTCAGGGTTCTGCTTGTGCCGCTATTGCGGATAAAGGGAAGGGAGCTTCCAACAGCCCGGATCGTCCGAGGAAGGGCAAAGTGGCTCGGACGGTCGAGGCGTCTGATCCTGGTCTCCTTTTCGACGCTCGCAAGGCGGCGGGAGGAGATCCAGCCGAGTCTGTGAAGGTCGTGGACTACTTCGGAGCGTTGGCTCCGGCTTCTGCTGTGCCGTTCGATCGTTCAGCGGCTTACGGAGACCTGTCCTCTGGCCTTATGATGGTAATTCTTTTTTCCTTTAGATTTGTTTTGATGCAGTTTGGTCTTTGCTGATATTCGCTTTTCTTTGATTCAGGTCGCCACCCGAGCTCATGCAACCCAGGTTGCCTTGGAAGTCTCGGAGAAAGAGTCCCGGAAGAAGGACAAAAAGATCAAGGCCCTGGAAGTCAAACTTCGGAATGTGGAGAGAAGATCTCAAAAGGAGCTCAAGAAGGCGCTTGCGGAAGTTGAGCGGAAGATGGAGCTGGCGATTAAGAAATACCGCTGGGAGTTGGTGGAAAAGTACCGTCTCCGTATCGAGGGAGCCAAAACTGCTCTTGCGCCGATGCGTCAGGCGAAGTACGGCGAGACTGCTTTGTCTGAGGTCGGCTCGAACCTTGACCAAGTCCGGGACATCAAGTCCGGGAAGTCCAAGGTCGAGGAGGAAGAAGGAGCGCTGGAGGCATCATTAGAGCGGCTCAAAGGAGGAGGCTGGGTCGGCTCTTACGATCGGGCTGCTGCCGTTCTCGACAGCTACTTGGTATGCTCTCCTGTTTCTCCGTACCAGTCCCCGGATGCTGAGGCTTTGGACTACGGAGCTCCTACTCCTCTTGTCGAGTATGATTAGGCTTTGGCCTTGTATTTTCTGTTTCCGTTATGTTCGGGTCTTTCGACCCTTCTTATTGTATTTGCTTTGTCAACCGGACTTGATCACTTATATCTCCTTTCATGGAGATTTATTATCTATCTGCTTTTGCCTTTAATCGTTATGGACTTCTTGCTTCGCTTTTATAGTCTTGATAAAGGAGAAGATGGGCAGCCCGTATGTCTTTCTTCCAAGAGGGCGGCCGGCCCATTTTCTAGAGTGAAGGGCGGCTGGCCCGTCTCTCTACGGAGGACGGGCGGCTGGCCCGTTTTGTTGAGCGGACGGCGGCTGGCCCGTCTCTCTACGGAGGACGGGCGGTTGGCCCGTTTTGTGGAGCGAAGGGCGGCCGGTCCGTCTCTCTACGGAGGACGGGCGGCTGGCCCATTTTGTAGAGTGAAGGGCGGCTGGCCCGTTTCGGAGCTGATTGATATTGCGTTAGAGTGTTGTTTCGGACACTCGAACTTTAGACCAGTTCGTATTTGCGAACATTCCTGGGTTTAATGCAGTTTTTGGTTGTCGCAGGGGTCCAAGCTTGTTCAGATCCCTCTTTCGACTGAACGCTTTTAAGATCTCGCATCAGAGCCGGTTTGATACCGCGTTCTCGAGATGTCTTTGACCAGTGTTCCATGTCAGGCGCTTTACTGGGTTTAGAGAGTTTACTTTGTGTCCTACGCTTCGCACTATTTGCCTATGCGAAGCGCTAGTGAAAGTAAACTAACCAGAACATCGTCTCGAGCGCTTCCTGCAGGATCACGGGATGTCAGGTTACGCCCTTCGGATGTTAATCCGGAAATTTGTATAGCGCGCTAGTCTTATCCTCTGCGGGATGTCGAGAGAACCATGGTTTAAAAGATGGTCTTGTTGTGGCCAGCAACAGACAGATTCGTTGGAAAGGACTTAAGTATTTGGGAGAAATATCTTTGACCGGTTGGTGGTCGTGGATAAGTTACGAGATGCTAAGTCTCGATGTTTATCCGATTTTAAGTTCGAGTTTAAGATGTGTTATGAGATACTAAGTCTCAATGTTCATTTTCCTCGGGTTTTTCTGGATCCATTCGTTTTCCGGATCAAGTTTCAAGATGCTAAGTCTCGATGTTTGTCGGAACGGTGTTTTCGGGAACTTTCTTAAACTTTTGGATGTGTTATGAGATGCTAAGTCCCAATGTCCATCTCCTTGATTTGTTCGCGAAAATTTGGGAGTATGTATATACGGACCCACTCCCCCCCCCTTTTTTAAGGAGAGGGGCAACTGAACTCGTTTTTTAAGCGAGCTGCCTACGTACCCTTCGTGAAAAGGGATCAAGTCACCCGTAGTTCCGTTTTTTTTTTTTTTTTTTTTGGCGGCGAGAAGACGGCTAAGTCTTGGTTATGGAGTTGTCTGTCGCAGCTTCGGCGGTTTCTGAAGTCTTTTCTGTACTTTTCGTCTCCTCTTGGTTGGTTTCAGTTTTCGTGGGCAGAACCTCCGTTTTTTCGAACTGTTCGGTTCTACTCACTTTCTTTCCCGGTTTGGGGACGTCGTCTTCATTTTGCTCTGCCAGAAAGCAGATCCGGGCCTCTTTCTGATTTCCCCAAACGGTCTTGATTCCATTCGGTGTCGGGAATTTCAGGCAGAGATGGTAAGTTGACGGAATCGCTTGCATTGAATTGATCCAGGGAGTTCCCATTATCACGTTATAAATCGCGGGGTGGTTTGCCACCGCGAAGTTAACTATTTTCGTGATCCCTCCGGCACGAACCGGGAGCTGGATTGTTCCGTCCGTCATTGTGACTTCTCCAGAAAATCCAGTCAGCGACCTCGGATTGGGCTTTATCAACGACGGATCTACCTTTATCCTTTGAAGCGTCTCCCGAAAAATGACATCCACCGAACTTCCGGTATCGATCAAGACCCGAGAGACGTCTTGGTCGTTGATGTCCAGCTCTGCCACCAATGGGTCGTCGTGAGGTTGGTCGAGGCCTTCGGCATCCTTTTCTTGAAAAGCGATCCGGTCATCGTTTTCGGTGATTGGCTCCCGCGGAGTGGACTCCTTGTCTCCTTTTCTCAGGAATGCCTTTATCGAGGCCACTGTGTCTCGGCAGTACTGAGATCCTCCGAAGATCATGTGGATCCTCCTGCGGTTGGCGGCGGAGTCGTCTCCGTTCGGTCTCCTTCCCCGTTTGGGGGTATCCTCGTCGGGCCTTTCGGGACGTTCCTGGTTAGGTCGTCCGTCCGGGGCGCTACGTCTTCTTCGATAGCTCCGAGACTCTAGAGGGTTACTCCGTTCCCGAGTTCCCCGGCTAATAGCTTTGTCGCAAGCCTTCTTCCGACAGTCCTGCAGTTTTCGGTTGAGTGGCCTTTTGTCTTATGGAAGGTACAGAAGGCGTTCTCGTCGAATCCTGGTCGAGTCCACGTATTCCATGGTCCTCTGCTGCACCCATCAGACGGTCTCTCCGGGTTTATCTGGTAGTTGTGTGCTCCGCCCGTGTTGGGTTCTTCGTCCCTGCCGATTCGCCTACTTCTTCTCTAGTTTGGAACGTTAGAAGGTTGCACCGTGCCTTTGGCGACCAATTTCGAAGATTGGTGCTTTCCGGACGGGACCCTCATGTCTTCCTCGTAGATTATGAAGTTGGAAGCACGGTGGAGAGCGTCTTGAATGGTTACCGGCGGATTTACGGTAATTTCCTTTCGGAAGCTAGAAGCCTTTAGCAAGGATTTCTTCAGGGCATTTATTGCGGCGCTGTCGCTTAAGCCGTCAATCTTGGAGACAATCACCTTGAATCTTTCGATGAAATCTCGAAGATTTTCTTCGGGCCCTTGCGACAGTGAGTAGAGATCCGCGTCGGATGTTGACTGTCTTATAAACAGTGAGTAATGTTTTAAAAAGGCTACCGACAAATGGTCGAAACCGTCGATTGAGTCTCTTTCTAGCCTCGAGAACTACGATAGGGCTGATCCCTTCAGATGTTCCACGAAGAGGAGACAGAATCCGGCGTCCCTCTCTTCGGGCTTGAATCTAGCCCATCCCATTGAGATATGAAAGGCTGTCATGTGGGCCTTCGGATCAGTTGTCCCGTCGTAGAAGGGGATTTAGATTTTTCCCGGGTCAGAGAGTCTAACGCTTGTGATCCTTGAAGTGAACGGGATCTTTTGCGTTTCCTCTAAGACGCGGTCAATTTCCGGGGCCGCACTCGTCGCTTTATGGACTTGCGACCTTACCTCCTTCATCTGACTCGTGTTGAGTTCCAGGCGGGCACGGAGCTCATCCAACTCGTCCCTTCGGTTAGCGGACCGATTAGCGCGGGTTTCTCGTTCCTCCTTTTCCTGCTCTTCGATCCAGCGGAGTTCTTCTTCGTCCGTGTTTAGGTCTCCAGCTTCGTCGTCAGTTTCGTTTTCCTCCCTGTCGGCTCTGTTTGCAGCGTCTCTCGGGTTTTCGCCATTGGTTACCGTGGAAGTTGGTCGTTCGGCGGTTCGCCTAGTGGCGCTTTTCCGGAGCAGCGGAGGTGGAACCGATGGTTCTCTCCTTGTTCCGACCGGGGTCTGCTCATCGGGATTCTGACGGCCCGTGGGATCCGCTCGCGGGGTGAAAACAAGGCGTCTTGCACCGAAAACCCGGGGGCCACGTGTTAGCTCCTGGGAAGCCGCTCTTTCCTGGGCGGCCGTTCTCTCTTGCCTGTTTTGCCCTCCGTGATTTCGGCTACCATGTTCCTCAGCTCGGTGATCGCCGCGATCTCCGGGGCGGCGTTGGCCGTTTCTGTGATGACCGGGTCTTCGGTCGGTATTCCGAATCTGGTGAGCGCACTGGCGGAGGTCCCGGTTATCCCGATCGCTCCGTCGGCGGATGTCCCAGCCGCAGTGGCTCCGGTTCCGGCCGCCGATGCATTGGTAGAGGGAATTCCCGTTCCGGCCGTTCATGTTTCGGCTGCTCCGGCCGGTTGATTGGTGATATCGTCGGTTCTTCTGGTCATTGTCTTCGTTCCGAATCCTTTTCGTTCTTACGGTTAAGAATATTTCTCGTCCCCACAGACGGCGCCAAACTGTGAGAGCTGAAACTCACACTGTCAATACTTATTGTTGGGGTCGAAATCCCCTCCTCGAAGATTGACGGAACGAGAAGTCAAGGTCGTGATCAAATGGAACTTATCCCGAACATGGAACGGACAAGCTAAGGCAAACTGCCCACGATCCGTCCAAGACATCAACCGGCGGCTGGGACAAGGCCAGCCGCCGGGTCTTTTTACACCCACGGCCGGCGGCTGGGATAAGGCCAGCCGCTGGGTCTTCATTGATCCACGACCGGCGGCCGGGATAAGGCCAGCCGCCGGATCGTCTTGGTCCATCAACCGGCGTCCGGGACAAGTGCCAGCCGCCGGATCGTCACACGTCCATGGCCGGCGGCCGGGACAAGTGCCAGCCGCCGGATCGTCACACGACCATGACCGGCGTCCGAGACACGTGCCAGCCGCCGGATCATCACGCGTCCATGACCGGCGGCCGGGACAAGTGCCAGCCGCCGGATCCTTATGCGTCCATGGCCGGCGGCTGGGATGAGTGCCAGCCGCCGGGTTTTCATTGATCCACGACCGGCGGCCGGGATAAGGCCAGCCGCCGGATCGTCTTGGTCCATCAACCGGCATCCGGGACAAGTGCCAGCCGCCGGATCGTCACACGTCCATGGCCGGCGGCCGGGACAAGTGCCAGCCGCCGGATCGTCACACGACCATGACCGGCGTCCGGGACACGTGCCAGCCGCCGGATCATCACGCATCCATGACCGGCGGCCGGGACAAGTGCCAGCCGCCGGATCCTTATGCGTCCATGGCCGGCGGCTGGGATGATTGCCAGCCGCCGGGTCTTCTCCATCCAAGGCCGGCGGCTGGGATAAGGCCAGCCGCCGGATCTTCATCACATACCAACCGGCGGCTGGGATAAGGCCGGCCGCCGGATCATCATCACATGCACACGATCGTTTCTCAAGACAAGACTCATTACCGAACATCGTCCAGTCGACCGACCATCATGCCCGGACCGACCCGAGGATCATCCTTTGCATGTTCTGACTCCAAAGACGTCCGTAAACATTCCCCGAAGGACCGTGACGAACGTCCGGCCGTCCGTGGACCAGTCGCCGAGCACACGAGCTAGAGGAACCGGCGGCTGGCCATCAACACCGAAACCGGCGGCTGGAAGTTCAAACAAAAAACGGGCGGTTCAAATCTCAGAAGTCGTAAAACGCTCGGAACACTATTCACGCGGGAAAAACCGTTAAAAACACTATTCATCCCGAGACAAGGTTAACCGAAAGACCGAATTGAGCTTAAACCGAGATTCGGATTACTATTCATCGGGTTACTATTCACGGATCACTATTCATCGGCGGGCCGGATTTGGGTCAGAACGCGCGGACGGATCACGGAAGACTCTCGGGCCGGAAATCGGGCCCAAAAAGCTTAAGTCGGCGGCTGGGAGCGAAGGACAAGGTCCCACATCGGAAATCTGAAGTCTTAGCCTCCTAGGATTGCCAGTATATATATGTACGCTCATGTAAAGGTTAAATCCATCCCAGATCCGAGTATTAGGAGTTTTAGCAATTTAAGACTATTCAGCTTTTGCTAATTTCCCTTGTACTTTCGGAAAATATCAATAAAATCTCCCTTTTCATCTTTTTTGCATTTTCGGTCCTTTAGTTCATTATAAATAGAATTTTCGAGCCCCCATTAAATATAAGTTTTGACAGTGTGAGTTTCGGCTCTCACAGTTTGGCGCCGTCTGTGGGGACGAGAAATATTCTTAACCCTTAGAACAAAAAGGATACGAGACGAAGACGATGACCGAAGAAACAATGGATTGGAGTTCGATGGATGGCAGCTGCGGCCTAACGATGACTTTCCGAGAGAAAGAAGCCGCTGAAATAAACCATCCGCATAACGATTTGCTCGTGATCGGTCTTTCAATCGGAGGATACGAGATACCAAGAGTCTTAGTGGACACTGGAGGAACGGTGAACGTCATATTCCTGGAAACCCTTCGGAGAATGAACATTGAGACACAGCATCTCATAACCCATCCGAAACCGTTGACTGGTTTCTCCGGAAAGACGACAATGACAATAGGGACGATCCAACTCCCCGTGAAAGCAAAAGGAGTGGAGAAAGACACGAAGTTCTCGGTGATCGATTGCCCACAAATCTGCGACGCGATTGTGGGAACACCGTGGCTGAACTCAATGAGAGCCATCCCGTCAACTTACCACCTGTGCCTAAAATTCCCGACTCCGACCGGAGTGGAAACGATTTGGGGACGGCAGAAAGATTCTCGAGCTTGTTTCCTGACGGAGCACAGATTGAGGAAGCCGGTGACCGATCTCGGCCGTGAACCGAAGTCCGACAAAGGAAAGGAAGAGCGGTAGCTGGCGAAACTTGAGCAAAAGTTACAAATTGAAGAATCCCGGGAAGCGGAGAAGGACCCCCCGTGTGAGCCAGTGATTTCGGTCAACATAGACGAAAAGAATCCAGAGCGGTGTACGGAAATCGGAGCAAATTTGGAGGAGCCGATCAAGACTGAGTTAATCACCTTGTTAAAGGAGAACGCCGGGTCATTCGCATGGGCAGCAGAAGATATGCCCGGGATTGACATCGGCATCACAAGCCACGAACTCAACGTAGACCCGACATTCAAACCGGTGAAGCAGAAAAGACGGAAACTCGGACCAGAACGCGCCCAGGCGGTAAACGATGAAGTAGAAAGATTGCTCAAAGTCGGATCAATCACGGAAGTGAAATATCCCGACTGGTTAGCAAATCCGGTGGTAGTAAAGAAGAAGAATGGAAAATGGCGAGTTTGCGTCGATTTCACTGATCTGAATAAAGCGTGTCCAAAAGACAGCTTTCCCCTTCCGCACATCGATCGATTAGTCGAAGCGACGGCAGGGAACAAGCTGCTATCTTTCATGGACGCTTTCTCCGGATACAACCAAATCATGATGAATCCCGACGATCGAGACAAGAATGCCTTCATCACAGATCGCGGAACATACTGTTATAAGGTGATGCCATTCGGGTTAAAGAATGCCGGCGCTACATACCAAAGGCTTATCAACAAGATGTTCGCCGAACAACTCGGAAGAACGATGGAAGTCTACATCGACGATATGTTGGTCAAGTCATTGGAGGAGAAAGACCACGTCACACACTTGCGGGAATGCTTTGAACAACTCAACCGGCACAACATGAAACTAAACCCGGCGAAGTGCAGATTCGGAGTAGCATCCGGCGAATTCCTCGGATATCTGGTAACTCATCGAGGGATAGAAGCCAACCCGAAGCAAATCAATGCCCTGATAGAGATGGCTTCGCCAAAAACCAAGAGAGAAATCCAAAGGCTGACCGGACGGGTCGCGGCGCTGAATCGGTTCATCTCGAGGTCGACGGACAAATGTTTGCCCTTCTACGACACACTCAGGGGAAACAAAAAGTTTGAGTGGACAGAGAAGTGTGAACAGGCGTTCCAAGAACTAAAGAAATACCTAGCAAGCCCACCCGTACTTTCAAAGCCGGTCAAAGGAGAGCCCCTTTTTCTGTATACGGCGGTATCATCAACGGCGGTAAGCGGGGTGCTGGTCAGAGAAGATCGCAACGAGCAAAAAACCGGTCTTCTATGTAAGCCAGACCTTGGCGGACGCAGAAACTCGATACCCGCTAATAGAGAAGGCGGCCTTGGCAGTGGTGATGTGCGCACGGAAATTACGGCCTTATTTCCAGTCGCACACGATCATTTTACTCACGGTTTTTCCTCTCAGAACGATCCTGCACAGTCCCAGTCAATCGGGACGTCTGGCAAAATGGGCGGTAGAATTAAGCGAGTACGATATCGAGTACCGAAGTAGAACATGCGCCAAATCACAGGTCCTTGCAGATTTTTTGATTGAGCTCCCGACCACAGGCGTTAGTGAGCCGACGTCAAACTCGACGTGGGTTCTCCACGCAGACGGGTCTTCGTCAAAGCAAGGTTCGGGAGTCGGGGTGCGGTTAACGTCACCAACTGGGGAAATCTTAGAACAGTCGTTCAGGTTGCTCTTCAACGCTTCCAACAACGAAGCGGAGTACGAAGCCTTGATCGCTGGACTGAAACTCGCCCTCGGACTCAAAATCCAAAATCTGCAAGCATTTTGTGATTCCCAGCTGGTGGCAAATCAATTCAGCGGAGACTATGAAGCAAAAGACGACCGGATGGAAGCATATCTTAAGATTGTCCGGGAGCTCGCAAAACAATTCAAAAAATTCGAACTCACAAGAATCCCGCGAGGAGAAAACGCCCCGGCCGATGCATTGGCGGCCCTAGCATCAACGTCTGCCCGGGAGAAAGTCGAATCATTCCCGTCGAATTCATAGAACAACCAAGCATCGATCCACCACAAGTCATCAACCTTATACAACTCCCGGAGGAGAAGACGAAGAAGAGCCTCCGGAAGAAGAGTTAGCAACTGGTCCAACGGAAGAATATGGCTGCGATCGCGGATGGATGGCTCCGATACGAACATACATCATGGACGGGGAAGTCCCGGCGGACAAATGGGCTGCACGAAAACTAAAGGCCCAAGCGGCCCGCTTCGTTCTCCTCGACGGCAACATCTACAAATGGAGGATCTCCGGACCATTAATGGTCTGCGTGAAAAAGAAGAGGCAAGACGAATTATGGAAGAAGTCCATAGTGGGTCGTGCGGAAATCACTCCGGAGGAAGAGCTCTCGCAATCAAAATCAAGCGGCATGGACACTATTGGCCAACCATGATAAAAGATTGCGAGAAGTTCTCCCTCAAATGCGAGAAATGCCAGAGGCACGCGCCGGTGATCCATCAGCCCGCAGAACTGCTCTCGTCAATTTCTGCGCCGTACCCATTCATGAGGTGGTCGATGGATATCTTGATCGTGGGCCAATGCATAACTCAAAGCAGAAAGGATCCTACTTGTCCTAACAGATTACTTCTCAAAATGGTCGAAGCGGACTCTTACGCCAGTATCAAGGACGCCCAAGTGGAGCATTTCGTCTAGAAAAACATCATATGCCGGCACGGAGTCCCTTACGAGATCGTCATGGACAATGGTTCTCAATTCATTTCCACCCGCTTCGAAGGATTTTGCGAAAAGTGGAAGATACGCCTGAGCAAGTCAACGCCACGCTATCCGCAGGTAATGGCCAGGCCGAAGCAGCCAACAAGACTATCGTTGACGGACTCAAAAAGCGTCTTGACGAGAAGAAAGGGCGATGGGCGGACGAACTCGAAGGGGTGCTCTGGTCCCATCGGACAACTCCAAGACGCGCAACCGGAGAAACGCCATTCGCACTGGTCTACGGTGCCGAATGCGTTATACCGTCAGAAGTAGACTTTCCCGGCGTCAGACGAAGGCTCTTGCCCGGACAGGGAAGGCCTTAATCATCTGATGATGTTAGACGAACTGGACCTAATAAACGAAAGACGGGATCAAGCCTCATCCGCATCCAAAACTATCAACAAGCAGCGGCCAAATACTACAACTCAAACGTGCGCCACCGCAAATTCAAGGAAGGAGACCTCGTCCTCCGCAAAGTTTTCCAGAACACCGCGGAGCCGAATGCAGGGAAACTAGGCGCGAAATGGGAAGGACCGTACAAAGTAGCAAAGGTGGTCCGTCCAGGAGCATACGAGCTAGAACAAAGAAGGGAAGCCAGTCCCAAGGACATGGAACGCAATGCACCTAAAGAAGTATTACCACTAGACGTTTGTAAAATAGAACTACGAACCGGCTTGATCCCTACATTCAGGGTACGTAGGCAGCTCGCCTTCCGACGAGTTCAGCTATTTATATTTTATAATTTTCAAGGGGGGAGTGGGTCCGTATATACATACTCCCAAATTTTCGGAAGCAAATCAAGAGGATGGACGCTGGGACTTAGTATCTCATAACACATCCATAGCTTGAAAAGTTCCCCGAGGATATCATCCAGGCAAACATCGGAACTTAGCATCCCGAAACTTGATCCGGAAAACGAATGGACTCAGAAAAACTGCGCACGACTCATCGGAAATATGAACCGGCGGCTGGGATAAGGGCCAGCCACCGGATCTTCTTCATCCAAAGCCGGCGGCTGGGATGAGTACCGGCCGCCGGATATGCCTCACTTCAAAAATCGCCCCTTGGCACACATAATACCTGTCTTTTAGCAAGCATGCCACCGTCCGTTGCTGATCACAACGGGACGATCTTTTTAACCATGGTTCCCCTTACATCCCAAAGCGGATAAAATGTAGCGCGCTATACAAATTTCCGGACTAACATCCGAAAGGCGTAACCTGACATTCCGCGATCCTGGCAGGAAACGTCTCAGACGATGTTCTATCTATTGAGTTCATTTCCACTAAACGCCCCGCATAGGTAGAAAATGCAAAGCGTGAGTCACTAATGAACTCCTTTAAACCAGTAAACGCCAACTTGGAACGCTGTCTCTTAGACATCTCACGACGAGGTACAAAACCGGCCCTGGTACGAGATCATAAACTCAAGCCGAAAAGCAAACAACCAACTCAAAGCCCAGCGGCTAACTCCGCTGGTCGAATAACTCAAGGGAAACTCCTCCCGAACAATCAGGTCCGAGCGCCGGAACAGCGCACATCGCATCAACCCGACTAACCTAAGCAAGCAAAACCAAACCGATACAAGGAAGGTCGAGCGAGCCCAATCCAGTCGGATATAACACGGACCCGATCTCTTCAAATAAACGGCCAGCAGCCCGCTCCAAAAAAAGCATAACCCGGCGACTCGGACACGCCAGCCGCCGGCGGCTCGGGACACTACAGCCGCCGGGATCAATCAACATAATCCGGCGGCCGAGACATGCCAGCGCCCAGGATCAACTAGCATAATCCGGCGGCCGGGACATGCCAGCCGCCCAGGATCAGTCAACGTAATCCGGCGGCCGGGACATGCCAGCCGCCCGATATCGATATAGCATCCTCTCCAAATCAATACACGGCGGCCGGGTTCGTCTCGGACTAAACCCAGCCGCCCACGATTATTCAATCAGGATCCTTGTACAAAGAAACAGCGTATGGCAAGAGACAAATCTCGAAAGCTAGTTTTATTGAAGTCTCAAAACAAAAAGAATCGGTCCAAACCAAAAATCAGGCCATACATAGCATAAAGCTATAAAGCCAAAAACTCAAAAAATATAACAAGAAAGAAAAACCACCGCATGGTTAAGAATCAGAACCAAACGCCTGGGCAATAGCAATATCAGGGATTCCGGGAACAGACTCGTTCGATCCCGATAGGTCAACCACCCCGAGAGAAACAGCCTCCTCTTCAACGGATCTTCCCTCGGGTATTGAAGCATTGTCATCCTTGTGGGCTGGACATAACTGAGAATCGATCCTCCCACGGATTCGAGCAATCACATCATCAAACCGAACTGCAGACTTATCGAACTCGTTCATCCATGTGGACAATTTCACCTTCTCCTCGTCCAAGGTGGGAGGATCAGTCCCTTGTAGCAAAGCGACAAGTTCAACATTACTCTCTATCTGAGCCAAATCTATGTCCTGATTCCTTGCCTCAGACAAAGATTCAAGGTCTTCTTTCAGCGCATCCAAGAAGCCGCGGAATTTGGCAACGGAAGCCTTGCGGCCATCCGCGTAAGCCCGTTGCACCTTCGAATTGCGCGCCGCTTTTACACTGGCCATCTGATCCTTCAAAGCCTGTACTTCCTTAGCATGACGCGCATCCTTGGCCTCTTGACGGGTCTTAAACTGCAACGCCACTGATCTCTCCGCACGTAACGAAGCAAGCTCTTTCTCGAGCGATTTGACCCGATGCGAAGACGTCGCTTCAAGTTCGTTAAGTTTCCTCCTCACCAGCCGAGCATCCTCCCTAGCTTCCTCAGCACGCTTGCGGATTCCACGGACAGAAGCATCATACGTGCTGATACACTTGTTCACGGAAGACATGAACTGAAATAATAACAGGGAAGAGTCAGTATATAAAAAAAAAGGGGGGGAGAAGAAAGAGAAAAGGCAAGAATGGATAAACCTTCATCCCCTCTCAAGGCCATATCCTCGTACTTCTCAGGCTCATCCAGACTATCACAAGAAGGAAACCTGAAACTAGCATCTGTGATCACCGAAAAACTCCTAGCGGACTGACGACGATTTTTACAAACAGCCTCAGGAAAAGCAAGCCCTGGCGAAGGACCTGTGCGCCGAGCCTCGGGAGGAGAGTTTTTCACTCCGGGGTCAGCAAGGCAATCCGCCTGCTTTTGGCGCAACCGGTTATCTTCATCATTCAGACCGTAGGTGATCCCGCCAGCCGCCGCTTTATCCTTGGGCAAACGCCTCGCGATACTTCGTTCAAGAATAGCTTCCTTCTTCAGAGGAGTGACCACAACGGTGGATACCGCCACCTTATCCGCAGGCCACTCGGATGGAGGGACGGCTTGACTACCGTCCGTCAATCCCGATCCTGAAGGACCGCCCGCCGTCTTATCCTTAGAATCCTTCCCGAGTTTATTCACTTCACTCTTCTTCTCCATCTGCCTCCTCTCGCGAAAAGATTGCCTAACCATTATCTTAAAAAACAGAAAGTGCACTCGACAAGAGAAAGAACTCGTGAGGAAAAAGAAGAAGGAAGGGTCCATATATATAGTCGGACGGTTCGAGTCCTAGTTCGAAAAGGAATTGAGTCTTTCCAATTCCGAGCCGACCGCCCACGAGTCTTTCATACGAAAAGGAAATTTTCCCGTTTCGATCAATCCCGATAAAACCTCAGCTTAAAGCTCATCGTCCTAGACTACGAGAACGAAGAGCTGGGGGGCTAACTGTTGGGGTCGAAATCCCCTCCTCAAAGATTGACGGAACGAGAAGTCAAGGTCGTGATCAAATGGAACTTATCCCGAACATGGAACGGACAAGCTAAGGTAAACTGCCCACGATCCGTCCAAGACATCAACCGGCGGCTGGGACAAGGCCAGCCGCCGGGTCTTTTTACACCCACGGCCGGCGGCTGGGATAAGGCCAGCCGCTGGGTCTTCATTGATCCACGACCGGCGGCCGGGATAAGGCCAGCCGCCGAATCGTCTTGGTCCATCAACCGGCGTCCGGGACAAGTGCCAGCCGGCGGCCGGGACAAGTGCCAGCCGCCGGATCGTCACACGACCATGACCGGCGTCCGGGACACGTGCCAGCCGCCGGATCATCACGCGCCCATGACCGGCGGCCGGGACAAGTGCCAGCCGCCGGATCCTTATGCGTCCATGGCCGGCGGCTGGGATGAGTGCCAGCCGTCGGGTCTTCATTGATCCACGACCGGCGGCCGGGATAAGGCCAGCCGCCGGATCGTCTTGGTCCATCAACCGGCGTCCGGGACAAGTGCCAGCCGCCGGATCGTCACACGTCCATGGCCGGCGGCCGGGACAAGTGCCAGCCGCCGGATCGTCACACGACCATGACCGGCGTCCGGGACACGTGCCAGCCGCCGGATCATCACGCGTCCATGACCGGCGGCCGGGACAAGTGCCAGCCGCCGGATCCTTATGCGTCCATGGCCGGCGGCTGGGATGATTGCCAGCCGCCGGGTCTTCTCCATCCAAGGCCGGCGGCTGGGATAAGGCCAGCCGCCGGATCTTCATCACATACCAACCGGCGGCTGGGATAAGGCCGGCCGCCGGATCATCATCACATGCACACGATCGTTTCTCAAGACAAGACTCATTACCCGAACATCGTCCAGTCGACCGACCATCATGCCCGGACCGACCCGAGGATCATCCTTTGCATGTTCTGACTCCAAAGACCTCCGTAAACATTCCCCGAAGGACAGTGACGAACGTCCCGCCGTCCGTGGACCAGTCGCCGAGCACACGAGCTAGAGGAACCGGCGGCTGGCCATCAACACCGAAACCGGCGGCTGGAAGTTCAAACAAAAAACGGGCGGTTCAAATCTCAGAAGTCGTAAAACGCTCGGAACACTATTCACGCGGGAAAAACCGTTAAAAAACTATTCATCCCGAGACAAGGTTAACCGAAAGACCGAATTGAGCTTAAACCGAGATTCGGAATTACTATTCATCGGTTACTATTCACGGATCACTATTCATCGGCGGGCCGGATTTGGGTCAGAACGCGCGGACGGATCACGGAAGACTCTCGGGCCGGAAATCGGGCCCAAAAAGCTTAAGTCGGCGGCTGGGAGCGAAGGACAAGGTCCCACATCGGAAATCTGAAGTCTTAGCCTCCTAGGATTGCCAGTATATATATGTACGCTCATGTAAAGGTTAAATCCATCCCAGATCCGAGTATTAGGAGTTTTAGCAATTTAAGACTATTCAGCTTTTGCTAATTTCCCTTGTACTTTCGGAAAATATCAATAAAATCTTCCTTTTCATCTTTTTTGCATTTTCGGTCCTTTAGTTCTTTATAAATAGAATTTTCGAGCCCCCATTAAATATAAGTTTTGACAGTGTGAGTTTCGGCTCTCACACTTATATTTTATGGGGCTCGAAAATTCTATTTTAAAAAACTAAAGGACCGAAAATGCAAAAAAAAGAGATTTTATTGATATTTTTCCGAAAGTACAAGAATAATTAGCAAAAGCTGAAAAGTCTTATATTGCTAAAACTCCTAATACTCGGATTTGAGATGGATTTAACTCTTACATGAGCGTACATATATATACAGACAATCCTCGGATGCTAAGACTTCAGATTTTCGATGTGGGACTTTGTCCTTTCTTCCCAGCCGCCGACCTAAGCTTTTGGGCCCGATATCCGGCCCGAGAGTCTTCCGTGATCCATCCGCGCATTCTGACCCAAATCACGGTTTAGGCTTAATTCGATTTTTCGGTTAACTTTGTCTCGGGATGAATAGTGTTTTTTCAACGGGTTTTCCTGTGCGAACAGTATTCCGAGCGTTTTACGACTTTTGAGATTTGAACCGCCCGTTCTTTGTTCGAACTTTCAGCCGCCGGTTTTCGTATTGACGGCCAGCCGCCGGTTCCTTTGGCTCGTGTGCTTCGGCGACTGGTCCACGGACGGCTGGACGTTGGTCACGGTCTTTTTGGAAAGTGTTTATAGATGTCTTGGAATCAGAACACGCAAATGGATAGTCTTAGAGTTATGTTTGACGGTCGGTCGACTGGACGATGTTCGGATAATGAGGCTTGACTGTGGAATGATCGTGGGCATATGATGAAGACATGGCGGCTGGCCTTATCCCAGCCACCGGTTGGTATATCATGAAGACCCGGCGGCTGGCCTTATCCCAGCCGCCGGTTGATGGACGAAGAGGACCCGGCGGCTGGCCTTATCCCAGCCGCCGGCCGTGGACGATGAAGACCCGGCGGCTGGCCTTATCCCAGCCGCCGACCGTGGACGAAGAAGACCCGGCGGCTGGCCTTATCCTAGCCGCCGGTTCATGTCCTGGACGGGTCGTGGGCAGTTGGCCTTAGCTCATCCGTTCCATGTTCAGAATAAGTTCCATTTGATCTCGACCTTGACTTCTCGTTCCGTCAATCTTCGAGGAGGGGATTTCGACCCCAACACTTCTCATTCCTCATTTAAATGTCCCATAATGCACATTTCTAGTGTTATTCATTGTTTTGAGCATTCTTACTCACTAAAATTCTGTTAAAGAATTCGGAGACATAATCAGAGAGACACAAGGAAAACGAAATGTTTCAATTTCACTCTGTTCTCTCTCCTCCCCATGGGCGATGGTGTCGGTTTCAGAACCGTTTTCTCTCCTTCTCGGAGATAACTGTCCGCCGGTTACCGGCGGTTACTACTACAACTGATAACGGCCATCATGTCCGAACCATTATCCCTCTTTCTCTATTTAAACTCTGCAGTTCCTTACGGGACACAAGTTTCCTACCGTTCCTCCTCTTCATTCTCATCATGGCTAATAAGATTCACCAGAAACTTCAAGATATTAATCTTGGCATAAATGATGATGCGATCACTATCCCGGATAATCTGTGCATTGAAGCAGGCGAACTCTCATGTTTCTCCTTGATTAGAAAAGCTGTGAATCCACGGAAACAGAACTTGCGTGTTCTGATGGTGGCTTTGCCTCGTTTGTGGGGTGTGGAAGCAGAGATCAATTCTAGGATTTTGGAGAATAACAAAGTTCGGTTCCGATTTTAATCTGAGGAATCAATGCTATCAGTCTTACGTCACGGCCCTTGGTCCTTTAGAGAGTGGATGGTTTCGCTTCAACGTTGGTGGCCGGGACATTTTGATGAAGAACTCAATCATATATCATTTTGGGTTCAAATCAGGGGAATACCAACACAGTTTCTCTCTGAACGCATCGTCAGTCGCATTGGCTCTTCCATGGGGGCTTTCCTGGACACTGATTTCCAACCCAATGCTCCTCTACTCGTCGATTATGTCCGGGTTCAGATTCTCTGGGACATCACCAAAACTTTACGATTTCAACGCCTCTATTATTTTGGGAATCAAGAGGCAACTCTTCGTTTCCGATATGAAAAACTAAGGGGTTTTTGTTCCTACTGTGGACTCATGTCTCATGACGTTGGTGTATGTCCACAACTGCCTCAGCCATTTCAAGATGATCCTCATGACAATGATGATGCTGATGACGACCATGTTGATCCACCTGACACTGCAAGTCTTCCTCCAACGGACACGCCGATTGGTCCTGTCTTGTCGCCACAATCCCAAACAACGGATGATCATCAAGGAGACTCGAAGAATCGCAAAACAGAGACTGACGGTACTGATCCTTCCATTCCCGTCTCTGAAAAACGTCAAATCCTTTTTGTGCAGAAGTGGAAGACAAAACGTGCAAATGACCATGAAGCAAGCTCGTCATACAACCCTGTCCACAACAACCGCAACAACATGTTTAGAGATGGCACGGTGGGCCAGAAGCCACCGGATCCGGGATGAACACAGCCTTTTGGAACTGCCGTGGTTTGAAAGAGTCCACGGTGGTTCGACGCCTTAAAGGGTTGAAGGCGGCTTTTACCCCGGATCTACTCTTTCTAATCGAAACTAAAAATCCTGATTTTATAGTCCGTGATGTGGGCAAACAATTAGGTTTCGATTACGTCCGATGTGTCTCTCCCATGGGTACTGGTGGTGGTATTGCTCTATTTTGGAATAAGTGTATTGATGTTTCATTTCTTTCTGTCGATGAACGAATGTTTGATTGTAAACTTATGAATAAAGATTTCAGTTTTTACTTTTCATTTGTTTACGGTCACCCTATTCGAAGTCACAGAAATATCTTATGGAACAAACTTAAACAAATAGCAGATACTAGAACTGGCCCATGGATATCGTGTGGAGACTTTAACGAAATAAGATATGCTTCAGAGAAAAGAGGAGGCAAACCACGAGAACCTTGGAGTCTCGTTAACTTCAACTCCATGATTGATCACTGCGGTTTCTCCGATTTGCCTTTCACGGGCAATAATATGACATGGTTCGGTAAGCGTCGATATTATTCAATACAGAGTTGGCTTGATTGAGTCTTTGTAAATGACGAATGGAAAGCAATTTATCCGGCATCGAGTGTTCAATATCTAGACCTTGTGAAGTCAGATCATCGTCAAGCAATAATACACATCAAAACGGGTTATGAACACAATCGAAAGATGTTTACTTTTGATAGCCGTTTATGTAACAATCCGGAGTTCTCAGAGATTATTCAAGAGGGCTGGAATACCAACTCGACAGAAGAGACAGCGCCCATAACACAGAAAATCAGTCAATGTAGACAGCGCATTTCAGGATGGCGACGATCAAACCAAACAAATTCTCATGCCCATATCCGAGACTTGTGTCAACAAATCGATACCGCTCATCAATCTTATCCGGCATCAGAAACTCGGATACAAATTCTTCGTTCTGAATTGGCTCAAGCGTATCGTGATGAGGAAGTCTATTGGTTTGGTAAAAGCAGAAATAACTGGCTCCGATTTGGTGATAAGAACACTCGTTTCTATCATTCTACAACAAAAAACCGACGAGCAAGGAATAAGATTATATCAATTAAAGATGATGCAGACAATGATATCATTGGTAGTGATAACATCGCAGGCGAGGCGATTAACTTCTTCTCTCAACTGTTTACTTCAACAATACCTGAGGAATATGATTCTGTTTTACAACATATACACCCAGTTGTAACAGATGACATGAATGCTCTCTTAACTCAACTGATTACATCCGAGGAAGTGAAGAAAGCAATGTTTTCGATTGGAGCCCATCGAGCACCTGGTCCGGACGGATTTACGGTTAAGTTTTATCATCATTATTGGACCATAGTGGAATCTGATATAGTAAAAGCAGTACAAACTTTCTTTCAAACAGGCGAAATGCCCCAAGGTATGAATCACACCAACCTCTGTCTCATCCCAAAGGTCATACCTCCAGTTACCATGAAAGATTTTCGTCCGATCGCACTGATGAACGTCATATATAAAGTACTGTCGAAGATATTGATCAAGCGTCTTCAAGGGATACTTGGACAGTTTGTGTCAGAACATCAAGCCGCCTTTATACCGGGTCGACAGATTTCAGACAACATTTTATTGGCACATGACGCTTTTCATTCTTTACGGGTACGCAAACATCCTTCAAAGGAGTACATGGCTGTTAAAACTGATATAAGTAAAGCATATGATCGCATTGAGTGGTCTTTTTTTGAGGCGGTAATGAGACGCAAAGGATTCAGTGATAAGTGGATAGGATGGATTATGTGTTGCATATCGTCTGTCTCATTTTCAGTGCATATCAACGGTAGTCCATATGGTCATTTCCAACAGACTCGTGGTCTTCGACAAGGTGATCCTTTATCACCGTATCTGTTTATACTCTGCGCGGATGTCCTTAGCTCTCTTTTACAACATGCTGCACAAACACATGATATTCAACCTCTAAGATTAAGTGTTGGCGGGCCACCAGTATCACATCTTCTCTTCGCAGATGATTCACTATTCTTCCTTAAAGCAGATATACAAAACAGTCTAAATCTATGAAAGATCTTCGACCTTTATGGTAAAGCTTCTGGTCAGATTATCAATTATGAGAAGTCAACGATCACTTTTGGCAACAATTTCTTTGCACACACAAGATCTTCGGTTCAACAGTTGCTACAAATCCCTCATATGGGTGGTGGTGGAAAGTATCTTGGGTTACCAGAGCAAATAGGTCGGAATAAGATGGATCAGTTCAGATATGTGAAAGAGAAAGTTGCTAGAGTAGTCTCCGGATGGCAAAACCGGTTTTTATCAAACGCGGGCAAAGAGGTACTCATTAAATCTGTTGCATCCGCTATGCCGGTCTATTCAATGCACTGCTTTAAATTACCCACAACATTATGCTCAAAGATAGATAGTTTGTTATCTTCATTTTGGTGGGGAAAGAAAAATGGAAAACGAAAGATATCATGGATTTCATGGAAAAGGCTCACATATCCTAAGGATCAAGGAGGGTTAGGCTTTCGTGATTTCGAGAAATTCAATCAAGCACTACTAGCAAATCAGTTCTGGAAATTAATGGATCGTCCTCAGAGTCTCCTTTATCGAGTTTTACAAGCCCGATATTTCAAAGACACAGATATTCTACATGTTAAAAGAGGAACACAAACATCTTTGGGTTGGCAGTCTCTGTTGTTTGGTAGAGACTTGATCCTTAAAGGACCTATGACATTGGTAATGGTATTTCCACTCAAATTTCTGATAAATGGCTCCCTACGTCACCTCCAAGGGCCCCTCATTTACTACCTTACACTAATCCTACGTTGCCGGTTCACACACTAATATCTACAAATCAAAGAGATTGGAATGAAGAGGTGCTATATGACTTGGTCGAACAATCGGACCATCATCATATCAGAAAAGTATTTCTTCCTGCAACTCCAATCCGGGATTCTGTGTTCTGGTCTTACACGCCATCAGGTATTTACTTAAGCGCCGAGCTATTTTAGGGTTTAGTATTTTGGGTTTCGGGTTTAGAATTTTGGTTTTAGGAATTAACCATTAATACCAAAAACCTATGTGAGAGTTGAAACTAACACAATAAAAACTTATAATTTGTGGGGGTCCGAAAATCCTATTTTATGAGAACTCGAGGACGGAAATTGAAAAGACGATTTTATTAAGATGATTTTGTCGAAGTACAAGAAAACTCGCAGATGCTTAGTGTCTTATAATGCGAAAGCTCTTATAATCGAGATTGGATGATCTTAAACTTAGTACAAACATGTGTATATATACTGGGCAACCTATGGCGCTAAAGGCACTCCTTAGCGATGTGGGACATTGAAAACTTCAACTTCCACCGACTTCAATTGATTTGGGCTCGATCCTTGGCCTAATTCCTTGACAGGTCTCCGTTCAGTCCAATCTTGGCCCAGTTCACCTCCGGTCCAGCTCAGTCCATGATCTTCAGTCTTTTAGTCCGGTTCATGAATAGTGTTCCATGTTAAGTCTTCAGCCCGCCCAATTCTTTTTACGAACTCAAGCCGCCCGATTCTTTTGACGAACTCAAGGCGCCCGATTCTTTCTACGAGAATTAAGTGGCGCCTTGGTTATGAAGGAGAGAATGTGGCACCTTGATCATGAAGAGAGAAAGCGGCGCCTTGGACACGAAGGGAGAAAGTGGCGCCTTGGAAATGAGACAAAGAATCTGGCACCTTGGTCTTGACGGGAGAAACTGGCGCCATGGTCATGAAGGGGAGAAAGTGGCGCCTTGCTTTCTTCGGGAAGAAACCGGCGCCTTGGCCTTGAAGCAGATAATGTGGCGCCATACTTTCTTCGGGAAGAAACTGGCGCCTTGGCCTTGAGGCAGAGAATGCGGCGCCATGCTTTCTCCGGGAAGAAACTGGCGCCTTGGCCTTGAAGCAGAGAATGTGGCGCCATGCTTTCTCCGTGAAGAAACTGGCGCCTTGGCCTTGAGGCAGAGAAAGTGGCGCCATGCTTTCTCCGGGAAGAAACTGGCGCCTTGGCCTTGAGGCAGAAAAAGGGGCGCCATGCTTTCTCCGGGAAGAAACTGGCGCCTTTGCCTTGAGGCAGAGAAAGTGGCGCCATGCTTTCTCCGGGAAGAAACTGGCGCCCTGGCCTTGAGGCAGAGAATGTGGCGCCATGCTTTCTCCAGGAAGAAACTGGGCCTTGACTTGTCCAATGAGAGCAAATGGCGTGCTTCTCCTTAGACAAGTGAGGGTGTAACACCCGTCTCATCGCCACTCGAGAACGGCGTGCCACTAACCTCATCACATAACTTAAATACTCAAATACTCAATGTCTCATAACTCATATACCTCAAATGCTAAATGTATAAAATAAAATACGAATAAAACATAAAAAAATCCCAAAGAAGCACCCGAATCGTCAAAGCATAAACTACTTGTCCGTCTCACCTGAAAAGGAAAGAAGAGGGGTGAGTAAAAGGGAGTCACTCAGTGAGGTATGAGATGCTAATCACAGAAACTGTAATTTGATCATAGCACGCCACACACAGAGACTAGACTAAACATGAACAATCACGGTACCTAAACTACCCAGAGAACAACCAATGTCCTACGGCCAGAGCCTGTGGCCAGTCTTATGGGATAGTGCCCAATCACACCGCCCGAAGATGATCTATCGATCTCCTGAGGCACTGACAACAGATCGACTGAGCTGCCAGTACCCCGCCTCAAACAACACGCGACGCAAGTACAGAATTCACGTCTTTGTACCCCCGCAATCCCTAACGACCCACATAGTCGACTAATCCTAGCTCTAGCATGTATAAAAGAATCAATTAACAATTTAATGCACAATCAATGGGTTGAATCATCTATATTCCTAAGTCCAATTTACAAACAAAACTACATAGACTCAAACAAGAAAACGGAACACATTTAGTACTAGATTCCATCTATGACGCTTTTTGATGAAAAGTACGATATTCTGCGGAAAAGCCCTCGCCTTAGCCAAACAGATAATTGCGGCTTCTGAACTCCGGATGGTGAAACAGATGCCAAAACTGAAACCAGGACGAAAAATCGAGTGAGAACGGCTTTTGAACGGTGAAAATCGGTTAACGAGTCGAACTGGTCAAAGTCAACGGTTAGACCAGTCAATGGTCAAACCAGACCTAAACCGGACCCGACCGAAGCGGTTACCCAAACCGGATCCAATTAAACCAACCTGAAATCCTAAACCAACTTAAATTAATTAAACTAAACCGGAAATTAAACTAACTAAACCAAAACTAAACCAAAAATCTAATTAACTAAACCGGTTCAATCTAATTAAACCTAAATTAAATAAAACGTAAATTAAACCAATTATACCAACTAATGGTGGAGGCGGAGATCGTGATGCGTTGCCGACGTTGGTGATCGGAGCTCTGGCACGGGATTGAAGACGCAGCCACCGGCGAGCAAAGACGGAGGTGGTGTGATGACGCCGGGACGGAGGAGAACACGGTGGAGTGAGATCGGAGCAAACGTAGCAGATTGGAGATTGTGGAGAAGATGATAGCTTGCATCACAAGTAAGGAGAAAGCACAAACGATCTTCCTCCGATGGGCTTGGTGGTGATTGACGTTGACTCCGGCAAGGCTCTCCAGTGATAGCTGGTGCAGAGGAAGCGACGACAGTGGCGGAAGAGGACGGCACGGTGAAGCTCCCCACTCGGCAATGGAGGACAACGGCGGCGGAGAGAGCAACACGAGTTTCCTTCTTCTTCTCTCCTTCCCCTCTCACTCTATCCCTCTCTTTCTTCTTCTTCTTTGACGGTTGAACGATAGGTTAACAGAGAGGGAGATGTGTATGCTTATACACATATATGTGTTACACGATCACACGATCACAATGAGGAAAGGGTAGTGGGCTTTAGCTGGGCCACAAGAAGAGAGAAAAGGAATTGGGTTGGAGTGGTGGGATGGGGTCGTTACAATTCTTCCCCACTAACGAAGAATTCGTCCTCGAATTCAAGTCCGGATCTGACGGTTTGATCTGCTCCTCAAAACACTATGGTAACCAATTCCTCAACTAAGTCTCGGTCTCACATACTTCCTATTGAATTCCGACTCTCTCCTAACAGACCCTAACCATCACGTCATTTTCTCCTGAACTTCTATTTCTTGACGCTCTGGAACCGCCATTGATTGGCTAGGCGCAGACATTTTTTTTTTTTTTTTTTTAACCGACTGAATGAATCTGTCTACTCTTCGGCTCAAATACACACTCGATGACCAATGCTTGACTAAGCCCGACATATGAAACTATGCGTAGCTCCAATATCCAAAAAGGTATAAGCTGCCCCAACCCCAAGCGACAAACGACCAACACAAGTACTAAATCAATGGTTTCCACATAAACGACATACTCAAAACCACAAACTCAAATCCACAATCTGAACATCAACAATCTCAGCTCTCTCGTGGTCCCCAATAACAAATACTCGTGAAAATAGCTCGGCGCTTGGGTGGTGGCAGAAGAAACCCTGAACTCACTACTAACAATCCCCAAAAATAAGAACCTGCTGACCACAACTGAAACGACTCTTCGGTCTATCTGCTGGCTCGGCAACCTGACTAACAACGGCTCATCCACTAGCTTAGACTGACAGTTACTTGCGACATGACCCAATCATCCGCATGAAAACACTACACACGCTCTCCTAAAATGATGACGACGACAACAACAAAAAATCAATACAGCGGAAGTCCCGACAACTCCGGCACCCTTCTATATCCCGAATAAGTCTTCTCAACCAAATTGATCAAGCTAATGTAGTCTCGCACAACATAACGCTTGAAAATATCCACTCGCAGACCATTCAAGAACATTCTGATAAAGCCCTCCACGATTAAGATAACTCTAGTAAATCTGCGCAAACGACTGAACTCTTGTTCTTACTCCCTGATAGTCATAGTGCCTTGAGAAAGGTGTTGAAAGGCATTCACATTCACATGCATGGATTCTCGGCGGAAAGAACTTTCTTAAAATCACTCTCTCGAAGTCTTCATAATGTAAGTCGTAACAGCCACGACTACTCTCCACAACTCTCTTTACCTAGAGAAAGACATCATCCTTCAGAAATGGAGTAATCAAATCCATGTGAAACTCTGTTGTACACTTCTTATGCTCCAAGTTACGGTCCAACATCTTCCCTTAATTGTCTGCGATGGTGGTATCCACTGTCCTTCCAAACTGATCCAAGTCCCACATTTTCTCATTAGCTTCCAATATGTAGGTACCTTTATGTCTCTGGCATACACTGGTGGTGGCGGCGGTGGTGGCGGCGGAAGATCAACATGCTAGAGCATGCTGCTTTCTGCACCTCTCGTGGTACCTTCGAAGCTTCATCCACATTTCTGCATTGCTAATATCGGCTCCACTCCCTGAACCTCAACCGGTGGTACAATTGATGGTGACGGTGGAACAGCAGCGGGTGCTTATCTGCTTGAAGAGCAAGCTGGCAAGCAATCTACGGTGCAGCTATCCGAACGACCTTTTGTGCAACTGCTGCATTGCATCTTAAACAACTTACCTAACTGTCTCTCTTTGAGTGATCTGACTGACGACATCCTGATTAATCTGTTGAGCATGGATCTCCTCGGCTATAACCTGTTGAACAACGAGCTGACAAACCTGGCGAGAAACAATTAACTTCCCTCGATGGCAACTTTAAAGGAACAACCTGGTTAAACTGAGGTTGAAACTGAGACAAACGAAAAATAGATTAATACCAGACAGAATGGGTGACCCTTTGTTTTTTTTTTTTTTTTAAATACCCAAGTCCCGGGAAATTTTTTATTTTTTTTTGAAAACCGTTGAAAACCGAATATGCAATTATGCTTCCTACTACCGTCTCCCGGGTCAGAACCGGGACGACGACAAACCTAGGCTCTGATACCAAAATGTAACACCCGTCTCATCGCCACTCGAGAACGGCGTGCCACTAACCACATCACATAACTCAAATACTCCAATACTTAATGTCTCATAACTCATATACCTCAAATGCTAAATGTATAAAATAAAATACGAATAAAACATAAAAAAAATCCCAAAGAAGCACCCGAATCGTCAAAGCATAAACTACTTGTCCGTCTCACCTGAAAAGGAAATAAGAGGGGTGAGTAACAGGGGAGTCACTCAGTGAGGTATGGGATGCTAATCACAGAAACTGTAATTTGATCATAGCACGCCACACACAGAGACTAGACTAAACATGAACAATCACGGTACCTAAAGTACCCAGAGAACAACCAATGTCCTACGGCCAGAGCCTGTGGCCAGTCTTATGGGATATTGCCCAATCACACCGCCCGAAGACGATTAATCGATCTCCTGAGGCACTGACAACAGATCGACTGAGCTGCCAGTACCCCGCCTCAAACAACACGCGACGCAAGTACAGAAGTCACGTCTCTGCATCCCCGGAATACCTAACGACCCACATAGTCGACTAATTCTAGCTCTAGCATGTATGAAAGAATCGATTAACAATTTAATGCACAATCAATGGGTTGAATCATCTATATTCCTAAGTCCAATTTACAAACAAAACTACCTAGACTCAAACAAGAAAAGGGAACACATTTAGTACTAGATTCCATCTATTGCGCTTTTTGATGAAAAGTACGATATTCTGCAGAAAAGCCCTCACCTTAGCCAAACGGATGATAATTGCGGGTTATGAACTCCGGATGGTGAAACGGATGCCAAAATTGAAACCAGGGCGAAAAATCGAGTGAGAGCGGCTTTCGGACGGCGAAAATCGGTTAACGAGTCGAATTGGTCAAAGTCAACGGTCAGACCAATCAATGGTCAAACCGGACCCGACAGAAGCGGTTACCCAAACCGGATCCAATTAAACCAACCTGAAATCCTAAACCAACTTAAATTAATTAAACTAAACCGGAAATTAAACTAACTAAACCAAAATTAATTAAACTAAACCAAAAATCTAATTAACTAAACCGGTTCAATCTAATTAAACCTAAATTAAATAAAACCTAAATTAAACCAATTATACCAACTAATGGTGGAGGCTGAGATCGTGATGCGTTGCCGACGTTGGTGATCGGAGCTCCGGCACGGGATTGAAGACGCAGGCACCGGCGAGCAATGACGGAGGTGGTGTGATGACGCCGGGACGGAGGAGAACACGGTGGAGTGAGATCGGAGCAAACGTAGCAGATTGGAGATTGTGGAGAAGATGATAGCTTGCATCACAAGTAAGGAGAAAGCACAAACGATCTTCCTCCGATGGGCTTGGTGGTGACTGACGTTGACTCCGGTATGGCTCTCTAGTGATAGCTGGTGCAAAGGAAGCGATGACAGTGGCGGAAGAGGACGACACGGTGAAGCTCCCCACTCGGCAATGGAGGACAACGGCGGCGGAGAGAGCAACACGAGTTTCCTTGTTCTTCTCTCCTGCCCCTCTCACTCTATCCCTCTCTTTCTTCTTCTTCTTTGACGGCTGCACGATAGGTTAACGGAGAGGGAGATGTGTATGCTTATAAACATATATGTGTTACACGATCACACGATCACAAAGAGGAAAGGGTAGTGGGCTTTAGCTGGGCCATAGGAAGAGAGAAAAGGAATTGGGCTGGAATGGTGGGATGGGGTCGTTACAGAGGGTCTTTGACAAATCCTTCGTAATTAGATTTCTCTGTTCGTCAATTTCGGAGGAGTGGGTTATGACCCCAACAGTTAGCCCCCCAGCTCGTTGGTTTTGAGTTGCAGAAGTATCGAGCTTTCAGGTGAAGAGTTTATCGGTATTGATGATCCGGGATATCTCAGTGATTGCCAAGAGGCGGAAAGATCTACATCGAGACAGGGTTTCCAATATATGTCCGAGATTCTCAGAAGGTTTAATTCAGGATTCGGAAAATCATGTTCCTTATCGGACTGGTGAGAATCCCATTCCTTGTAGAGTTAGGATGATAAAAATCATATTCCTTGTTGAATCAGGATTTAGAATTACCCTGGCGTATATATATACGCACCCTTTTCTTTCCTTCCATCCATCGAGTTTTTCTGAGTGCCGCTTTTTCTCTGAGTTTTTCTTGAAAACCTTACAGCCTGCTTTGAGTTTCGCAATTATGGCCGGGCTGACGTTTCGTGAGAAGAAGGAGAAGGAAAAACGTGAGAAGGAAGAGAAAGAAAAAGGTGGGCTTTGGGAATGACAGCTTTTGAATTAGTTTATAGACCTTGTCCATTTGACAATGATTTCCCCAAGAAAGTGCTTACAGTGACCCTCGACAACACTTACGAAAAGAAGTTTTCTGCTGTTAGTAAACAATAACATATTTTATATTGAAATGTTAACGAAAAGCACTTACAATGTAGTGGACAAAATCATATTTTATTGAATAATTATGAAAAAGCATTCTGATATATATTTGTTTTTTTCAGTCTTTCAGAAGATTGGTATGCTCTCTTCTTGTGAGAACTCCGAAGAACCATCCAACCTCTATTGATCTCTTACATCACCCGTTCTTCGAAAGGTCAAACCTCTATGGGGGTGTCTCACCAGTCATCAGACCAGATGAAATTGTGAACTTTTCCAGCAAAGCAAGTCCTTCTCGGGTGTGTGTTTTAAACATTTTTCGCTCGTCCGAGTTTCCACTTGTTCGTTCGAAAGATTTCCGGTTAAGATTTTAGCAACTGAGGGATTCATATTTAATTGGAATCGGTTGGTTGAAACCATTCCTCGATAGTAAATTCCTGACTTGTGCCACTACTGGTGATGTTTGGTTAGGGAAGCAACTACATGCTCAAGTCATTAAGTTGGAACCCATTTCTCATCTTACTGCTCATCTTAAGACAGCGTGATTATAGGAGGATCTCAAGTTTCTCATTGTCTTTATTTTTCTCGCTTGGGGTATCATATGCTTAAAGAGCGCACAAAACAAAATGAGGGAAGTACCATCTGTAACTATTTCCCTTCCATTTATACAGCTCGTAATTATCATCAGGAAGTTGATGATACACAGAGAGTTTACTCTGACATCGATTCCGGGGTGTACTGCGACATCGACATCGATGGTATCATGGAGATTGTTCCTCCGAGCCGGATGTAAGTACCAAATTTCTTCTTCAGCCTTAAGATATTTCAGCACATACATATTCACAGTGTGGAAACTTCAGAAGACAAACATATAGACAGGAAAAGTAACCTCCAATATCATATCTAGAAAATTATGCTCGGCTTTTGGCCCTTAATTCATTAGAAACGATGCACAACAATGAAAGGGTACATTGCTCTCTAAAAACGCTTATTGTTTGATATTGTTCATAAAATGCTGTTTAGATATTCATTTTATAGTAATTTTACACTTTGTTTGGCAGGAATTCAAGAAAGATAACAATTGACTTTTCTAGAGAGCGCCACAGCTTACGATCTTCTCGGGGAAATCGGAGATGGCATTCATAAAGCTCTTTGCATTTTACTTAAATAAAATGGTGCGATAAAAGTCCTTGATACTGAAAATTGCGAGGATAATCTGGTTAGTTACTTCCTTTATTTTTTTCATTGTTGTGGTTTTGAATGCACTTTTTAGTGTAGAACATTGTTAGACTCAGGTAACTAGAATCCAAGAAGAGAACCCCGAGATGGGATATCATCCAAATATTATGAAGGCTCACTATCGTTTTTTTGGATGAGTACAAAAACACTTATGAATTGTCATGCCTCTGATTGTGAATGTTTCCGGAGTGTTTGTAGAACAGGAGATTGCTACGATATTGAGGGAAGTGTTAATGGCACTGATACATATACATGCATGTGGATATGTGCATGGAGACATAAATGTAATACTAATATACTTAGAAAACAATTTTCTTCTAAGTTCATTATTTTATCTGCTTTTTTATTTCTAAGTACCTGCTTCAAAAATATTCCTCCACCGTAATTTCTCCAATGTTGAGAAGCTACGTGTCTATTCAAAGTTTCAATACTGGAAAGCGCCAGAAGCAACTGCATGCTCAAGTCATTAAGTTGGAACCCAGTTCTCATCTTATTGCTCATCTTAAGACATCATGGTTATAGGAGGATCTCATGTTTCTCATTGTCTTTATTTTTCTCGCTTGGGGTATCATAAGCTTAAAGAGCGCACAAAACCAAATGAGGTTTACGAATGCACTTACGGAAAACATCGTGCTGTTTTACAGTAAAACTATGTGCTGTCCCAAATACAAATACATCGAGGAGTCTACTTAAAAAGAACCAAAATCAAGACATCAAACCGCGATTAAACCAGGAAGGATCGAACCAGAAGGAAAAAAGACAAGCTGAACCGAATTAAACAAATGGGTCGGACTGGAAGGAAGGAAGCTAATGGGCCGCACCCCAATGAGGTCAAGTCGGCGGTGGCTTCAAGGGATTTACCAACGACCCACATTGCTTAGATTACTTTTTGAGACCCTAACTCTCTAATATAAATAGACATCTTTGTACTCACTTTCAAATCATCCCTAATTCTCATACTTTACAGCTTACGATTTAGTCTAGAACTTTGGCTTACAAGTATTTTATGAAAAGATGATTCGACACCAAGTCAATAAAGTTCTTTTCTCAATCTCTTTTCTCGAGTTCTTCCCAGAAATCTCAGAATCCCACAAGTAATGGACAAAATCGATTGTCTGAATCTCGGTTCCCACAGTAGTATCCATTGGTAAGACCATTCTTACTCTTTCAGTTATGATTTAAGCATATGGGGACATGAAGTTCCTTTTCTAATCCTTATGGGACTCATTTCGCCATCAGCTTTAGTTTTTTTTTTTTTTTGTCTATTGGAAGTGGTTGATTAAGGATGTCTCCTAATGAATGACAAACAATGTATATGAGCTTCTCATTCCTCATTTAAATGTCCCATAATGCACATTTCTAGTGTTATTCATTGTTTTGAGCATTCTTACTCACTAAAATTCTGTGAAAGAATTCGGAGACATAATCAGAGAGAAACAAGGAAAACGAAATGTTTCGATTTCGCTCTGTTCTCTCTCCTCCCCATGGGCGATGGTGTCGGTTTCAGAACCGTTTTCTCTCCTTCTCGGAGATAACTGTTCGCCGGTTACCGGCGGTTACTACTACAACTGATAACGACCATCATGTCCGAACCATTATCCCTCTTTCTCTATTTAAACTCTGCAGTTCCTTACGGGACACAAGTTTCCTACCGTTCCCCCTCTTCATTCTCATCATGGCTAATAAGATTCACCAGAAACTTCAAGATATCAATCTTGGCATAAATGATGATGCGATCACTATCCCGGATAATCTGTGCATTAAAGCAGCCGAACTCTCACGTTTCTCCTTGATTGGAAAACCTGTGAATCCACGGAAACAGAACTTGCGTGTTCTGATTGATGAGGCCAACGAGCCAAACCAAGACCAGGCACCTGTACCAGTGGTCCAAGAAGCTCCCATGACACGGTCCAGAACGAGGAGACTCAGGGAGGGTTTCAATCTAGCCGTGCAAAACATAATTGATGATCTCAAACCGGGAGAACCACAAGATCAACAAGATAGCAATGGTAAGACTATCTTAATGGCAGGTAATGACTTCAATGCAAAGGAGCCACAAATGGAAGACATAGTACAAGGACTTCAAGAACTCACGATTAAAGGCATAGAAGAGATCAAAGAGGACCAGGATCAAGATCAAGTCAAGAACATTCGACCATGGACCATGCCGCATCAGAATCAGGTATTCTCTATTTTTGTGATCAATGCAGGAAACATGGACCAGCCCAATGGTTAGAGCTACGCATCCAAGCCTCAGAGGTGCCAAGATCAAGCTGCACCAAGCTTCTTTTATTTTTGTTTAGCTAGTTTTCCTTTCTTGATTTTCGGCCTTAAGCCTTACTTGTTAGTTGCGTTTTGTTTCTTTTACTTGTGCTAAGTCCTGTCGTTTTAGAGTCTTTCCTTTTTCTTCTTTGAGTCGACCAATAGGTCACAGCTGAAGAGCATATTAATAAGGCTCCCCTGCAGCTTTGTAACACACAACTTTTACCCTAGATCAATAAAATAATTCAATTCTTCTTTTTCAAGCAGCCGCCAAGTTCTTGAGAAAACCTTGTTCTTGTTCTTTGTGTGGAATCACTTAGAACTAGAGCCGTGTGCAGTATCAGAGTTCTTCCATAGCTCTGTGGTGCCATTCGATCCATCATCACTTTCCATCATTCGATCCAACAAGGGAGAGCGTCAAAGCCAACTTGTTAGATCCCATCCCTCAAGGCGTGTTCATCAAGTCTTGAGTCCATCCTTCGCCCATCAATTGAACCACAAGAGAGAGCGTGAAAGCCAGCTTGTGTTTCCCATCCCACCAACTATCCTTCTTAGATCCGAGTTCATATCATCTGGTATCAGAGCCGAAGGTCCATAAACCTTTGGTTCAATCTTTTCCTTTTTGTTTTCCTTGTTTTCGTTTGTGTTTCTGTTTCTTGTTCTTAGTCAAAAAAAAAAAAAAAACCATAAAAACGAATCTGCTTGCTTTGTTTCTTGATTAGTTTAAAAAAAAAAAAAAAAAGAGAATATATATCATATCGTTTGCTTTGATTTGGATCGTGTTAAGGTTGCTTGAATCGAGTAGTTTAATTATCTGGATCGAATTCAGTTTGTGGTTCATTGTTGCTGGTTGTGTAGGTTTGTCTCAATAGCCGCCGACTTGTTTGCTCTAGGTTAGAACCTTGAGTTGAGAAAACCATGAGTTATTATAGTTTTTTTTCCTTTCTTGTTTTAGGTCGAGTCAATTGTTTCCCTTCCTTTTGTCGAGTTATTTGTTTTCCTTATTGTTCTTGTTCATTTTCCTTTTGTTTGGAGTCGAGTTTTAAGAGTCTTTGTCTTCTTTCCATTATGCATTGGTGCTTTTGACGACTTGTTGTTTTTGTATAAGTGCCAGAAACTACAGGTTAAATGGGAGACGTGGGAGGCAATCCAGCGGGAAACCAACCCATTGACATGACACAATTGATGGCAGCTATGCGAGAAGAGGTGAGGAATGCCGTGGGAACTCTTGGTAGAGAACTTGGAACCAGGCTAGACCGCTTGGAGCAACCACCGAGGAGAGAACCTATCCGCAACATCTACCAACCAAGAAGGAATCAAAGAGATGATTCAACTGACGAAGACATGCCGGGGATAGATGAAGATGATCCACCTGATCAGGACCAGCGCAACCAACCAAGACGCCGAGCTAACTTCCGAGGGAGAAGGGATGGCGAGGACAACACCAGAGGAAAGAACCATGAGATAAAACTAACCCCTCCTACTTTTGCAGGCAAGTCTGATCCTGAAGTTTACATGGATTGGGAGAGGCGCATGGAGTATATCTTCGATTGTTATGGCTACAATGAGAACAAGAAAGTAGCTGTGGCAGCTGCTCAGCTCACGGAGAATGCACTATCTTGGTGGGATAGAACCGTAGCTGATCGAAGAAGGCAGCGATTTGGGCCTATTGCAAGATGGACCGACATGAAGTATCTCTTAAGGTCAAGGTACATTCCTGATCATTATATTAGAGACTTACAAAAGCATTTTCATAAGTTATCTCAGGGATCAAGGACCGTGGATGAGTACTTTGAAGAGTTTGAGAAGCTCATGAACTCGTTGGAGCTGGAAGAGTCTGAAGAGGCAATCATGGCACAATTCATTGATGGACTCCAAGACCGAATCGCTAGAAAGGTGGAAAGAGCTCAATACACTGGACTACATGAGCTACTACACTTGGCGGTTCAAATTGAGAAACAGATAAAGAAGAAGACAGCTCAAACGAACCAGAGCAGATCACCACCGTGGGCATCAAGTAGCAAAACTGTAGATAAGGGCAAGGCTGTGGAGATTGATTCACGGTTTAAATGCAAAACCAATGATCAAACTAAAATCAGCCGACCTGAGCAAGGTAAGCCTTTTGGTTGTTTTAAATGTCAAGGCAGAGGACATATGGCTAAGGAGTGTCCAAACCAACGAGTTATGATCATGAACGCTGCTGGAGACTATGAGTCTCAAGAAGAGCGAGAGACCACGGATGAGGAACAAGATGAGGAAGCTGAGTATGCAGATGTTGGAGAGATGCTAGTCACTAGGCGTGTCTAGAGTGTGATGCTAGATCCTGAAGCAACAGCTCAAAGAGAAAACCTGTTCCACACTCGTTGTACTATCAAAACCAAGGTATGTAATTTGGTTATTGATGGAGGATCTTGTACTAACGTGGCTAGTAAGTTTATGGTGTCCAAGCTTGGTCTTGAGACGACTAAACATCCCAGGCCTTATAAGTTGCAATGGCTAGACAACAAGACTCAGTTGAAGGTTACGGAACAAGTCACTATACCTTTCAGCGTGGGCAAGTACCAAGATGAGGTGTTGTGCGATGTTCTTCCTATGCAAGCTGGCCACATTTTACTTGGAAGACCATGGCAGTTTGACAGAGCTACATTGCACAATGGGCGTACCAACTTCTATTCTTTTACTCACAAAGATAGAAAGTACAACCTAGCTCCCTTGAAACCAGCTGAAGTGCGTGAGCTTCAATCAAAGATGGACAAGGAAACACAGGTAAGTAAGACTAGCCTTTATGTTTCTTCTGGTTCCGTTTGTAAGACCCTCATTTCCGAGGGCACTGTGCTACTAATGTTGTACAAAGATTGCTTGAGTACAGATTATCAGGAACTAAAACTTCCAAGCGAAGTACAAGCTGTGTTAGACAAGTATTTAGATGTGTTTCCAGAGGAGATACCAGCCGGTTTACCTCCTATACGAGGCATAGAGCACCAGATAGACTTGGTGCCTGGATCAGCTTTATCCAACAAGCCAGCCTATAGGATGAACCCAGATGAGAGCAAACAGTTGGAACGTCAAGTCCAAGACCTCATGGACAAAGGCTACATCAGAGAAAGCTTAAGTCCGTGTGCAGTACCGGTTCTATTGGTACCAAAGAAGGATGGTACATGGAGAATGTGTGTAGATTGTCGAGCAATCAACAACATCACCATTAAGTACCGGCACCCTATTCCAAGACTGGATGACATGCTAGACGAATTAAGTGGAGCTACTATCTTTTCAAAGGTAGATTTGAAGAGTGGCTATCACTAAGTTCGAATGCGTGAAGGTGATGAATGGAAGACTGCTTTCAAAACCAAGCAAGGTCTCTACGAGTGGTTGGTTATGCCATTCGGTTTAACTAATGCACCAAGCACATTCATGCGACTTATGAACCAGGTTCTAAGGTCTTTTATTAGCAAGTTCGTAGTGGTTTACTTTGATGACATACTGATCTATAGTAAATGCTTAAATGATCATCTTAGACACTTAGAGCTTGTTTTGCAAACACTTCGAAAGGAAGGTCTGTATGCCAACCTTAAGAAGTGCACATTTTGTACTGATCAACTTGTCTTTTTAGGCTTTGTGATAAGCAGGCAAGGTTTGCAAGTTGATGTGGAAAAGATCAAGGCAATACAAGAATGGCCTACGCCTACTACAATTGGACAAGTGCGAAGTTTTCATGGATTAGCAAGCTTCTACAGACGGTTTGTTAAGGATTTCAGTTCAGTAGCTGCTCCCTTAACCGCAGTCATCATGAAGAATGCACCATTTACTTGGGGAAGTGCACAAGACAAGGCATTCAGCACACTGAAGGAACGGTTGACACAGGCACCGGTGTTGGCTCTACCAGACTTTGAGGAGATGTTCGAAGTTGAATGTGATGCATCTGGGATTGGCATTGGAGCCGTATTGCATCAGAGGAAGAAACCAGTCGCGTTTTTCAGTGAGAAACTCAGTGGAGCTCACTCAACTACCCAACCTATGATAAAGAGCTTTACGCATTGGTTAGGGCATTGGAAACTTGGCAGCATTACTTGCTATCCAAGGAATTCATCATTCATACAGATCATGAGACCTTAAAGCATTTGCGAGGCCAGACATCCCTGAAGAGAAGACATGCTAAATGGTTGGAGTTCATAGAGACATTCCCTTATGTAATCAAGTACAAGAAGGGCAAGGATAATGTGGTTGCTGATGCATTATCAAGAAGACACCTTCTCATCTCTACGATGGAGTCTAAGGTGTTAGGGTTCGAACTTATCAAAGAACAGTACCAGGAGGATCCAGATTTTGGAGAGGCATACAAGGAACATGGTAGAGGATTGTATGCAGCTTACTATCTACAAGATGGGTTCCTGTTCCGCGACAAGAGGTTGTGTATACCACAAGGATCAATCCGAGAATTGCTGATCAAGGAAGCACATGAAGGATGATTGATGGGACACTTTAGAGTAGCCAAGACCATGGCCGTGATCTCTGAGCATTTCTTTTGGCCACGCCTCAAGAAAGATGTGGAGAAGCACTGTGCAAGTTGTGTTATATGCCATAAGGCTAAGTCCAGGTTACATCCTCATGGGTTATATCTTCCTTTACCTATTTCTAACAAACCTTGGGTGGATATTTCTATGGATTTTGTGCTAGGATTACCTAAGATCAGGCATAAGGACTCAGTATTTGTAGTGGTGGACCGATTTTCAAAGATGGCACATTTCATACCTTGTGATAAGACCAACGATGCCACACAAACAGCCGACTTATTCTTCAAGGAAGTTGTTCGTTTACATGGAGTTCCTAGAACCATTGTGTCAGATCGTGACTCTAAGTTCCTCAGCCACTTCTGGAGGACCTTATGGAGGAAGCTGGGAACAAAATTGATGTTTTCCACAACTTGTCATCCTCAAACGGATGGACAAACTGAAGTGGTAAACCGAACTCTCTCAACTTTGCTAAGGACAACTCTTGGTCGAAATCTTAAGACTTGGTTAGATTGCATTCCATTCATTGAATTTGCATATAACCATGCTACTCACTCTGCTACCAAGTTGTCTCCTTTTGAAGTTGTTTATGGGTTTAAGCCCTTGACGCCATTGGACTTGACACCAATTCCACAAGAAGATCAAATCAGTCTCGTTGGACAAGACAAAGGAGAGTACATCCGCAAGTTGCACCATGATGTGAAGGAGAACATAGAGAAAAAGACCTTGGAGTACAAAAGGAGGGCTGACAAAGGACGCAAGCACTTGGTTTTTGAACCTGGAGAATGGGTTTGGCTCCATATGAGACCAGAAAGATTCCCACAACAAAGAAGCTCCAAGCTCTCACCTCGTGGAGATGGACCTTTCAAAGTGCTAGAGCGGATCAATGACAATGCTTACCGTCTAGACTTGCCAGGTGAGTACACAATGTCCCATAGTTTTAATATAACCGATTTGTCTCCATGTGATGCAGACGATCCAGTTTTGAGGACAAAACATTCTGAAGAGGGAGGTGATATTATCGGTTTTTAACGTATTTTGATTCGTTTTTAGTATTCGGTTTGAGTTTTGATTTGCATCTTTCGTTGGTTTTTCGAGTCTTTTCTATTGTTTTGAGTCTTTTACAGATTTTATGGAGTTCCGAAGAAGTTTGGCGTTTACGGACATGTTCGAGTCAAGTTAAGACGGAAAAACGAGAGAAGGACCAAACATCAACAGAACGACCATTCCCGAAGGAGATCGATCGTTCTGACGCGTGGAACGACCGTTCCCTCCAAGGAACGATCGTTCCCCACTTCACCAACCCTGCCGACAACAATGGGAGAACGACCGTTCTCTCCCATGTGGTCGTTCCACACTTCACCAACCTTGCCGACAAAACGCATGAGAACGACCGTTCTACACTCCGGAACGAGCGTTCCCCGACACCACATCTCACCCACTACGGATCGACCAAGGGGAACGATCTTTCTCCACCTAGAACGACCGTTCCCCGTCTCACCTACTTCCCTCATCTTGGCCTATAAATAGAACTCACTCTTGATGATAAAAATCACACCATCTCCTTCCTCCTCTCTTCTCTAGCTTCAGAGCTTTGCTCTTAGTCTTTTTTTTAGTTTTTATGTTTATGTTTTTATTAAGTTTTATTTAATTTGTTTTAAGCTTTATATTTATGCTTTAATCAAGTTCTATCATTTTTACCTTCAGTTCTTACTTTCAGTTCTTTACTTTCAGTCTTTACTTTCAGTCTTTACTTTCAGTCTTTACTTTCAGTTCTTATATTTATGCTTTAAATTCAGTTCTTATATTTATGCTTTAATTAAGTACTTATAAGTTTATATTCAGCTTTCATTATCTATTCAAGTTTTTATTATGAACTTTATAATCTCGTTGTTATCTTCTTCATTAATCATGTCTGAGTAGATCTATTAGTTAGGTTAAGGTTTGTCAAAGGGATTCATGAGCTTTAGGGTTAAACACAAATAGGTTATTTCAAATCGATGTCTTCACCTTTGTTGTTCTTAATGCTTAGATCAAATTGATCATTTGATTTTATGATATTTGGTTAAACTTAGACAACGACAGTTGCTAGGTTGCTAGAATAAACATTGGTGAGCAATTTAACCATTACCTACGACAGTAGATGTAGTGAGAATTGTGAACGTATCGAACCTATCCTTAATGCTTGTTTACGATTTCTAGTACCAACGACAGTTAGGATTTCTAGATCGTTAGACAAAGTTATTGATACCACGACAGTGGATTGATATTATCTTTATGTTTGAGTTCTAGACTTATGCTTAAACACTGCCTGAATAGTTGTTTGATCCGCTGCTCTGAATCTCCTGCGATATTCCTTGACCTAACGCTTGTTAATATTATCTTTTCAACTGATTTTACAACCGATTTTATTATTTTCTATTTATAAAAACCAAAAACAAAAACAATCTTGATTCGTTTAGCTCGATTAGAATCCTGTACTCTTGGTGTGCCTATTCTTGCTTTCCTCGTGGATCGATAAAATAACATTTGGTTGTTGTTTTCACACCCGAAAATACGCAGCATCAAATTGGCGCCGTTGCCGGGGAAGGCATTAGCAATAGCCATTGAGATTTGGAATCTACCGAGTCTAAATTTTAGTTTATAAAAAAAAAAAAAAGAATAAAAAAAAAAAAAAAAAGAGAAACTTCTGGGGTTTTTACTAACTTTGATGGCCAGGGACTACAAAGATTGGCCACAAGAAGAGGAGGACACATTTGAAGAATACATTGAAGATGAGCCTCTTGATGAGAACATACTTACACCAGAACAAAGAGTGGAGTTGGATAAGCTTTGTGTGGAAAATACGCAGCATACAATCCTGAAAAGGAGTGACCTAGCAATAATGATCCGGTTGAACCTCATATCATATCGAGCAGCACTAGAAGGAAGAGAGCTTACGTTTTATGAGATAATGGTAGCCCGTTCACTTAAGGAGGTAATATATTGGGTTCCACCATTCCAATTACAAGGTACATCCGATTTAGCCTTTGAATTTCAAGATTTTGAGGATAGTCACATGCCCTCTATTGAAGATGTACCTTATGATTCACCTTCCTCCATACTCATTGATGAATGCTTTGATTTGATATGTGAGACTCAAAGACTAGATGCCTTAAGAGTAGAAAAGTTTGCTAGAGATTATCATGAAATATGTTTTGATACTAGTTATCTTTGTGCTTTGAATGATCATAATCTCGAGCTTAACTCTTTAATGCTAGAGGAATCTAGATCGCTTCTTGAAAAATATGACCTAGGTGATGAATTTGATTTGGATAAGATCTTGGATGAGATAGAGAACCCTAAGGTTGAGAATGATGATGAGAATGTGTTATTTTATAAGATTGATGGAGATAAAGTTGACTATTTTGTGACAAACTCGTTTGAAGCTAAAATTGATTATATCTTTCCATCGAATGCATTTGATTCTCAAAAACATCTCACTGTCAAGGAATATTTGAAGATACACGCTACATTTGTAGTAAACTTCCTTGATGAGAATATTGTCTATTTCCTTTGGACAATTGTATGCCTTTTTGCGCACTTTGTTTCTTGTCCCATGAAGAGAAGGACCAAAGGTGCATTGGCTCAGCCTTTTGATTCGCATGATTAGCACTTGTGCTCAGAAGTCAAGCTAACGACTTAAAACAAGCGCTTGGTGGGAGGCAACCCACTGGTAAGTGTTTTTCTTTTATTTTTATTTTACAACACTTTTATTTATCAGTTTGCGGGTTTCTCTTTCGGTTTTGTTATAACCGGGACGGTTAAAAACAAGTCTGGGGGAAGAATTCATTTGTGTACTAACAGTGTGTTTTATGGATATTTATTTCTTATGCTTTATTTTGGTTTTATTTAAGTGTGTTTATATTTTCAACAAAATAAAAATAAAAAATAATAAAAAAAAAAAAACAAAAAAAAATAATAAAAAATTTTATTTAGTCAAAAATATTGTGTGGAATTTTTAAAACTTTTTGGAATTGCAACATGTTCGATATCATTGCCTTAGGACTGTTTAGCATTGTTTGAGGATAGTTTGGAAACGCAGAAAAATCCATAACTTGATCATTTAGTGAATTTCTCGAATCTTCTGAACTTAATCAAATTATCGGAACTTAATATGGACTTAATTTATCTCACTTAGGGGGTTGATAATCATGTATTGGGTTTTACATTTGGAGTTTTCTTTGCATCAATTTTTACCAATCTTTGCTAACTCCAAATGGCTAGACTTATCCTTAGTCTAGTACCACACCCTTACCATTTCCATGTTGAAACCCACTTTTCTTCGTTTACTGTCATTGCATTCATGTGCAAAAACTATGGAGTATACGGACCGACACAACTTTTCTTTAGGATTGTGTCTAGATAGGTGGTCTCTTTCTGATTAAACTCATGGGATGTGTCTAGAAATGTGATCTCTCTCTTTGAATATATTCATTGAAAATTTTCGTTTCAAAAGAGGGTGAACTTTTAAAAGGGTAGAAGATTTTATTCACATTCAAGAAATAAGCTTACATTGTTAAAATTCTTTTGATGCAGATCTTAGAGACCAACCGGTTCCATTCTCCGATATAAAAAAAAAAAAAATAAAAAAAAAAAAAAAAAAGAGAAACTTCTGGGGTTTTTACTAACTTTGATGGCCAGGGACTACAAAGATTGGCCACAAGAAGAGGAGGACACATTTGAAGAATACATTGAAGATGAGCCTCTTGATGAGAACATACTTACACCAGAACAAAGAGTGGAGTTGGATAAGCTTTGTGTGGAAAATACGCAGCATACAATCCTGAAAAGGAGTGACCTAGCAATAATGATCCGGTTGAACCTCATATCATATCGAGCAGCACTAGAAGGAAGAGAGCTTACGTTTTATGAGATAATGGTAGCCCGTTCACTTAAGGAGGTAATATATTGGGTTCCACCATTCCAATTACAAGGTACATCCGATTTAGCCTTTGAATTTCAAGATTTTGAGGATAGTCACATGCCCTCTATTGAAGATGTACCTTATGATTCACCTTCCTCCATACTCATTGATGAATGCTTTGATTTGATATGTGAGACTCAAAGACTAGATGCCTTAAGAGTAGAAAAGTTTGCTAGAGATTATCATGAAATATGTTTTGATACTAGTTATCTTTGTGCTTTGAATGATCATAATCTCGAGCTTAACTCTTTAATGCTAGAGGAATCTAGATCGCTTCTTGAAAAATATGACCTAGGTGATGAATTTGATTTGGATAAGATCTTGGATGAGATAGAGAACCCTAAGGTTGAGAATGATGATGAGAATGTGTTATTTTATAAGATTGATGGAGATAAAGTTGACTATTTTGTGACAAACTCGTTTGAAGCTAAAATTGATTATATCTTTCCATCGAATGCATTTGATTCTCAAAAACATCTCACTGTCAAGGAATATTTGAAGATACACGCTACATTTGTAGTAAACTTCCTTGATGAGAATATTGTCTATTTCCTTTGGACAATTGTATGCCTTTTTGCGCACTTTGTTTCTTGTCCCATGAAGAGAAGGACCAAAGGTGCATTGGCTCAGCCTTTTGATTCGCATGATTAGCACTTGTGCTCAGAAGTCAAGCTAACGACTTAAAACAAGCGCTTGGTGGGAGGCAACCCACTGGTAAGTGTTTTTCTTTTATTTTTATTTTACAACACTTTTATTTATCAGTTTGCGGGTTTCTCTTTCGGTTTTGTTATAACCGGGACGGTTAAAAACAAGTCTGGGGGAAGAATTCATTTGTGTACTAACAGTGTGTTTTATGGATATTTATTTCTTATGCTTTATTTTGGTTTTATTTAAGTGTGTTTATATTTTCAACAAAATAAAAATAAAAAAAAATAAAAAAAACAAACAAAAAAAAATAATAAAAAATTTTATTTAGTCAAAAATATTGTGTGGAATTTTTAAAACTTTTTGGAATTGCAACATGTTCGATATCATTGCCTTAGGACTGTTTAGCATTGTTTGAGGATAGTTTGGAAACGCAGAAAAATCCATAACTTGATCATTTAGTGAATTTCTCGAATCTTCTGAACTTAATCAAATTATCGGAACTTAATATGGACTTAATTTATCTCACTTAGGGGGTTGATAATCATGTATTGGGTTTTACATTTGGAGTTTTCTTTGCATCAATTTTTACCAATCTTTGCTAACTCCAAATGGCTAGACTTATCCTTAGTCTAGTACCACACCCTTACCATTTCCATGTTGAAACCCACTTTTCTTCGTTTACTGTCATTGCATTCATGTGCAAAAACTATGGAGTATACGGACCGACACAACTTTTCTTTAGGATTGTGTCTAGATAGGTGGTCTCTTTCTGATTAAACTCATGGGATGTGTCTAGAAATGTGATCTCTCTCTTTGAATATATTCATTGAAAATTTTCGTTTCAAAAGAGGGTGAACTTTTAAAAGGGTAGAAGATTTTATTCACATTCAAGAAATAAGCTTACATTGTTAAAATTCTTTTGATGCAGATCTTAGAGACCAACCGGTTCCATTCTCCGATATAAAAAAAAAAAAAAGAATAAAAAAAAAGAATAAAAAAATAAATAAAACAGAAGGAACCGGAAAGTCGTCAAGGTAATATCGTTAAATTTCATAAAAGTTAAAAGAAATCATGTTCTTGTTTGTGACTCAGTTAAAAAGGGGTAGAAGGATTAGAGTTAAGGAGAGTTGTGTACCTCCTAATTGGTGTGTGTCTCACGGTGATTTTGCATAATGATTTGCATCTGTTTATACTGCTAAAAGAAACCGAAACACTTGAGCCACCAAATACCAACCTTGATACCTAGACCATAACATGTTAGATATTCCCTTTGTGAGGGTACACGCATTTGATAATGAATGTTAAATATTGAGTTCTGCTTGATCATGAGATTTCACTCATTTACTACGGTTATGGAGAAGTACAATGAAGTACGGTTTGATCTGAACTTTGCGAATGCGGTTTACGGGCAATTGATTTAGAGTATGGTCCTATAAGTTTTACGAGTTTCACACATTTTTCTAACCTCTCCTTTTTGTAAAATATCTGGTTTTGCTTGGGGACAAGCAAAGGTTTTAGTTGGGGAGAGTTGATATTATCGGTTTTTAACGTATTTTGATTCGTTTTTAGTATTCGGTTTGAGTTTTGATTTGCATCTTTCGTTGGTTTTTCGAGTCTTTTCTATTGTTTTGAGTCTTTTACAGATTTTATGGAGTTCCGAAGAAGTTTAGCGTTTACGGACATGTTCGAGTCAAGTTAAGACGGAAAAACGAGAGAAGGACCAAACATCAACAGAACGACCATTCCCGAAGGAGATCGATCGTTCTGACGCGTGGAACGACCGTTCCCTCCAAGGAACGATCGTTCCCCTCTTCACCAACCCTGCCGACAACAATGGGAGAACGACCGTTCTCTCCCATGTGGTCGTTCCACACTTCACCAACCTTGCCGACAAAACGCATGAGAACGACCGTTCTACACTCCGGAACGAGCGTTCCCCGACACCACATCTCACCCACTACGGATCGACCAAGGGGAACGATCGTTCTCCACCTAGAACGACCGTTCCCCGTCTCACCTACTTCCCTCATCTTGGCCTATAAATAGAACTCACTCTTGATGATAAAAATCACACCATCTCCTTCCTCCTCTCTTCTCTAGCTTCAGAGCTTTGCTCTTAGTCTTTTTTTTTAGTTTTTATGTTTATGTTTTTATTAAGTTTTATTTAGTTTGTTTTAAGCTTTATATTTATGCTTTAACCAAGTTCTATCATTTTTACCTTCAGTTCTTACTTTCAGTTCTTTACTTTCAGTCTTTACTTTCAGTCTTTACTTTCAGTCTTTACTTTCAGTCTTTACTTTCAGTTCTTATATTTATGCTTTAAATTCAGTTCTTATATTTATGCTTTAATTAAGTACTTATAAGTTTATATTCAGCTTTCATTATCTATTCAAGTTTTTATTATGAACTTTATAATCTCGTTGTTATCTTCTTCATTAATCATGTCTGAGTAGATCTATTAGTTAGGTTAAGGTTTGTCAAAGGGATTCATGAGCTTTAGGGTTAAACACAAATAGGTTATTTCAAATCGATGTCTTCACCTTTGTTGTTCTTAATGCTTAGATCAAATTGATCATTTGATTTTATGATATTTGGTTAAACTTAGACAACGACAGTTGCTAGGTTGCTAGAATAAACATTGGTGAGCAATTTAACCATTACCTACGACAGTAGATGTAGTGAGAATTGTGAACGTATCGAACCTATCCTTAATGCTTGTTTACGATTTCTAGTACCAACGACAGTTAGGATTTCTAGATCGTTAGACAAAGTTATTGATACCACGACAGTGGATTGATATTATCTTTATGTTTGAGTTCTAGACTTATGCTTAAACACTGCCTGAATAGTTGTTTGATCCGCTGCTCTGAATCTCCTGCGATATTCCTTGACCTAACGCTTGTTAATATTATCTTTTCAACCGATTTTACAACCGATTTTATTATTTTCTATTTATAAAAACCAAAAACAAAAACAATCTTGATTCGTTTAGCTCGATTAGAATCCTGTACTCTTGGTGTGCCTATTCTTGCTTTCCTCGTGGATCGATAAAATAACATTTGGTTGTTGTTTTCACACCCGAAAATACGCAGCATCAGGAGGGAATGATGAGGCCAACGAGCCAAACCAAGACCAGGCACCTGTACCAGTGGTCCAAGAAGCTCCCATGACACGGTCCAGAACGAGGAGACTCAGGGAGGGTTTCAATCTAGCCGTGCAAAACATAATTGATGATCTCAAACCGGGAGAACCACAAGATCAACAAGATAGCAATGGTAAGACTATCTTAATGGCAGGTAATGACTTCAATGCAAAGGAGCCACAAATGGAAGACATAGTACAAGGACTTCAAGAACTCACGATTAAAGGCATAGAAGAGATCAAAGAGGACCAGGATCAAGATCAAGTCAAGAACATTCGACCATGGACCATGCCGCATCAGAATCAGGTATTCTCTATTTTTGTGATCAATGCAGGAAACATGGACCAGCCCAATGGTTAGAGCTACGCATCCAAGCCTCAGAGGTGCCAAGATCAAGCCGCACCAAGCTTCTTTTATTTTTGTTTAGCTAGTTTTCCTTTCTTGATTTTCGGCCTTAAGCCTTACTTGTTAGTTGCGTTTTGTTTCTTTTACTTTTGCTAAGTCCTGTCGTTTTAGAGTCTTTCCTTTTTCTTCTTTGAGTCGACCAATAGGTCACAGCTGAAGAGCATATTAATAAGGCTCCCCTGCAGCTTTGTAACACACAACTTTTACCCTAGATCAATAAAATAACGCAGTTCTTCTTTTTCAAGCAGCCGCCGAGTTCTTGAGAAAACCTTGTTCTTGTTCTTTGTGTGGAATCACCTAGAACTAGAGCCGTGTGCAGTATCAGACTTCTTCCATAGCTCTGTGGTGCCATTCGATCCATCATCACTTTCCATCATTCGATCCAACAAGGGAGAGCGTCAAAGCCAACTTGTTAGATCCCATCCCTCAAGGCGTGTTCATCGAGTCTTGAGTCCATCCTTCGCCCATCAATTTAACCAGAAGAGAGAGCGTGAAAGCCAGCTTGTGTTTCCCATCCCACCAACTATCCTTCTTAGATCTGAGTTCATATCACTGATGGTGGCTTTGCCTCGTTTGTGGGGTGTGGAAGCGGAGATCAATTCTAGGATCTTGGAGAATAACAAAGTTCAGTTCCGATTTCAATCTGAGGAATCAATGCTATCAGTCTTACGTCGTGGCCCTTGGTCCTTTTGAGAGTGGATGGTTTCCCTTCAACTTTGGTGGCCGGGACATTTTGATGAAGAACTCAATCATATATCATTTTGGGTTCAAATCAGGGGAATACCAACACAGTTTCTCTCTGAACACATCGTCAGTCGCATTGGCTCTTCCATGGGGGCTTTCCTGGACACTGATTTCCAACCCAATGCTCCTCTACTCGTCGATTATGTCCGGGTTCAGATTCTCTGGGACATCACCAAACCTTTACGATTTCAACGCCTCTATTATTTTGGGAATCAAGAGGCAACTCTTCGTTTCCGATATGAAAAACTAAGGGGTTTTTGTTCCTACTGTGGACTCATGTCTCATGACGTTGGTGTATGTCCACAACTGCCTCAGCCATTTCAAGATGATCCTCATGGCAATGATGATGCTGATGACGACCATGTTGATCCACCTGACACTGAAAGTCTTCCTCCAACGGACACGCCGATTGGTCCTGTCTTGTCGCCACAATCCCAAACAACGGATGATCATCAAGGAGACTCGAAGAAGCGCAAAACAGAGACTGACGGTACTGATCCTTCCATTCTCGTCTCTGAAAAACGTCAAATCCTTTTTGTTGCAGAAGTGGAAGACAAAACGTGCAAAAAACAGAGGATCCAAGGAGATGTGCGGGAAGAAAAACACTGGTTCACATGCGCAAATGACCATGAAGCAAGCTCGTCATACAACCCTGTCCACAACAACCGCAACAACATATTTAGAGATGGCACGGTGGGCCAGAAGCCACCGGATCCAGGATGAACACAGCCTTTTGGAACTGCCGTGGTTTGAAAGAGTCCACGGTGGTTCGACGCCTTAAAGGGTTGAAGGCGGCTTTTACCCCGGATCTACTCTTTCTAATCGAAACTAAAAATCCTGATTCTATAGTCCGTGATGTGGGCAAACAATTAGGTTTCGATTACGTCCGATGTGTCTCTCCCATGGGTACTGGTGGTGGTATTGCTCTATTTTGGAATAAGTGTATTGATGTTTCATTTCTTTCTGTCGATGAACGAATGTTTGATTGTAAACTTATGAATAAAGATTTCAGTTTTTACTTTTCATTTGTTTACGGTCACCCTATTCGAAGTCACAGAAATATCTTATGGAACAAACTTAAACAAATAGCAGATACTAGAACTGGACAATGGATATCGTGTGGAGATTTTAACGAAATAAGATATGTTTCAGAGAAAAGAGGAGGCAAACCACGAGAACCTTGGAGTCTCGTTAACTTCAACTCCATGATTGATCACTGCGGTTTCTCCGATTTGCCTTTCACGGGCAATAATATGACATGGTTCGGTAAGCGTCGATATTATTCAATACAGAGTTGGCTAGATCGAGTCTTTGTAAATGACGAATGGAAAGCAATTTATCCGTCATCGAGTGTTCAATATCTAGACCTTGTGGAGTCAGATCATCGTCCAGCAATAATATACATCAAAACGGGTTATGAACACAATCAAAAGATGTTTACTTTTGATAGCCGTTTATGTAACAATCCGGAGTTCTCAAAGATTATTCAAGAGGGCTGGAATACCAACTCGACAGAAGAGACAGCGCCCATAACACAGAAAATCAGTCAATGTAGACAGCGCATTTCAGGATGGCGACGATCAAACCAAACAAATTCTCATGCCCGTATCCGAGACTTGTGTCAACAAATCGATACCGCTCATCAATCTTATCCGGCATCAGAAACTCGGATACAAATTCTTCGTTCTGAATTGGCTCAAGCGTATCGTGATGAGGAAGTCTATTGGTTTGGTAAAAGCAGAAATAACTGGCTCCGATTTGGTGATAAGAAGACTCGTTTCTATCATTCTACAACAAAAAACCGACGAGCAAGGAATAAGATTATATCAATTAAAGATGATGCAAACAATGATATCATTGGTAGTGATATTATCGCAGGCGAGGCGATTAACTTCTTCTCTCAACTGTTTACTTCAACAATACCTGAGGAATATGATTCTGTTTTACAACATATACACCCAGTTGTAACAGATGACATGAATGCTGTCTTAACTCAACTGATTACATCCGAGGAAGTGAAGAAAGCAATGTTTTCGATTGGAGCCCATCGAGCACCTGGTCCGGACGGATTTACTGCTAAGTTTTATCATCATTATTGGACCATAGTGGAATCTGATATAGTGAAAGCAGTACAAACTTTCTTTCAAACAGGCGAAATGCCCCAAGGTATGAATCACACCAACCTCTGTTTCATCCCAAAGGTCATACCTCCAGTTACCATGAAAGATTTTCGTCCGATCGCACTGATGAACGTCATATATAAAGTACTGTCGAAGATATTGATCAAGCGTCTTCAAGGGATACTTGGACAGTTTGTGTCAGAACATCAAGCCGCCTTTATACCGGGTCGACAGATTTCAGACAACATTTTATTGGCACATGAGGCTTTTCATTCTTTACGGGTACGCAAACGTCCTTCAAAGGAATACATGGCTGTTAAAACTGATATAAGTAAAGCATATGATCGCATTGAGTGGTCTTTTTTAGAGGCGGTAATGAGACGTAAAGGATTCAGTGATAAGTGGATAGGATGGATTATGTGTTGCATATCGTCTGTCTCATTTTCAGTGCTTATCAACGGTAGTCCATATGGTCATTTCCAACCGACTCGTGGTCTTCGACAAGGTGATCCTTTATCACTGTATCTGTTTATACTCTGCGCGGATGTCCTTAGCTCTCTTTTACAACATGCTGCACAAACACATGATATTCAACCTCTAAGATTAAGTGTTGGCGGGCCACCAGTATCACATCTTCTCTTCGCAGATGATTCACTATTCTTCCTTAAAGCAGATATACAAAACAGTCTAAATCTACGAAAGATCTTCGACCTTTATGGTAAAGCTTCTGGTCAGATTATCAATTATGAGAAGTCAACGATCACTTTTGCCAACAATGTCTTTGCACACACAAGATCTTTGGTTCAACAGTTGCTACAAATCCCTCATATGGGTGGTGGTGGAAAGTATCTTGGGTTACCAGAGCAAATTGGTCGGAATAAGATGGATCAGTTCAGATATGTGAAAGAGAAAGTTGCTAGAGTAGTCTCCGGATGGCAAAACCGGTTTTTATCAAACGCGGGCAAAGAGGTACTCATTAAATCTGTTGCATCCGCTATGCCGGTCTATTCAATGCACTGCTTTAAATTACCCACAACATTATGATCAGAGATAGATAGTTTATTATCTTCATTTTGGTGGGGAAAGAAAAATGGAAAACGAAAGATATGATGGATTTCATGGAAAAGGCTCACATATCCTAAGGATCAAGGAGGGTTAGGCTTTCGTGATTTCCAGAAATTCAATCAAGCACTACTAGCAAATCAGTTCTGGAAATTAATGGATCGTCCTCAGAGTCTCCTTTATCGAGTTTTACAAGCCCGGTATTTCAAAGACACAGATATTCTACGTGTTAAAAGAGGAACACAAACATCTTTGGGTTGGCAGTCTCTGTTGTTTGGTAGAGAGTTGATCCTTAAAGGACTTTCCTATGACATTGGTAATGGTATTTCGACTCAAATTTCTGATAGCTCCCTACGTCACCTCCAAGGGCCCCTCATTTACTACCTTACACTAATCCTACGTTGCCGGTTCACACACTAATATCTACAAATCAAAGAGATTGGAATGAAGAGGTGCTATATGACTTGATCGAACAATCGGACCATCATCATATCAGAAAAGTATTTCTTCCTGCAACTCCAATCAGGGATTCTGTGTTCTGGTCTTACACGCCATCAGGTATTTACTCTGTCAAGTTGGGTTACAGATTAGCTATTAATGATCTACAAAATGAACACCTTCAGCTACCACCTTTGGCATCACACCCATGTTTAGCGAAAGACATCTGGAGTTTAGATATTCCTCCTAAGTTTAAGCATTTTCTCTGGAGAGCAACATCCTCTGCTTTGGCTGTTAACGCAAATCTCCATCATCGACGTGTTGTGGTGAACTCACTATGTCCCCGAGGATGTTTAGTAGAAGAAACAGTTCATCATCTTCTCTTCACATGTCCCTACGCTCTACTTGTTTGGCAAGAAACGGGACTACCAATAGATTACATGACCGATAACACTCTAACATTCAAAGACAAAATACGGCTACTTATTCAAGGTTCATCTCAGTCAACTCTCACACAAGAAAAACATATTCTGCCTTTCTGGATACTATGGTTCCTATGGAAAAGTAGATTAGACCTAGTCTTCAATGGAAAAGCTCAGGATCCAGCAAGTATAGTGTCTCACTCACAATTTGAAGTTCAATAATGGATTACTAAAGATTCTCTGCACGATCAACTAGATCTTAAACGGAGAATTCAAATACATGACCATTGGGTGAAACCTCCTCAGGGATGCGTTATATGTAACTACGACGCATCTCACAGACAAGGGAATTTACCTTCTGAAATGGGATGGGTGATAAGAAACGACCAAGGTGATTTTCTGACTGCAGGAATGGGACGATACCAGGGAAGATTTACAGCAGTGGAATCAGAGTTTTCAGCATTGATCTGGGCAATGCAATCTGTAGCGGCTTTAGGATATAGAAATGTGATCTTTGAAGGAGATAACATTACCGTATCCAATACAGTGAATCATATAACACCTAATCTCAAACTCAGCCATTACTCTACAACAGCCCAACAATGGATCACCATGTTCAATCAATGTGAGGTACGATTCCGAAAGAGAAAGTGTAACAAAGCTGCCGATTCTTTCGCCAAACACTCATTATTGTCTCCATATATGTGGGAATTGTTATTTTCCTGCCCGGATTATCTTTCTGATTGTATTACTTTTGACAAATATTCTTGATAATAAAATTTAGTCGGAAAAAAAAAAGAATTCGGAGACATGAAGTTTCGTCTCTGATCTTCATGGGACACATTTTGAGTTCCAGATTCCTCTTTTTGTTCTATTGGATTTGGTTGATTAACGGTGTCTCCCAATGAACGAGAAACAACATATATATGCATCTTACTCTTCATTTATGAGGCATACAATGCATATTTGTAGTGGTATTCATTGTAATGACCATTCTTACCGTTTAAATTATGATTTAAGCATTTGGGGACATGAAGTTCGTTTTCTAATTCTGATGGGACTCATTTCAGTATCAGCTTTCATTTTTTGGTATTTTGGATGTGGTTGATTAAGGATGTCTCATAATGAATGAGAAACAATGTATATATACTTCTCATTCCTCATATAGGAGTCCCAAAATGCATATTTGTAGTGGTATTCATTGTTATGACGATTCTTACTCTTTCAGTTATGAATTAAAATTTTGGGACATGAAGTTCCTTTTCTAATCCTCACGGGACACATACGTATCAACTTTAATTATTTTGTCTATTGGATGAGGTTGATTAGGATGTCTTCTATTGAATGACAAAAAATGTATAGAAGCTTCTCATTCCTCATTTAAATCTCCCATAATTCGAATTTCTAGTGTTATTCATTTTTTGGCCAATCCTACTCATCAAAAATCTGGTTGAAGCATTCAGAGACATGAAGTTCTGTCTCTGATCTTCATGGGACACATTTCAGTTCCAGATTCCTCTTTTTGTTGTATTGGATTTGGTTGATTAACAGTGTCTCCCTATGAAAGAGAAACAATGTACATATGCTTCTTATTACTCGTTTAGGAGTCCCACAATGCATATTTGTTGTGGTATCCATTGTTATGACCATTCTTACTTTTTCACTAATTGTTTAAGCATCTGGAGACATGAAGTTCCTTTCTAATTCTTATGGGACTCATTTCGCTATCAGCTTTAGTTTTTTTTTTTTTGTCTATTGGAAGTGGTTGATTAAAGATGTCTCCTAATGAATGACAAACAATGTACATGAGCTTCTCATTCCTCATTTAAATGTCCCATAATGCACATTCCATAATGCACATTTCTAGTGTTATTCATTGTTTTGAGCATTCTTACTCATTAAAATTCTATTTAAAGCATTCAGAGAGATGAAGTTCCGTCTCTGATCTTCATGGGACACATTTTGAGTTCCAGATTCCTCTTTTTGTTATATTGGATTTGGTTGATTAACGGTGTCTCCCAATGAACGAGAATCAACATATATATCCATCTTACTCTTCATTTATGAGGCATACAATGCATATTTGAAGTGGTATTCATCGTAATGACCATTCTTACTGTTTAAATTATGATTTAAGCATTTGGGGACATGAAGTTCGTTTTCTAATTCTCACGGGACTCATTTCAGTATCAGCTTTCATTTTTTTGGTATTTTGGATGTGGTTGATTAAGGATGTCTCATAATGAATGAGAAACAATGTATATATACTTCTCATTCCTCATTTTGGAGTCCCAATATGCATATTTGTAGTGGTATTCATTGTTATGACGATTCTTACTCTTTCAGTTATGAATTAAAATTTTAGGACATGAAGTTCTTTTTCTAATTTAGGGTTTAGGGTTTAGTGTTTTGGGTTTAAGGTTTAGTGTTTTGGGTTTAGCGTTTAGTATTTTGGGTTTAGGGTTTAGTATTTTGGGTTTCGGGTTTAGGATTTTGTTTTAGGAATTAACCATTAATACTTAAAACCTATGTGAGAGTCGAAACTAACACAATAAAAACTTATAATTTGTGGGTGAGAACTCGAGGACGGAAATTGAAAAGACGATTTTATTAAGATGATTTTGTTGAAGTACAAGAAAACTCGCAGATGCTTAGTGTCTTATAATGCGAAAGCTCATATACTCGAGATTGGATGATCTTAAACTTAGTACAAACATGTGTATATACACTGGGCAACCTATGGCGCTATAGGCACTCCTTAGCGATGTGGGACATTGAAAACATCAACTTCCACCGACTTCAATTGATTTGGGCTCGATCCTTGGCCCAATTCCTTGACAGGTCTCCGTTCAGTCCAATCTTGGCCCAGTTCGCCTCCGGTCCAGCTCAGTCCACGATCTTCAGTCTTTTAGTCCGGTTCGTGAATAGTGTTCCGTGTTAAGTCTTCAGCCCGCCCAATTCTTTTTACGAACTCAAGCCGCCCGATTCTTTTGACGAACTCAAGGCGCCCAATTCTTTCTACGAGAATTAAGTGGCGCCTTGGTTATGAAGGAGAGAATGTGGCGCCTTGATCATGAAGAGAGAAAGCGGCGCCTTGGACACGAAGGGAGAAAGTGGCGCCTTGGAAATGAGACAAAGAATCTGGCGCTTGGTCTTGACGGGAGAAACTGGCGCCTTGGTCATGAAGGGGAGAAAGTGGCGCCTTGCTTTCTTCGGGAAGAAACTGGCGCCTTGGCCTTGAGGCAGAGAATGCGGCGCCATGCTTTCTCCGGGAAGAAACTGGCGCCTTGGCCTTGAAGCAGAGAATGTGGCGCCATGCTTTCTCCGGGAAGAAACTGGCGCCTTGGCCTTGAGGCAGAGAAAGTGGCGCCATGCTTTCTCCGGGAAGAAACTGGCGCCTTGGCCTTGAGGCAGAGAAAGGGGCGCCATGCTTTCTCCGGGATGATTAATCGATCTCCTGAGGCACTGACAACAGATCGACTGAGCTGCCAATACCCCGCCTCAAACAACACGCGACGCAAGTACAGAAGTCACGTCTCTGTATCCCCGAAATACCTAACGACCCACATAGTCGACTAATTCTAGCTCTAGCATGTATGAAAGAATCAATTAACAATTTAATGCACAATCAATGGGTTGAATCATCTATATTCCTAAGTCCAATTTACGAACAAAAATACCTAGACTCAAACAAGAAAAGGGAACACATTTAGTACTAGATTCCATCTATTGCGCTTTTTGATGAAAAGTACGATATTCTGCGGAAAAGCCCTCACCTTAGCCAAACAGATAATTGCGGCTTCTGAACTCCGGATGGTGAAACGGATGCCAAAACTGAAACCAGGACGAAAAATCGAGTGAGAACGGCTTTTGAACGGTGAAAATCGGTTAACGAGTCGAACTGGTCAAAGTCAACAGTTAGACCAGTCAATGGTCAAACCGGACCCAACCGAAGCGGTTACCCAAACCGTATCCAATTAAACCAACCTGAAATCCTAAACCAACTTAAATTAATTAAACTAAACCGGAAATTAAACTAACTAAACCAAAATTAATTAAACTAAACCAAAAATCTAATCAACTAAACTGGTTCAGTCTAATTAAACCTAAATTAAATAAAACCTAAATTAAACCAATTATAACAACTAATGGTGGAGGCGGAGATTGTGATGCGTTGCCGACGTTGGTGATCGGAGCTCTGGCACGGGATTGAAGACGCAGCCACCGGCGAGCAAAGACGGAGGTGGTGTGATGACGCCGGGACGGAGGAGAACACGGTGGAGTGAGATCGGAGCAAACGTAGCAGATTGGAGATTGTGGAGAAGATGATAGCTTGCATCACAAGTAAGGAGAAAGCACAAACGATCTTCCTCCGATGGGCTTGGTGGTGATTGACGTTGACTCCGGCAAGGCACTCCAGTGATAGATGATGCAGAGGAAGCGACGACAGTGGCGGAAGAGGACGGCACGGTGAAGCTCCCCACTCGGCAATGGAGGACAACGGCGGCGGAGAGAGCAAAACAAGTTTCCTTCTTCTTCTCTCCTTCCCCTCTCACTCTATCCCTCTCTTTCTTCTTCTTCTTTGACGGCTGCACGATAGGTTAACAGAGAGGGAGATGTGTATGCTTATACACATATATGTGTTACACGATCACACGATTACAAAGAGGAAAGGGTAGTGGGCTTTAGCTGGGCCATAAGAAGAGAGAAAAGGAATTGGGCTGGAGTGGTGGGATGGGATCGTTACAATTCTTCCCCACTAACGAGGAATTCGTCCTCGAATTCAAGTCCGGATCTGACGGTTTGATCTGCGCCTCAAGACACTATGGTAACCAATTCCTCAACTAAGTCTCGGTCTCACATACTTCCTATTAAATTCCGACTCTCTCCTAACAGACCCTAACCATCACGTCATTTTCTCCTGAACTTCTATTTCTTGACGCTCTGGAACCGCCATTGATTGGCTAGGCGCAGACAAATTTTTTTTTTTTTAACCGACTGAATGAATCTGTCTACTCTTCGGCTCAAATACACACTCGATGACCAATGCTCGACTAAGCCCGACATATGAAACTATGCGTAGCTCCAATATCCAAAAAGGTATAAGCTGCCCCAACCCCAAGCGACAAACGACCAACACAGGTACTAAATCAATGGTTTCCACATAAGCGACATACTCAAAACCACAAACTCAAATCCACAATCTGAACATCAACAATCTCAGCTCTCCCGTGGTCCCCAATAACAAATACTCGCGAAAATAGCTCGGCGCTTGGGTGGTGGCAGAAGAAACCCTGAACTCACTACTAACAATCCCCAAAAATAAGAACCTGCTGACCACAACTGAAACGACTCTTCGGTCTATCTGCTGGCTCGACAACCTGACTAACAACGGCTCATCCACTAGCTTAGACTGACAGTTACTTGCGACATGACCCAATCATCCGCATGAAAACACTACACACGCTCTCCTAAAATGATGACGACGACAACAAAAAAAAAATCAATAAAGCAGAAGTCCCGACAACTCCGGCACCCTTCTATATCCCGAATAAGTCTTCTCAACCAAATTGATCATGCTAAGTAGTCTCGCACAACATAACGCTTGAAAGTATCCACTCGCAGCCATTCAAGAACATTCTGATAAATCCCTCCACGATTAAGATAACTCTAGTAAATCTGCGCAAACGACTGAACTCTTGTTCTTACTCCCTGATAGTCATAGTGCCTTGAGAAAGGTGTTGAAAGGCATTCACATTCACATGTATGGCTTCTCGGCGGAAAGAACTTTCTTAAAATCTCTCTCTCGAAGTCTTCGTAATGTAAGTCGTAACAGCCACGACTACTCTCCACAACTCTCTTTACCTAGAGAAAGACATCATCCTTCAGAAATGGAGTAATCAAATCCAAGTGAAACTCTATTGTACACTTCTTATGCTCCAAGTTACGGTCCAACATCTTCCCTTAATTGTCTGCGATGGTGGTATCCACTGTCCTTCCAAACTGATCTAAACCCATGTCCCACATTTTCTCATTAGCTTCCAATATGTAGGTACCTTTCTGTCTCAGGCATACACTGGCGGTGGCGGCGGTGGTGGCGGCGGAAGATCAACATGCTAGAGCATGCTGCTTTCTGCACCTCTCGTGGTACCTTCGAAGCTTCATCCACATTTCTGCATTGCTAATATCGGCTCCACTCCCTGAACCTCAACCAGTGGTACAATTGATGGTGACGGTGGAACAGCGGCAGGTGCTTATCTGCTTGAAGAGCAAGCTGGCGAGCAATCTACGGTGCAGCTATCCGAACGACCTTTTGTGCAACTGCTGCATTGCATCTTAAACAACTTACCTAACTGTCTCTCTTTGAGTGATCTGACTGACGACATTCTGATTAATCTGTTGAGCATGGATCTCCTCGGCTATAACCTGTTGAACAACGAGCTGACAAACCTGGCGGGAAACAATTAACTTCCCTCGATGGCAACTTTAAAGGAACAACCTGGTTAAACTGAGGTTGAAACTGAGACAAACGAAAAATAGATTAATACCAGACAGAATGGGTGACCCTTTGTTTTGTTTTATTTTTTTAAATTACCCGTCCCGGGAAATTTTTTTTTTTTTTTTTGAAAACCGTTGAAAACCGAATATGCAATTATGCTTCCTACTACCGTCTCCCGGGTCAGAACCGGGACGACGACAAACCTAGACTCTGATACCAAAATGTAACACCCGTCTCATCGCCACTCGAGAACGGCGTGCCACTAACCACATCACATAACTCAAATACTCCAATACTCAATGTCTCATAACTCATATACCTCAAATGCTAAATGTATAAATTAAAATACGAATAAAACATAAAAAAATCCCAAAGAAGCACCCGAATCGTCAAAGCATAAACTACTTGTCCGTCTCACCTGAAAAAGAAATAAGAGGGGTGAGTAACAGGGGAGTCACTCAGTGAGGTATGGGATGCTAATCACAGAAACTGTAATTTGATCATAGCACGCCACACACAGAGACTAGACTAAACATGAACAATCACGGTACCTAAAGTACCCAGAGAACAACCAATGTCCTACGGCCAGAGCCTGTGGCCAGTCTTATGGGATAATGCCCAATCACACCGCCCGAAGACGATTAATCGATCTCCTGAGGCACTGACAACAGATCGACTGAGCTGCCAATACCCCGCCTCAAACAACACGCGACGCAAGTACAGAAGTCATGTCTCTGTATCCCCGAAATACCTAACGACCCACATAGTCGACTAATTCTAGCTCTAGCATGTATGAAAGAATCAATTAACAATTTAATGCACAATCAATGGGTGGAATCATCTAAATTCCTAAGTCCAGTTTACAAACAAAACTACCTAGACTCAAACAAGAAAAGGGAACACATTTAGTACTAGATTCCATCTATTGCACTTTTTGATGAAAAGTACGATATTCTGCGGAAAAGCCCTCACCTTAGCCAAACGGATGATAATTGCGGCTTCTGAACACCGGATGGTGAAACGGATGCCAAAACTGAAACCAGGGCGAAAAATCGAGTGAAAACGGCTTTCGGACGGCGAAAATCGGTTAACGAGTCGAACTGGTCAAAGTCAACGTTCAAACCATTCAATGGTCAAACCGGACCTAAACCGGACCCGACAGAAGCGGTTACCCAAACCGGATCCAACTAAACCAACCTGAAATCCTAAACCAACTTAAATTAATTAAACTAAACCGGAAATTAAACAAACTAAACAAAAATTAATTAAACTAAAAAAAAATCTAATTAACTAAACCGGTTCAATCTAATTAAACCTAAATTAAATAAATCCTAAATTAAACCAGTTATACCAACTAATGGTGGAGGCGGAGATCGTGATGCGTTGCCGACGTTGGTGATCGGAGCTCCGGCACGGGATTGAAGACGCAGCCACCGGCGAGCAATGACGGAGGTGGTGTGATGACGCCGGGACGGAGGAGAACACGGTGGAGTGAGATCGGAGCAAACGTAGATTGTGGAGAAGATGATAGCTTGCATCACAAGTAAGGAGAAAGCACAAACGATCTTCCTCCGATGGGCTTGGTGGTGATTGACGTTGACTCCGGCAAGGCTCTCTAGTGATAGCTGGTGCAGAGGAAGCGACGACAGTGGCGGAAGAGGACGACACGGTGAAGCTCCCCACTCGGCAATGGAGGACAACGGCGGCGGAGAGAGCAACACGAGTTTCCTTCTTCTTCTCTCCTTCCCCTCTCACTCCTTACTCTATCCCTCTCTTTCTTCTTCTTCTTTGACGGCTGCACGATAGGTTAACGGAGAGGGAGATGTGTATGCTTATACACATATATGTGTTACACGATCACAAAGAGGAAAGGGTAGTGGGCTTTAGCTGGGCCACAGGAAGAGAGAAAAGGAATTGGGAGGGAGTGGTGGGATGGGGTCGTTACAGAGGGTCTTTGACAAATCCTTCCGTAATTAGATTTCTCTGTTCGTCAATTTCCGAGGAGTGGGTTATGACCCCAACAGTTAGCCCCCCAGATCGTTGGTTTTGAGTTGCAGAAGTATCGAGCTTTCAGGTGAAGTGTTTATCGGGATTGATGATCTGGGATATCTCAGTGAATGCCAAGAGGCGGAAAGATCTGCATCGAGACAGGGTTTCCAATATATGTCCGAGATTCTCAGAATGTTTAATTCAGGATTCGGAAAATCATGTTCCTTGTCGGACTGGTGAGAATCCCATTCCTTGTAGAGTTAGGATGATAAAAATCATATTCCTTGTTGAATCAGGATTTAGAATTACCCTGGCCTATATATATATACGCACCCTTTTCCTTCCTTCTATCCATCGAGTTTTTCTGAGCGCCGCTTTTTCTCTGAGTTTTTCTTGAAAACCTTACAGCATGCTTTGAGTTTCGCAATTATGGCCGGGCTGACGTTTCGTGAGAAGAAGGAGAAGGAAAAACGTGAGAAGGAAGAGAAAGAAAAAGGTGGGGTGCCAAAGCCGAATCCTTCTGACGGAACGGCGGCCTGCCCCTCGGAGGTGATGTTATCCGGAGGCGACCTAGCTATTCCTCCTTCTGAGTGGCCTGTTGACAAATTGGCCTTGTCGACCGTCATGGTTACTCCCCTATGAAAGGAAGCGATCTTAGCGCGGAGTGTTGAGAACCGTTCAAGGAACGTTGCAAAGCATCCTCGTGAAGGCGGTGCAAAGGCCAACCGGCGATTAGGAGTGTTGTTGCGGCTGGTTTTTTGCTGCGTCAGAAGCGGCCGGATTGCCCAGTTGAAGGCGGTGCAAAGGGGGAGAGGAGTTCTTCCCTCGGGGCGAAGCCTTCTGAGAGTATGTCTACGGACCCTCTGCAACGACTTGCTCTTTCTGATGCTCTTTGCAGAAATCGTCGTCAGTCCGCGAGGAGATTTTCCATGATCGCGGACGCGAGTTTCAGGTTTCCGTCTTGGGGTAGTTTGGATGAATCCGAGAAATATGCGGATATGGCGCAGTCCGGAATGAAGGTTTGACTTTCATCTTGGAATTTTTCTGAGGGCTTGTTTCTTTTCCTTTACTAACTCTTCCCGTTCTCTTTTTCAGTTCATATCTTCCGTGAACAGGTGTGTTAGCTCATACAATATTGCTGTTCGCGGAATCCGCAAGCGTGCCGACGAAGCTCGGGAGGAGGTTCGGTTAGTAAAAAGGAAGTTTAATGACTTTGAAACGTCAAGTTCGCGACAAGTCAAGTTGCTCGAAAGGCAGCTTACTCAACTGCAGGCCGATAAAGATAAGGCAATTCATACGTCAGTTCACCTAGAGGCCAAAATTCTGCGTCAGTCCGATGACCTAGCGTCTATGAAGAGTCGTCTTGAATATATCAAGACCACGTACGAAGCGAAAATAAAGCGTACTTTCGCTGATGGTCGGAGAGCTTCCGTTATTAAGCATCGCAATATTTTGAGCGAGTTGAAGGACTTGTTCAGATCTCTGTCCGAAGCGAGAACCCAAGAGGGTTATCTTGCTCAGGTGCGGGGTAATCTCGAACTCATCGCACTGCTTCAGGGCAGTGATCCTCCGAGTCTGGATGCGGAGAAAAAGGCTTTCTCTGAGTGGAAAGTTGAACTGGGCGGAACAGAAGGTCAGTTCGACCGGATAGCTGCTTTGATTAAAGAGAAGATTGATTCTCAGTTGGTTCCACCTTCTGAAGGCGAGCCTGCACCGAAGCTGCGGATCGAGCCGGTCGAGGCGGAGGCTGCAGCGATAGGAGTGGTTGACCCGGCTGGATCAAATGATGGGGTTCCCGGGATTTCGGACCTCGCCATTGTTGATGCGTTTGGTCAGGATCCTTAGCTTTTGTTGCTTTCTTTTTGCTCTTGTTTTTAGCATTTAGTCTGGCTTTTGCCGAGTTTTTGATTTTCAGTTTTTGTTTGCCTTTTGCCGAGTTTCTTTGTCATGTTTCGGGCTGATTTTAGTCCAAATTGGTTTTGTTTAAGGATTTCAACAAAGATGCTTTCATCATTCCGTTTGCCGTTATATGGCCTGTGAAAGCCGAAACTCACACTGTCAAAACTTATATTTTATGGGGGCTCGAAAATTCTATTTTAAAGAACTAAAGGACCGAAAATGTAAAAAGAGAGATTTTATTGTTGATTTCCGAAAGTACAAAGATAATTAGCAAAAGCTGAAAAGTCTTATATTGCTAAAAACTCCTAATACTCAGATTTGGGATGCCTTTGACCCTTACATGAGTGTCAATATATATACTGACGATCCTAGGGTGCTAAGACTTCATATTTTCGATGTGGGACTTTGGGGTTTCTTCCCAGCCGCCGACTTAACCTTTTTGGCCGGAAATCCGGCCCGAAAACCTTCTACGAACCACCTGCACGTTCTGACCCAAATCTGGCCCGCCTTTTATAACCGATGAATAGTAAACCGTGAATAGTAATCCGATGAACAGTAATCCAAATCTCGGTTTAGACTTAATTTGATTTTACGGTTAACTCTGTCTCGAGATGAATAGTGTTTTTAACGGTTTTTCCCGCGTGAATAATATTTCGAACGTTTTACGACTCTTGATATTTGAGCCGCCCGTTCTTTATTTGAACTTCCAGCCGCCGGTTTTGGTATTGATGGCCAGCCGCCGGTTCCTTTGGCTAATGTATTCGGGCGACTGGTCCATAGACGGCTGAACGTAGGTCGCGATTTTTCGGAAAATGTTTATGGACGTTTTGGAATCAGAACATGCAAATGTCTAATCTTCGAGTCGGTCCGGACTTAGAGTTACGATTGATGGTCGGTCGACCTGACAATGTTCGGATAACGAGTCTTGACTAAGAAATGATCGTGGGCGGCTGGCCTTATCCCAGCCGCCGGATCGTGCTTGAAGGAGATCCGGGCGGCTGGCCTTATCCCAGCCGCCGGACCGGGCGTGAGGAAGATCCGGGCGGCTGGCCTTATCCCAGCCGCCGGACCAAGTGTGAGGAAGATCCGGGGGGCTGGCCTTATCCCAGCCGCCGGACCGAGCATGAAGAAGATCCGGGCGGCTGGCCTTATCCCAGCCGCCAGACATTGTCTTGGAGGGATCATGGGCGGCTGGCCGTATCCCAGCCGCCGGCCCTTGCCTTAGAGGAGACGTGGGCAGCTGGCCTTATCCCAGCCGTCGGGTCGTGTCTCGGACGTGTCGTGGGCAATTGGCCTTAGCCTGTCCGGTTCATGCCCGGGATAAATTTCATTTGATCTTGATCTTGGCTTCTTGTTTCGTTAATCTTCGAGGAGGGGATTTCGACCCCAACAGTTAGCCCCCCAGCTCTTTGCTTCCGTGGTTTGGAGCAAGGAGCTCCGAGCTGAGAGTTTTATCGGGATTGATCGAAATGGGAAGGCAAGGAGTTTTTCCGTTCGTCCGTTCGTCCGCTCTTCTTTAGTGTCTTGTCAAAGTACAGCCCATCATGTTCATACGGAAGTTCGTGCCATGTTTGCTATATCAAAGGAGTGGCTTCATTCTCATTTTCACACTCCCCTTCTCTTTTCAAGTTTTCTTCTTCAAGTTTTTCCTTTGAAAAATTTTCCTTTAGAAATGGCTGGTGAAGGAGGCTCTCCTTTCGAACTCAACTTTGACGCAACAATGAATAGCCAGTTTGAGTTTGATTTTGTGTCCGCGGAGCAGGACGCGGCACTTGTGGATGATCTGCTGGTGGCTGGAGAAGATGCCATTCCACAAGCGGCGTCCGGTCCCGAAGGTGTTCCTCAGTGGGCGGCCGGCCCTAGCAACGTTCAGGGAGCGCTCAGTTTTGCTAACGTTCCTCAATGGGAGCCTGTCCGGGACGAGATTCAGCAATGGGCGGCCGGGATTGAGAACGTTCCCGAGACGGCGGCCGGGATTGAGAACGCACCCGAGACGGCGGCCGGGATTGAGAACGTTCCCGAGACGGCGGCCGGGTTTGAAAACATTCCCGAGACGGCGGCCGTGATTGAAAACGTGCCCGAGACGGCAGCTGGCATCGGAGGTTTGTCGTGTAGGGCGTCCGGCTCGAAAAGGGCGGCTGGCTCTAAGAATGCGTCCAGGAGGGCGGCTGGCGTTGTGGCAGTATCAAGGTGGGCGCCTGGCTCTGGAGGCATCTTAGAGAGGGCGTCCGGCTCTCCTCGAGACTGTATCGATGGCGTCTCGCCGCGGGTTAGTGGAGTACGTAGCGTTTGGACTCCTCCTCAGCATGTCGAGGACAACAGCGCATGGCGTGCATGGCCGTCCCGATCTCTGGTCCCCTCCGAACATCATCGTGCTTGGCCAGAGACATGTGACGACTCGGTCATGTCCGGAGAAGAAGTCAGGTTGGATCACCCGGACTTGTCCATCTTTGTGCATCCGGAGGTGAAGTCCGAGTGTCGTTCTCCCGGGGAAGCCAATGCCTATTGGGGTGAGGATATTTTCGCTTGGCGGTTTAAGAAGCCTGGACCGTCTTCGGGGTACAGGAAAATATCTGCGGGATTCAATCTTGGACCCACTCTGAGCGATCGGGACTCTTTAGCCGAGCTTAGGTATGACTTCCTGGTCTCGGAAAGGATTATGTTTCGCATCCCGAAGGATGGAGATAGGATGAATAAGGCGCCCGAAGGATACTTCGCGATGTACGAATCGATGTTCTATGAGGCTTTCCTTTGGTTCCCGATCACGGGGGCTATCTTCGAATTTCTTAATTTGTACGAGGTTGCGATCTCGCAGCTTGTTCCTTCTGCCATGAGAATTCTGATGGGACTCGTGGTCCGCTGCGCAGAGTGCGGAATCAAGCTGGAGGGCGACCTTATGCGAAATTTCTTTTCCTTGAGGAAGACTTCTACCTCTGATCTTTATTGCTCGGTTAACGTTCGGAAGAACGTGAAGCGATTCTACACCGGCCTTCGGAGTAATTGCAAAGCTTCGAGGAATCAGTTTTTCTACTTGAAGCGCAGCCCGCTCATGGTTAGTCCCGATTACGGCGGCCCGGTTAGAACCGAGTGGAATGTGCCACGTAAGCATTTTGTCTTTTGTGAATTTGTTTTCTATATATAGTCTTCATTCCACACAATTTCATTTCTCACAATCTTGCACTTTTCTTTTCTCTCTTAGTTCGTGATCCTTTCGCTCCTCGAGTTTCCGGAGTTGAGGATATCTTTGAAGAAGTTGATAGAAAGAAGATCGATTGGGAGTGTCCTGATCTTTGGCGCCGCTTTCTTGACGCGAAAGATATTTTAGAAGGGTGCGCTCCTCCAAAGGGTCCCGACTTCGTTGATCCGATGGCGACATATCCTGGCATGGAGGGTGTTTGGATGTATCGCCAGCAGAAGTATGGTGAAGCTGGACCGTCCGGAGAGGCGGCTGAGTTCGACCTGGCGTCCGGTTTTGTTCTACCGTCTGGGTCTGACTTCCATGGTGACGGCGTGCCTGAGGAACAAATAGCCGCTCCTCAGGGTTCGGATTGTGCCGTTGTGGTTGATAAAGGAAAAGGAGCTTCTAACAGCCTGGATCGTCCGAGGAGAGGCAAGGTGGCCCGGACGATCGAGGCATCTGATCCTGGTCTCCTTTTCGATGCTCGCAAGGCGGCGGGAGGAGATCCAGCTGAATCCGCGAAGGTCGTGGATTACTTTCGAGCGTTGGCTCCGGCCTCTGCTGCGCCGTTCGATCGTTCAGTGGCTTCCGAAATTTTGTCTTCTGGCCTTATGATGGTAATTCCTTCATTCTTTGGATTTGTTTTGACGTAGTTTGGTCTTTGCTGATATTTGCTTTTCTTTGATTCAGGTTGCCACTCGAGCTCATACGACCCAGGTTGCCTTAGAGGCCTCGGAGAAGGAGTCCCAGAAGAAGGACAAAAAGATCAAGGCCCTAGAGGTCAAGCTTAGGAATGCGGAGAAGAGGTCCCAGACGGAACTCAAGAAAGCGCTTGCTGAGGCTGAGCGAAAAATGGAAATGGCGCTGAAATGCTGCCGCTGGGAGTTGGTCGAGAAGTACCGTCTCCGCATTCAGGGCGTTAAAGCTGCACTCGCGCCGATGCGTCAGGCCAAGTATGGCGAGACTGCTTTGTCCGAGGTCGGCTCGAACCTTGGTCTGGTCCGGGACATCAAGTCCGGGACATCAAGTTCGGGAAGTCCAAAGTCGAGGAGGAGGAGAAGAAGTTGGAGGATTCGCTGGAGCAGCTCAAGGGAGGAGGTTTGGTCGGCTCCTACGATCGGGCTGCTACCGTCCTCGATAGCTACTTGGTCTACTCTTCTGTTTCCCCGTACCGATCCCCGGTGGTTGAGGATTACGGAGCTCCTACTCCTGTTGTTGAGTATGACTAGGCTTTGGCCTTTTTATCTTGTATTTTCTGCTTCAGTTGTGTTCGGGTCTTTTGACCCTTTATTGTTGTTGGGGTCAAAACCCACTCCTCAGAGATTGATGAACTAAAGAGCCGAGCATGCACGCTGAAGATCGATCTGAGCATCAGGCCAGTAAGTGAATTCATCCTAAGGATAAACAAGCTAGCCACATTCCTCGCTCATGAAGGATAAACAAGCTAGCCAGATTCCTCGCTCATGACGAGGCCGCCGGATTCTTTGTGCACAAAAGATAGCCAGCCAGTTTCTCTCCATAGACAAGGTCAGGCCGTCCAATTCTTTGTGCACAAAGGATAGCCAGCCAGTTTCTCTCCATAGACAAGGTCAGGCCACCCAATTCTTTGTGCACAAAAGATAGCCAGCCAGTTTCTCTCCATAGACAAGGTCAGGCCTCCCAATTCTTTGAGCACAAAGGATAGCCAGCCAGGTTCTCTCCATAGACAAGGTCAGGCCGCCCAATTCTTTGTGCAGAAAAGATAGCCAGCCAGTTTCTCTCCACGCACAAGGTCAGGCCGCCAAATTCTTTGTGCAAAAAGGATAGCCAGCCAGTTTCTCTCCATAGACAAGGTCAGGCCGCCCAATTCTTTGTGCACAAAAGATAGCCAGCCAGTTTCTCTCCATGCACAAGATCAGGCCGCCCAATTCTTTGTGCACAAAAGATAGCCAGCCAGTTTCTCTCCATGGCCTGTCCAGGCCGCCAGTTTCTCCCCATGGCCAGTCCAGGCCGCCAGTTTCTCCCCGTGACCTGTCCAGGCCGCCAGTTTCTCCCCATGGTCAGTCCAGGCCACCAGTTTCTCTCTATGCACGGTCCAGCCAGCCAGTTTCTCCCGACGAACAATCCAAACCGCCAGTTTCTCCACGAGCACGGCCAGGCCGCCCAATTCCCTCTCAGGAATGGCCAGACCGCCAGTTTCTCCTCATAAGAGATGGGCGGTCTGAACCTCCCAAAGAAACGGGCGGGCTGAGCCAGTGAAAGAAACCGGCGGGCTGGATTCCAACGAGAAACGGGCTGACTGAGTTTATACGAGAAAACAGGCTGACTGTGGTTACAGCTAAGAAAATGGCGGACTGAGTTTAGCTAAGAAAATGGCGGACTGAGTTTCGGGCGGACTAAGAAAATGGTGGGCTGAGTTTTTGAAAGAAAGAAACGGGCGGACTGAGAAAATGGCGGGCTAAGTTTTTGAAAAAAAGAAATGGGCGGACTGAGATCAGACGAGGAACGGTCGGACCGAATCCTTATCCAAAGACCCGACTCAGAACCGCTTAGTTCGAAATACTATTCACATACCAATCAAACCAAAGAAGGGATCCGAACTCAGTAAAAAGGTTAAGACTAGGTGAACCGGAAGGCGGATTGGACCGAGGCTGGACAAAGAGGCGGGCTGCTGTGGACTTGGGCCATGGATCGAGCCCAAACAAACTAAGGTCGGCGGATGGAGAAAGGAGCAGAGTCCCACATCGCCCAGAAATATTTTCAACTCCTTAGGTCGCCTAGTATATATAGATATGCATGTACTAGGTTGAAATTCATTCAGAATCCGAGTATAAGGGCTTTCGCAATATAAGACGCTAAGCATTTGCGAGTTTTCTTGTACTTTGGCAAAAATCACTTAATAAAATCATCTTTTTACAGTTTCGGTCCTCAAGTTCTTATAAGATAGGATTTTCGAACCCCCATTTAAATAAGTTTTTGATTGTGTTAGTTTCCACTCCCACAATTGTATTTGCTTTGTCCGCCGAACTGGATCGTTTGATGTCTCCTTTTATGGAGATTTATTATCTCTTTGCTTTGCCTTTAATTCTTCTGGACTGCTTGCTTGTTTAAATCCGAACAAAGGCTTGTTTTCGGGCTACAAGTCTTTATAAAGGAGAAAAAAGGGCGGCTGGCACGTCTCTCTACGGAGGATGGGCGGCTGGCCCGTTTTGCAGAGCGAAGTGCGGCTGGCCCGTCTCTCTACGGAGGACGGGCGGCTGGCCCGTTTTGTAGAGCGAAGGGTGGCTGGCCCGTCTGTCTACGGAGGACGGGCGGCTAGCCCGTTTTGCAGAGCGAAGGGCGGCTGGCCCGTTTTGCAGAGCGAAGGGCGGCTGGCCCGTCTCTCTACGGACGGCTGGCCCGTTTTGTAGAGCGAAGGGCGGCTGGCCCGTCCTTCGGGCGGCTGGCCCGTCCTTCGGGCGGCTGGCCCGTCCTTCGGGCGGCTGGCCCGTTTCGGAGTTGATCGGTACAGAGGACGGGCGGCTGGCCCGTTTCTCTACAGAGGACGGGCGGCTGGCCCGTTTAGTAATTGATCGGTATTGCGTTGGAGTGTTATTCCGAACACTCGAACTTCAGACCAGGTCATCTTTGCGAATATTCCCTGGGTTAGATGCAGTCTTTTGTTGCGGGGGACCAAGCTTGTTCGGATCCCTCTTTCTATTGAACGCTTTTAAGATCTCGCATCAGAGCCGGTTTGATACTGCGTTCTCGAGATGTCTTTGACCAGTTTTCCATGTCAGGCGCTTTACTGGGTTTAAAGAGTTTACTTCGTTCCTTACGCTTCGCAATATTTGCCTATGCGAAGCGCCAGTGAAGGTAAACTAAAAAGAACATCGTCTTGAGCGCTTCCTGCAGGATCGCGGGATGTCAGGTTACGCCCTTCGGATGTTAATCCGGAAAATTATATAGCGCGCTAGTCTTATCCTCTGCGGGATGTTGAGGGTACCATGGTTTAAAAGGACGGTCTTGTTGTGGCCAGCAACAGACGGATTTGTTGGGGAGAGATATCTTGATTGGTTGGTTGTCTTGGATAAGTTATGAGATGCTAAGTCTCGATGTTCATCCGATTTTAAGTCCGAGTTAAAGATATGCTATGAGATACTAAGTCTCTATGTTCATTTTCCTCGGGTTTTTCTGGATCCAATTTCTTTCCGTATCAAGTTTCGAGATGCTAAGTCCCGATGTTTATCGGAATGGTGTTTTCGGAAAACTTTTCAAGCTTTGAATGTGTTATGAGATGCTAAGTCCCAATGTCCATCCTCTTAATTTGTTTGCGAAAACCTGGGAGTATGTATATACGGAGCCACTCCCCCCTTTTTTAAGGAGAGGGGCAACTGAACTCGTTTTTTAAGCGAGCTGCCTACGTACCCTGAGTGAAAAGGGATCAAGTCACCCGTAGTTTTTTTTTTTTTTTTTTGGTGGCGAGAAGACGGCTAAGTCTTGGTAATGGAATTGTCCGTCGCAGCTTCGGCGGTTTCTGAGGTCTTTTTGGCAGTTTTCGTCTCCTCTTGGTTGGTTTCAGTTTCCGTGGGCGGAACCTCCGTTTTCTCGAATTGTTCGGTTCTGCTCATTTTCTTTCCCAATTCAGGGACTTCATCTTCCTTTTTCCTTTTCGGATTCTCTCTCTGCGGGATGGTCGGATTCCGGAGCTTGTGCTCTGCCAGAAAGCAGATCCGGGCCTCCTTCTGATTTCCCCAGATGGTCTTGATTCCGTTCGGTGTCGGGAATTTCAGGCAGAGATGGTAGGTTGACGGGATCGCTCGCATTGAGTTGATCCACGGGGTTCCCATTATCACGTTATAAATAGCGGGGTGGTTTGCCACCCCGAAGTTAACGATTTTCGTGATTCCACCGGCACGAACCGGGAGCTGGATTGTTCCGTCCGTCATTGTGACTTCGCCGGAGAATCCGGTTACGATCTCAGATTCGCTTTATCATCGATGAATCTACCTTCATACTCTGAAGTGTCTCTCGAAAAATGATGTCTACCGAACTTCCGGTGTCGATCAAGACCCGAGAGGCGTCATGGTCGTTGATGTCCAGCTCTACCACCAAAGGGTCGTCGTGCGGTTGGTCGAGGCCTTCAGTGTCTTTTTCTTGAAAGGCGATCCGGTCATCGTTTTCGGTGATTGGCTCCCGCGGGTTCGACTCCTTGTCTCCTCTTCTCAGGAAAGCCTTTATTGAGGCCACCGTATCTCGGCAGTACTGAGATCCTCCGATGATCATGTGGATCCTCCTGCAGTTCGCGGCGGAATCGTCTCCGTTCGGTCTCCTTCCCCATTTGGGGGTATCCTCGTCGGGCCTTTCGGGACGTTCCTGATTGGGCCGTCCGCCAGGGCCGCCAACGTCTTCTTCGATTGCTCCGAGACTTTCGAGAGTCACTCCGTTTCCGAGTTCCCCGGCTAATAGCTTTGCCGCGAGCCTTCTTCCGACGGTCCTACAGTTTTCAGATGAGTGGTCTTTTGCCTTGTGGAAGGTACAGAAGGCGTTCTCGTCGAATCCCGGTCGAATCCACGTATTCCACGGCCCTCTGTTGCGCCCATCAGATGGTGTCTCCGTGTTTATTTGGTAGTTATGCGCTCCGCCCGGGTTGGGTTCTTCGTCTCGGCCGATTCGCCTACTTCTTCTCTCGTTTGGAACGTTAGAAGGTTGCACCGTGCCTTTGGCGACCAATTTCGAGGATTGGTGCTTTCCGGCCGGGACCCTCATTTCTTCCTCTTAGATTACGAAGTTGGGAGCGCGGTGGAGAGCATCTTGAATGGTTACCGGCGGATTCACAGTAATTTCCTTTCGGAAGCTTGAGGTCTTCAGCAAGGACTTCTTCAGGGCATTTATTGCGGCACTGTTGCTTAGGCCGTCAATCTTCGAGACAATCACCTTAAATCTTTCGATGAAATCTCGAAGGCTTTCTTCGGGCCCATGCGACAGTGAGTAGAGGTCCGCGTCGGATGTTGACTGTCTTATGAACAGTGAGTAATGCTTCAGAAAGGCTGCCCACAATCGGTCAAAACCGTCGATCGAGTCTCTTTCTAGCCTCGAGAACCACGACAGGGCTGATCCTTTCAGATGTTCCACGAAGAGGAGGCAGAATCCGGCGTCTCTCTCTTCGGGTTTGAATCTAGCCCGTCCCATAGCGATGTGGAAGGCTGTCATGTGGGCCTTTGGATCGGTCGTCCCGTCGTAGAAGGGGATTCAGATTTTTCCCGGGTCAGAAAGTCTAACGCTCGTGATCCTTGAAGTGAACGGGATCTTTTGCGTTTTCTCTAAGACGCGGTCAATTTCCGAGGCCGCACTCGTCGCTTTATGGACTTGCGACCTCACCTCCTTCATTTGACTTGAGGTAAGTTCCAGACGGGCGCGAAGTTCGTCAAACTCGCTCCTTTGGCTTGTGGACCGGTTAGCTCGGGCCTCTCGTTCCGCCTTTTCCTGCTCTTCGATCCAGCGGAGTTCTTAAAACGAATATTTATTTACAAAACAAAAATAAAATAACAAAAAAACCAATTTTATAAACTTAAATTATTAATATTCTTGCTTTTTCTTCATGCATGTTTCTTCATTCTATGTTCATTCCATCTCCATTTCATCTCCATTCAATCTTCATTCAATCTTCATTCCATCGTCATTTCAATCTTCATTACATCTTTGTAAATTTCTACCATTAGAGATCATTTGAATATCATCATATTTAAAAACATTCCCATCCTACAAATTTGAAAGTAAAATAATAAGCTTAAGTTTTATAAGAAACTTAACAATTTACATTTGAATTAAAATAATCATTCTAAAAATATAGATAACATAAATTTGTGGAATACCTGTATTTTTTTCTCTAAATCATGTAGAAAGCATATTATTCCTAATAGTTACTTTTTGCATCTCTCTATTGATCTTGAAGTTCACCACCATCAAATAACAAAGAGGAATTTGAAAACTGTGTTGAAAACTTTTTTAAAAGGTGTGGAAGATGGAAGAAGATGAATATGGCGTGTGAAAAGAGAAACTAATACTGAGGGTGAATTTAAAAAAATATATATAACTATTTAATTTTTCAGATAAAATCGAAAAATATCCCTATATTCATGGCAACAAATATATTGCATATATATGTATTTTTAATAGTATAAAAATTTATCTTTACAAAATATACTGCAAATATTTGTATTTGATATTGTTGGTGAATAAAAAATAATCTAACTAAATAGTTTTCAGATAAAATTAAAAATCCCTAAATTTATGGCAACAAATATATCGGGTATATATATATTTTTAGTGGCATATAATTTTCTTAATAAAAAATACTAATGCATTAATTGTGAAACTAATTAAATATTAATATTTAATTATGACTAAAATTTGGCATATTTAAAATATCTATTATTTTAATTATAATAAATCATATATATATATATATATCAATTATATCATTGATGCAAATTATTTTTATTTAGTATCAAATATTTTAACTGATACAAATTAAGATAAGATAGCATTAATTTTTAACTAATTGATGTTAAGGGAAAAAATAATTACAATAATTTTTACAATTGAAGTTAATTCACATAATTATTTTGATAGTATTAGTATTTTGTTTACATCATCTTTTATTTAATTGATGCTAAAGGAAAAAATAATATGTACGTCAATTTCAACAATTGAGGTTAATTCACATAATTAATTTACTCGTATTAAACAAATTATTAGCATCAATTTTTGTTGATGTAAAATTTGTATCAATTTAATAAGTGATGTTAACCACAAAAATAAACACATCATTTATATAATTGATATAATTTTAAAAAATAATATAAATTTTGTTAAAATGATACTAATTATAACTATATAGTATCAATTTATTGAAATGATGTTAAGTTTGTTAATAATAACATCACTTATTATAATTGATGTAAAATTATTTATATTTGTCTCACTTCTTTTTTTTACGACTAAAACATACATTTTATTATATCGAAGTGAAACTGTTAAGGATATACAAGACTACAGAACATAAATTATTACACAAGCAGCTATGGTGTCATCTTCTGAAAACAAATCGAAGAAATAAGATTCACGATGCGGATCGATCAAAATCAACAACGACTTACACGCTAACAAATAAACATATTTGTAATATTTCTCCGCTTCCTTTACTCCAATACGATTCTTGTGCCTTTGTTTAACTTGAGGTTGTCTTCTAATGATATCAGTAAAACATATTACATATGATACTAGTCTTGAGATTGCGACAACCTGATGCCAATTAGTCCCCAACAATGTCCTTGAAGATATACCAAACCTTAACCTAACTTCAATATAAGCCATGAAGATGATCTTCCCTACAGCAATTCTAATACTCCTTCCACTAATTCTAAAAAAGATGTGTCTAACTCCTATCCTCCAACCATAAATAAAAATACTGTAAGTGCGTATGAATCCTTTCCGCAAGATCCGGCATTCTTTCATCGTGTCATTACATCTCTGCAACCCCTTAATCCATGGTTCTGGAGGTTTAATAAATTGTAAAACACAAACACCCTTAAACGGAGGATGACAAACACCGGAGAATTGCACCGGACAGACGCCGACATCAATACGACGCCAATAACGGCGAGCACTTGCCGGAAAATTACTCTCCCAAGGAGAGAAGACAACGTAATCGATGAATCGCTTCATGGATCTGAATAACTGCCCAGTGAAATCTCGATTGAATTGAAGACAAACGAATGAGAGCGCCAATGACAGAAGACATAGATGATAACGAAGAGAAAAGTCTACTAACGAAAAGAGATGTCCATCGGATTGTTCATCAAAGGATGAGATTGATGAGGAGAAGGACATCACTGGAGGAGAAAAGTGATGTGGTAAAACAAATAACAAAGAAAAACAGAAAAATCCGGCGACGAAACAATTCCCGTGAAAAGGTGTGGTGCCTGTTCGTGAGGGAGACGAAGTTTCAGAGACGTTGTGTATTTTGGTTTTGTTTCAACAGTTTGTATATATTTGTCTCACTTCTTAATAAGTAATTTAAAATAGTATCACTTGATTTTGTGATACAATTTAAGAGATTTAATTCAACTTTTTTTTGTAGTGGTAATATACATCAAATTAAGGTTGGCGCACATTTACGACGAATTTACTACTCCAAAGATTGACCAGATATATTTATTTTCATCAACAAAGATAAACCTATCTTAAATGTATATGTCATCCAAGTTGGCAGAAGTGAATTGATATAAACCAAATTAAAGGGGTGACTTCTAGCATTTCGAACGTGCTTATCTACCTTCTCATTCTTCGTCTGGTAATAAAATTGATTTGAAAATTCACAAGATGTTTCTTCCATCTCCGAAACTCGTGCAGATGTGTGGAGAATGCCGGCCACTCTCAAGGTGAAGAGAAATGGCAACATATTTACACAGGTATTCTCATTTATTTTCCAAATAAATATATATTATGTTTTTGTATTTATATATTTATTAATTACAAAAAAGTTTTTAAGTTCTAAAGAAGAAACAATGGATTATAGGGTTGTGCACCGTTCAGGATCTACCGAGAGCAAGTTCTCTTTATGCCTTGAGAGGAGATTATCCGATCCAGCTCAGATTCGAATAGACGGTTGCACATTTTCAAGATTGCAGCATTGTAGGCTAACCAACAAGCGACAGAACAAACGGTGGCCGTAATGGAGACTATATTTGACATCCTTGTGGATCATGTGTGCATGTTTGCATCGTTTATATGTGTATAATCATATATATCCAGTGGCATATCTAGAAATCATTTTCATCAAGGGCATTCTCATAGATCTTTAAACAATTAGGCTAATTTTGAAAATGTTATGGGGGACAGGTACCCCTCCCTTATTGCATGTAGAATCACCACTGTTAATATATCTCCCTCTACAATCGATCAACCCTAGCCGCAGAACTCTAAGATGGAGAAAGAGAATTTGTGAGAGAGAGAGAGAGAAAGAGAGGAAGATGGAGGAGCCCCGCCGTCGCTACACTCCGATGTTGTTCTTCTCCGCCTTCGCGTCGCGTCGCCGAGTGTGGGAGCTTCACCGTGTCATCCTCCTTAGTCACCACCGTCGCTTCTTCTGCACCAGCCAGCACCTGAGAGTCTCACTTGAGCCATTGCAAGTCACTGCAAGTCGTTCCGAGGAGAACAAGTCGCGACCAAGCAGTTTCTTGCTCTGCAATCCATCTCCTAACCACCATTTCTGATTTGCTCTCGTGCTCTGATCTCGACACCACGCGTCCTCCTCCTTGCCAGCGTCGTCACAACACCTCCGCCCTTTCTAGCCACCAACCGTGTTGTCGATCCCATGCACGGAGATCTGACCTTAACGTCAGCATCAATTTGTGGCACGTTCTCCGCCGGTTAGTTTAATTTAGGTTTGGTTAGATTAATGACTGGTTTAGTAAATTTAATTCCAATTTAATCAGTTTATTTTTAAGTTTTAGTTTAAATAGGTTTCGTTTAGTAATTCAAGTTGAATTAACAATTTGGTTGGTTTGGATCTGGTTTGGGTAACCGGGTTGGTTTGGGCCATTTGGTTGGGTCCGGTTTGGCTTAGATCCGGTTTGACTGTTGACTGGTTTGACCGTTGACTATTGACTTTGACGAGTTGACCATTGACTTTGACCATTTGATCTATTACCCGTGTTTCCTCGTTCAAAGGTCGTTCTCACTTGAGTTTTTGTCCTGATTACAGATTTCGCATCTGTTTTATGATCCGGAGTTCAGAAATCGCAGTGATCATCTGTTTTGGCTAAGGTGAGGGCTGTGAGAGTCGAAACTAACACAATCAAAAACTTATAATTTGTGGGGGTCCGAAAATCCTATTTTATGAGAACTCGAGGAGCGAAATTGAAAAGACGATTTTATTGAGATGATTTCGTCGAAGTACAAGAAAACTCGCAAACGCTTAATGTCTTATAATGTGAAAACTCTTATACTCGAGATTGGATCATTTTATCTAAGTACATACATGCCTATATATACTGGATGACTTAGGGAGCTGAAGGCACTCCTTAGCGATGTGGGACATTGAAAACTTTAACTTCCGCCGACTTCAACCGATTTGGACTCAATCCTTGGCCCAGTTCCTTGACGGCTCTCTGTTCAGTCCAATCCTAGCCCAATTCTCCTCCGGTCTGACTTGGTCCATTGTAATCTTGGTTTTTCGCAGCGATTGTTCCTGGTTTTCGTTTGCACATGAATAGTGTCGTGAACAGTGTTCCGAACCAAGTTGTTCTGAGCTAAATCTTCAGGCCGCCCAATTCTTTCTACGAACTCAAGGAGCCCATTTCTTTTTATGAACTCAAGAAGCCCTTTTCTTTTTACGAACTCAAGAAGCCCGTTTTTTTTTACGAACTCAAGAGCCCGTTTCTTTTTATAAACTCAAGAAGCCCTTTTCTTTTTACGAACTCAAGAAGCCCGTTTCTTTTTACGAACTCAAGGAGCCCGTTTCTTTTTTAAGAGAATGTGGCGCCTTGGTCTTGAAGAGAAAGTGGCTTCTTGGCCTTGAGGAGAAAGTGGCTTCTTGGTCTTGGATGAGAAAATGGCTCCTTGTTCTCGGAGGAGAAAGTGGCTTCTTGGCCTTGGGGAGAAAGTGGCTTCTTGGCCTTGGAGAGAAAGTGGCTTCTTGGCCTTGAAGAGAATGTGGCGCCTTGCTTCCCTCCGGAGAAAGTGGCGCCTTGGCCCTGAGGCAAAGAATGTGGCGCCTTGCATCCTCCCGGAGAAAGTGGCACCTTGGCCTTGAGGCAAAGAATGTGGCGCCTTACTTCCTTCCGGAGAAAGTGGCGCCTTAGCCTTGAGACAAAGAACGTGGCACCTTGCTTCCTTCAGGAGAAAGTGGCGCATTGGACAAGGAGAATGTGGCGCCTTGCTTTCTTCCGGAGAAAGTGGCGCCTTGGCCTGAAGATTGTGGCGCCTTGGAGATTGTGGCGCCTTGGACAAGGAGGAGAATGTGGCGCCTTGCTTTCTTCCGGAGAAAGTGGCGCCTTGACCTTGAGGCAAAGAATGTGGCGCCTTGCTTCCTTCCGGAGAAAGTGGCGCCTTGGACAAGGAGAATGTGGCGCCTTGTTTTCTTCCGGAGAAAGTGGTGCATTGGCCTGAAGAATGTGGCGCCTTGGAGATTGTGGCGCCTTGGACAAGGAGGAGAATGTGGCGCCTTGCTTTCTTCCGGAGAAAGTGGCGCCTTGGCCTTGAGGCAAAGAATGTGGTGCCTTGCTTCCTTTCGGAGGAAGTGGCGCCTTGACTTGTTCAAGAAGAGCAAATGGTGTGCTGCTCCTTAGACAAGTGAGGGTTTTTAACAAATCCTTCCGTACCGAGGAGTGGGTTATGACCCCAACAGTTAGCTCGTTGGTTTTGTGTTGCGGAAGTATCGAGCTTTACTCGAAGTGTTTATCGGGATTGATGATTCGGGATATCTCAGTGAGTACCAAAAGGCGGAAAGATCTGCATCGAGACAGGGTTTCCAAATATATGTCCGAGATTCTCGGAAGGTTTAACTCAGGATTTGGAAACTCATGTTTCTTGTCGGACTGGTGAGAATCCCATTCCTTGTAGAGTTAGGATGATAAAAATTGTATTCCTTGTTGGATCAGGATTTAGAACTACCCTGGCGTATATATATATACGCACCCTTTTCCTTCCTTCTATCCACCGAGTTTTTCTGAGCGCCACTTTTCTCCGAGTTTTGCTTGAAAACCTTACAGCCTGCTTTGAGTTTCGCAATTATGGCCGGACTGACGTTTCGTGAGAAGAAGGAGAAGGAAAAACGTGAGAAGGAAGCGAAAGAAAAAGGCGGGGTGTCAAAGTCGAATTGTTCCGACAAAACGGCGGCCTGCCCCTCGGAGGTGAAGTTATCCGGAGGCGGGCTGGCTATTCCTCCTTCTGAGTGGCCTGTTGACAAATAGGCCTTGTCGACCGTCATGGTTACTCCCTTAAGAAAGGAAGCGATCTTAGCGCGGAGTGTTGAGAACCGTTCGAGGAACGTTGCCAAGCATCCTCCTGAAGGCCAACCGGCGATTAGGAGTGCTGTTGCGACTGGTCCTTCGCTGCATCAGAGGCGGGCGGATTGCCTTGTTGAAGGCGGTGCAAAGGGGGAGTGTGAGAGTCAAAACTAACACAATCAAAAACTTATAATTGTGGGGGTCCGAATATCCTATTTTATGAGAACTCGAGGACTGAAATTGAAAAGACGATTTTATTGAGATAATTTTTGTCGAAGTACAAGAAAACTCGCAAACGCTTAATGTCTTATAATGCGAAAGCTCTTATACTCGAGATTGGATGATCTAAGCTTAGTACAAACATATGCATATATATACTGGACATCCTAGGGCGCTGAAGGCAGCTATTAGCGATGTGGGATGTTGGAATCATTATCTTCCGCCGACTTCAAATGATTCGGGCTCGATTCGCGGCCCGATTTCCTGACATGTCTCCATCCAGTCCATTCTTGGCCCATTTCGCCGCCGGTCCGACTCGGTCTATCGCAATCTCGGTTTTCCGCTGCGATTGGATTCTTTTCCCGGTTTCCGCTGGTACATGAACAGTGTTTTTGTGAACAGTGTTTAATGAACAATATTTGTGAACAGTGCTTTCTCTCCGCCTTACGACTAAACCGATCTTCAACCTTTTGATCCGGTTCGTGAACAGTGTTTTCCGTGAATAGTGTTTTCGCGGGAAACCCCGGGTGAACAGTGTTCCGAACCGGGTCGTTCCGCGTCAAATCCTCAGGAAGCCCTTTTCTTTTTACAAACTTATGAAGCCCGTATCTTTCTACGAACTCAAGAAGCCCGTTTCTTTCTACGAAGTCAAGAAGCCCGTTTCTTTTTACGAACTCAAGAACCCCGTTTCTTTCTACGAACTCAAGAAGCCCGTTTCTTTTTACGAACTCAAGAAGCCCGTTTCTTTTTACGAACTCAAGAAGCCCTTTTCTTTTTACGAACTCAAGACGCCCGTTTCTTTTTACGAGAATGTGGCGCCTTGGTCCTTCCATGAGAATGTGGCGCCTTGCCCTGAAGAATGTGGTGCCTTGGAGATTGTGGCTTCTTGGCCTTGAAGAGAAAGTGGCTTCTTGGCCTTGAAGAGAAAGTGGCTTCTTGGCCTTGAAGAAAAAGTGGCTTCTTGGCCTTGAAGAGAAAGTGGCTTCTTGGCCTTGAAGAGAAAGTGGCTTCTTGGTCTCGGAGGAGAATGTGGCGCCTTGCTTCCCTCCGGAGAAAGTGGCGCCTTGGCCTTGAGGCAAAGAATCTGGCGCCTTGCTTCCTTCTGAAGAAAGTGACGCCTTGGCCTTGAGGCAAAGAATGTGGCGCCTAGCTTCCTTCCGGAGAAAGTGGCGCCTTGGCATTGAAGAGAAAGTGGCTTCTTGGCCTTGAAGAGAAAGTGGCTTCTTGGCCTTGAAGAGAAAGTGGCATCTTAGCCGTGAAGAGAAAGAGGCTTCTTGGTCTCGGAGGAGAATGTGGCGCCTTGCTTCCCTCCGGAGAAAGTGGCGCCTTGGCCTTGAGGCAAAGAATGTGGCGCCTTGCTTCCTTCCAGAGAAAGTGGCGCCTTGGCCTTGAGGCAAAGAATGTGGCGCCTTGCTTCCTTCCGGAGAAAATGGTGCCTTAGCCTTGAGGCAGAGAATGTGGCGCTTTGCTTCCTTCCGGAGAACGTGGCGTCTTGACAGAAGAGAATATAGTCTCTTTTAGTCTTCGGGAGTGGTTTTCGTGTCTTGCTGTGTCAACGCCTGGTCTCTTTGTCCTTCGATCTCCGAGGAGTGGGGTTTTGACCCCAACAGTTAGCCGCCCAGCTCGTTTCTTCCGCTTGCCGAAGACATGAGCTTTAAGTAGAGCTTTTATCGGGATCGATGGACTGAGAGCCTAGATAGCGTGCCTTGTAGATTGTTTTTCTTTATGAATATTCTAACATGTTTTTCCTTGTCGTGTGTTTTGCAGTTCCGATCGTCCTTCCGCACTTTCCCGTTGAGTACGACAAGGTTATTGAGACCCTTTGCTTGAAGAGGGTTGATTGGAAGAACGCCGATCTTTGGGCTCGATTTCTGGAGGCGCGGGTCATCCTTAAGAAAGAGCTCCCGATCAAAGGGCCCGAGTTCCGCGACCCAACCAGTTATCCAGGAACGGAGGGTGTTCGTAACATTCGCAAGTCCAAGAAAAAAGCTGCCACCCAAGCCGAAGGGTTCGAGATTCGCAGCAGTCCTCGTGCCTTTCATGAGGAGGGTGGTTCGTCTGTCCAAGTCCCGGAGGCGCGTGCGATCGTTCCTCCCGGCGTGCTGGTTTGTGGCCTGCCTACCTCTCGTCCTCCGCTGGGGAAACGATCCTCCGTGTCTGATAAGGGCAAGGGGATTGCTGAGAAGGTCGTCAAGCCAATGGGAGCACGTTGCGCTCGCTCCGAGCCGGTTGGAGTTCCCGAATCTTCCTTCTTGTTTGACGCCAGCAGGGCTGCCAGCGGAGATCATTCCGAGTCGCTGAGGGTTGCTGCCTGGCTTAGCGATTCATCTTCGGGGATTGTTCCTTCTTGGGTTTGTCCAGCCTCTTTCGTGTACATGGCCTCTCAGGCGGTGTCGGTACGTTTCTTCGGATATTTCCGATACTTGCTTTTTGTTTTTTATTAGTTTTTGGCTAAGTGCTCTTTTGTCTTCCTCTTTTAGCTTTGCGCTGCCGTGCATGCGTCCAAGGTGGCTCATGAGACCATGTTTCTTGAGGCTCAGTGTCATGCTGATGAAGCTCGGCGCTATGCCGAGGAAGCCGCAGCTCTGAGGAAGGAGCTTGAAGACGAGAGGAAGAGTCTTGATGATGAGAGGAAGAGGTCCCGCAAGTATAAGGGACTAACAAAATCTTTTCAGAAGACTCTGGAGCAGGAGAGGCGCGATTGCGAGAAAGGGATCGCGAAGGCTAAGAATCAACAAAGATGGGAGGACGTTGAGGCGCTTCGTGCTCGTTTGGAGCAGGCGAGGGCCTCTTTGGCAGGGTTGTCCAAGTCCTGCCGTGTCGAGGCGGAGGTCACTGAGATCTCCAGGAATTTGATCCTGCTTAAGGATCTCGATGCCAAGCTTACTGATGTTCCCAAGGAGCTGGCCGAATGCCAAGCGAAGGCCGACGCTCATGCTGGTGATGTGGATCACTTCCAGCGGAGCTTGGAGGCTTATGCTGGGACGCTAGTCTATTCGCCCGTATCTCCGTATGTTTCTGAGTGCTACCTTGGCCAGGATCCCCTTGAGGGCGAGGCTGCTGATGCTGGAGTGACGGACACTGCCGGTTCCAACCTTGGCGCCCAGGATGATCGTTTGGTGCTGAATCCGATTAGGATGGCACTTGTAATTTGTATTTTCTCTTATGTTATTCCGGGTTGCTTCGAACCTTGTTGCACTTGTTGAACTCTTTACGGTCTTTCTTTATGCATTGTCTTTCATCGTCTTTAGACTGTCTTTGAATTTCTGATTTACTTGAGTTTTAAGTGTTGTGATGGGATGCTTTGCCGGGCATGCCGATCATTAGGACCAGTGTATCATCGAGGATACTTTCTGGGTTTGTTTTGCTGTTGCGGGAAACTTGGTGCATTGGTTTCTTTGTTCCGCTTTGGGTGAGACGCGTTTAAGATCTCATACTAGAGCCGGTTTGGTACTGCGCCTTTGCGAGATGTGTTAAGACCAGCGTTCCTTGTTTGGCGTTTACTGGGTTTGGAGAGCTTATGTTCCCGGTTGACATCTTGTGATTTTTCCACTTCACAAGATGCTCCGGAAGATAAGCTAAACAGAATATCGTCCAGACGCTTCCCGCATTCCCGATCAGGTTACGCCCTTCAGATATTAGTCCGGAAATTTGTATAGCACGCTAGATTTATCCGCTGCGGGATGTTGAAAGAACCATGGTTGAGATGTGAATGTCTTGTTGTGGCCAGCAACAGACGGATTTGTTTGAAAACTTGAGTGAATCGTGAAGGCGTGTCCGAGTTGAATCGTCGGGTGAACGAACCTGGGTGGGTTGCGAGATGCTAAGTCCCAGTGTTCATCCGTGGTTCGCCCTTTTCTTCGTTTGTTGGGTGGATCGTCAGTTTATCCGGATGGGTTGTGAGATGCTAAGTCCCAGTGTTCATCCGGAGTTCGCGCCTTGGTTGACATTCTCGAGAGATCGTTCGGGTTGTGAGATGCTAAGTCCCAGTGTTCATCGTTCAAACTTTCCCGAAAATATAGTGTCGCTTAGGTTCTGCGGGAGTATGGATATATACGGACCCACTCCCCCCCCCCTTTTTTTATGGAGGGGGGCAACTGAACTCGTTTTTTAAGCGAGCTGCCTACGTACCCTTCGTGAAAAGGGATCAAGTCACCCGTAGTTCCGGTTTTTTTTTTTTTTTTTTGGTGGGCGAGGCTAGGCCTTTGGTGTAGAATCGTCCTTCGTGACTTCTGTTGTCTCGGACTTATCCTCTTCAGCTAACGATGGTTTTTCTGTGCTGCTTTTGTCTGTCGTGGGCAGGGCTTCGGTTTTCTCGAATTTGTCGGTTCTGCTTGCCTTGTTTGGTGGCTCTAGACACGAATCTTTGCGTTTTGGATTTTCCCTCTGTGGGACTGTCGGGTTCCGGAGTTTGTGTTCCGCCAGGAAGCAAACCTGACCCTCCTTTTGGTTTCCCCAGATCGTCTTGATTCCACTCGGGGTCGGGAATTTTAGGCACAAGTGGTACGTCGATGGGATTGCTCGCATCGAGTTGATCGACGGGGTTCCCATGATCACGTTATAGATTGTGGGATGGTTAGCCACTGCGAAGTTCACGATCTTTGTTATGCCGCCTGCATGGACCGGGAGCTGGATCGTTCCGTCTGTTATGGTAACCTCGCCAGAGAATCCGGTTAGCGATCTTGGGTTCGGCTTTACCTTTGAGAGGTCAACTTTCATCCGTCGCAGTGTCTCTCGGAATATCACGTCTATGGAGCTTCCGGTGTCAATTAAGACTCTGGACATGTCGTAGTCGTTGATGTCGAGCTCTACCACCAATGGATCGTCATGGGGTTGATCGAGTCCTTCTGCGTCACTCTGATTGAATGCGATCGGGTCGTTGTTCTGGTCGATCAGTGCTTGCAGATTTGATCCTTTGTCTCCTCTCCTTAGGAACGTTTTTATGGACGCGACCGTGTCCCGACAGTATTGGGATCCTCCTATAATCATATGGATCCTTCTTCGGTTCCCGGCAGGGGCATCTTCATTTGATCTCCTCCCTCGCTTAGGCGTCTCCTCAGCTAGTTTTTGGGGAAGCTCCCCGTTGGGGTGATCGTCTTGGGCCTCTTCGGTTCCGTTTATTGCTCCGAGGCTTTCCAGCGTTACTCCGCCTCCAAGTTCTCCCGCCAAAAATTTTGCCGTGAGCTTCCTCGCGATTGTTCTGCAATTTTCGGTCGAGTGACCCTTGGTTTTATGGAAGGTGCAGTATGCTTTCTCGTCGTAGCCTGTGCGAGTCCAGGTGTTCCATGATCCTCTTCCGCGTCCGAAATCTTCGGGTGATCTTTCGGTGCTAACTTGGTAGTTGTGGTCTCCGCCCGTGCTTGTTTCCTCATTCCCGCTGCTTCGTCCGCTTCTTCTGTCAGTGGGCTGCACCCAGCTCCTAGTCGGCGGCTTTGATGGTTGATGTTTTTTGGTCAAAACTCAAAGCCTTCATGTCTTCTTCGAGGACTAGGAAGTTCGAGGTGCGGTGAAGGGCGTCTTCAATGGTTATCGGAGGGCGCAAGGTTAGCTCTTCTCGGTATTTTTAGTTGTACCACAGGGACTTCTTTAGTGCGTCTATGGCGGCGCTGTCGCTTAAGCCATCAATTTTCGACACTATTGTCTTGAACTTTTCGATGAAATCTCGGAGACTTTCGTTTGGTTCCTGGGTCAACGAGTAGAGGCCGGCGTCGGACATCGAACGGCTTATGAAGAGTGGGTAGTGTTTTAAGAACGCCGAGGAAAGCTGGGAAAAGTTGTCGATCGAGTCTCTCTCTAAGCGCGAAAACCACGTCAAGGCTGTTCCCTTCAGATGTTCGACGAAGAGGAGGCAGAATCCTGCGTCCCTTTCTTCCTTCTTGAATTGTGCTCTGCCCATGGCGATTCTAAAGGCTGTCATGTGAGCCTTTGGATCTGTTGTTCCGTCGTAGAAAGCGAGCCGGATCTTCCCTGGGTCGGAAGGCTTCACGTTGGTGATCTTTGATGTAAACGGGACCTTCTGGGTTTCTTCCAGGACTCGGTCGATCTCCGGTGCCGCACTGATGGCCTTGTGGACTTGCGACTTGACTTCCTTCATTTGATTCGCCGTGAAGTCTAGCTGGGCTCGGAGCTCGTCCATTTCGTTTTTCCGGCTTGAGTTATGGGCTCCTCAGCCTGACCTTCCTGTTTTTTCGCGTTCTTCGGCTTCCATTCGTTGCTTCACCCAGAGTAGGTTTTCTTCTTCCTCGGTGAGCTCTGTTTCTTCATCGGTCTCGTCCACGTCTTGGTCGGTCTCGTTTGCGTCAGCTCCTTCTTTTTCGCCATGGGTTACTGTTGATTCCGGATGGTCTGTCGTTTGCTTTGCGGAGATTTTTCGCTTGAACGGTGGTGGTACGGTTGGTTTCGCTCTTGGCCCGACCGGAGTTTGCTTGTTCTGGTTTTGGTCTCTTGGGGAATCCGCCTGTGGCGTGAATCTGAGACGCCTTGCTTCGATAGTCCGATGGTACCTCCTGGGGCTTCCTCCTAGTGGGATTCCGCCGGTCCGGTTTCCCGTCCCAGATTTCTGCTAGTTCCTCGTCCACCGTCTTGTCTCGCTGGGCTTGGTTTTCAATGACTGCGGCCAGCATGGTCTTGAGCCCGGCTATCGCCACCGCGTCTCCTCCTACTCCGGCCATCCCGGTTGGTTGGGCGTTTCCGTCTCCGGTTGCGTTGTCGGCTGACATTGTTTTCTTTCTCGTATCCTCTTGCTCTTAGGGTTTTGAATATTTCTCGTCCCCACAGACGGTGCCAAACTATGAGAGTCGAAACTAACACAATCAAAAACTTATAATTGTGGGGGTCCGAAAATCCTATTTTATGAGAACTCGAGGACCGAAATTGAAAAGACGATTTTATTGAGATGATTTTTGTCGAAGTACAAGAAAACTCGCAAACGCTTAATGTCTTATAATGCGAAAGCTCTTATACTCGAGATTGGATGATCTAAGCTTAGTACAAACATATGCATATATATATATTGGATGTCCTAGGGCGCTGAAGGCAGCTATTAGCGATGTGGGATGTTGGAATCATTATCTTCCGCCGACTTCAAATGATTCGGGCTCGATTCGCGGCCCGATTTTCTGACATGTCTCCATCCAGTCCATTCTTGGCCCATTTCGCCTCCGGTCCGACTCGGTCTATCGTAATCTAGGTTTTCCGCTGCGATTGGATTCTTTTCCCGGTTTCCCTCGGTACATGAACAGTGTTTAATGAACAGTATTTGTGAACAGTGCTTTCACTCCGACTTACGACTCAACCGATCTTCAACCTTTTGATCCGGTTCGTGAACAGTGTTTTCCGTGAATAGTGTTTTCACAGGAAACCCCGGGTGAACAGTGTTCCGCACCGGGTCGTTCCGAGTCAAATCCTCAGGAAGCCCTTTTCTTTTTACGAACTCAAGAAGCCCGTTTCTTTCTACGAACTCAAGAAGCCCGTTTCTTTCTACGACCTCAAGAAGCCCGTTTCTTTTTACGAACTCAAGAAGCCCGTTTCTTTCTACGAACTCAAGAAGCCCGTTTCTTTTTACGAACTCAAGAAGCCCGTTTCTTTTTACGAACACAAGAAGCCCTTTTCTTTTTACGAACTCAAGGCGCCCGTTTCTTTTTACGAGAATGTGGCGCCTTGGTCCTTCCATGAGAATGTGCCGCCTTGCCCTGAAGAATGTGGCGCCTTGGAGATTGTGGCTTCTTGGCCTTGAAGAGAATGTGGCTTCTTGGCCTTGAAGAGAAAGTGGCTTCTTGGCCTTGAAGAGAAAGTGGCTTCTTGGTCTCGGAGGAGAATGTGGCGCCTTGCTTCCCTCCGGAGAAAGTGGCGCCTTGGCCTTGTGGCAAAGAATGTGGTGCCTTGCTTCCTTCCGGAGAAAGTGGCGCCTTGGCCTTGAGGCAAAGAATGTGGCGCCTAGCTTCCTTCCGGAGAAAGTGGCGCCTTGGCATTGAAGAGAAAGTGGCTTTTTGGCCTTGATGACAAAGTGGCTTCTTGGCGTTGAAGAGAAAGTGGCTTCTTGGCCTTGAAGAGAAAGTGGCTTCTTGGTCTCGGAGGAGAATGTGGCGCCTTGCTTCCCTCCGGAGAAAGTGGTGCCTTGGCCTTGAGGCAAAGAATGTGGCGCCTTGCTTCCTTCCGGAGAAAGTGGCGCCTTGGCCTTGAGGCAAATAATGTGGCGCCTTGCTTCCTTCCGGAGAAAATGGCGCCTTAGCCTTGAGGCAGAGAATGTGGCTCTTTGCTTCCTTCCGGAGAAAGTGGCGTCTTGACAGAAGAGAATATAGTCTCTTTTAGTCTTCGGGAGTGGTTTTCGTGTCTTGCTGTGTCAACGCCTGGTCTCTTTGTCCTTCGATCTCCGAGGAGTGGGTTTTGACCCCAACAGGGAGAAGAGTTCTTTCCTCGGGGCGAAGCCTTCTGAGAGTATGTCAATGGACCCTCTGCAAGGACTTGCTCTTTCTGATAAGGATAAAGCGATTCATACGTCAGTCCGCCTAGAGGCCAAAATTCTGAGTCAGTCCGATGATCTAGCGTTTATGAAGAGTCATCTTGAAAATCTCAAGACCACGTACGAAGCGAAAATACAGCGTGCTTTCGCTGATGGTCAGAGAGCTTCCGTTATTTGGCATCGCGATCTTTTGAGCGAGTTGAAGGACTTGTTCAGATCTCTTTCCGAAGCGGGAACCCATGAGGGTTATATTGCCCAAGTGCGGGGGTAATCTCGAACTTATCGCATTGCTTCAGGGCAGTGATCCTCCGAGTCTGGATGCGGAGAAAAAGGCTTTGTCTGAGTGGAAGGTTGAACTGGACAGAACAGAGGGTCAGTTCGACCAGATAGCTGCTTTGATTAAAGAGAAGATTGATTCTCAGTTGGTTCCTCCTTCTGAAGGCGTGCTTGCTCGAAACTTGCCGATCGAGTCGGTCGAGGTGGAGGCTGCGGCGATCGGAGTGGTTGATCCGGCTGGATCAAATGATGGGGTTCCCGGGATTTCAGACCTCGCCATTGTTGATGCGTTCGGTCATGACCCTTAGTTCTGTTTGCTTTCTTTTTGCCCTGGTTTTTAGTCTTTAGTTTGGCTTTTGCAGTGGGTTTTTAATTTTCGGTTTTGTTTGGCTTTTGCCGAGTTTTTCTTTGTCGGACTGTCTTTAGTCCAGATTGTTTTTGTTTAAGGATTTCAATAAAGATGCTTTCGTCATTCAGTTTGCCGTTTTGTGGCTTGTTTCGATAAGGACGCTGTACCGGGTGTTCTAATCAGCGTATACTTGGGAGAATTTTTCCCTTCGTATTGTTTAACCAGCGTAGAGTTGACTGCTGGGTTTAGAGTTTGGTTGCTAGTTTTGTGAACGAGTTTATGATCTCATACCAGGGCCGGTTTGGTATTTCGTTTACGAGATGTGTTAAGACCAGTGTTCCTTGTTTGGCGTTTACTGGGTTTATCGAGTTTATTTCGCGGTTGACGCCCCGTAATATTCCCAATTTACGAGACGCTCTTGAAGATAAGCTTAACAGAATATCATCCCGACGCTTCCCGCATTCCCGATCAGGTTACGCCTCTCAGATATTATCCGGAAATTTATATAGCGCGCTACTTTTATCCACTTTGGGATGTTCGAAAGAACCATGGTTGATAAGTCGTCTTGTTGTGATCAGCAACGACGGTGATAAGTATGACAAGAGGCAAAATTTTGTGTATGCCAAGGGGCGAAATTTTTGTGGGAGTATATGTGTATACGGACCCATTCCCCCCATAAAAAAATTAAAAAGGAAAGTAGCTGAACTTGCCGAAAGACAAGCTGCCTACGTACCCCAGAATTGGGGATCAAGCCAATTCGTAGTTCGTTTTTACAGTGATTCAGTTTATCTAGTGATAATATTTCTTTTGGTGCATTGCGTTCCAAGTCCTTGGTACGGGATTTCCTTCTTTGTTTTCTAGCTCATATGCCCCCGGGCGGACCACCTTCGTCACTCTGTACGGTCCTTCCCACTTAGCGCCTAGTTTCCCTGCGTTCGGCTCCGCGGTGTTCTGGAAAACTTTGCGGAGGACGAGGTCTCCTTCTTTAAACTTGCGGCTTCATACATTAGAGTTATAATACTTTGTGGCCGCTTGCTGGTAGTTTTGGATTCGGACAAGAGCTTGATCTCGCCTTTCGTTGATGAGATCTAGCTCGTCGAGCATCATTAGATGGTTCAGGCCTTCTTGTCCGGAAAGGAGTCTTCGTCTGACTCCAGGAAAATCGACTTCTGATGGGATGACGCATTCGGTGCCGTAGACTAGTGCAAACGGTGTTTCTCCCGTTGCGTGCCTCGGGGTTGTCCGGTGGGACCATAGGACTCCTTCGAGCTCATCCGCCCACCGTCCTTTCTTCTCTCCAAGGCGTTTCTTCAGTCCATCGACGATGGTCTTGTTTGCAGCTTTGGCTTGTCCGTTGCCTTGTGGGTAGCGTGGTGTTGACTTGCTCAGCCGTATTTTCCACTTTTCGCAGAATCCTTCAAAACGGGCAGAGATGAATTGGGAGCCGTTGTTGGTGACGATCTCGTACGGGACTCCGTGCCTGCATATGATATTCTTCCAAACGAAGTGCACCACTTGAGCGTCCTTGATGCTTGCGTAAGAATCCGCCTAGACCCATTTTGAGAAATAATCTGTCAGGACGAGTAGGAACCTCTTTTGCTACGAGTTGTGCATAGGTCCAACGATGTCCATAGACCATCTCATGAACGGATATGGTGCGGAGATAGATGAGAGTACTTCCGCGGGCTGGTGGATTATTGGTGCATGTCTCTGGCACTTCTCACACTTAAGGGAGAACTTTTCGCAGTCTTTTATCATGGTCGGCCAGTAATGTCCGTGCCGCTTGATTTTGATTGCGAGGGCTCTTCCTCCGGAATGGTTTCCGCATGATCCGCTGTGGACTTCTTCCATGATCCTTCTTGCTTTTTCGCCCTCTACACATGTCATTAGTGGTCCGGATAGCCTCCATTTGAGGACGTTTCCATCGATGAGGACAAAGAGAGCGGCTTGAGCTCTCAGCTTGCGTGCTGCCCACTTCTCCGCTGGGACTTCTCCGTCCATGATGTAGGCTCGTATCGGGTCCATCCACTTGCGGTCGCAGCCGTATTCCTCTTGTGGGTTGGCAGTTAATTCTCCTTCTGGTGGTTCCTCTTCCTCTTCACCTTCTGGTTGTTGTATAAGGTTTGCGACTTGGGTGGATCGATGCTTGGTTGTTCGATGAACTCGACGGGAATGACTTGCCTTTCTCCCGGGGATGATGTTGACGCCAGGGCCACCAATGCGTCGGCTGGAGTGTTCTCTCCTTGGGGAATTCTCGTGAGCTCGAACTTCTCGAATTGTCTTGCAAATTCGTGGACGATCTTGAGATAGGCTTCCATCCTATCATCTCTTGCTTCGTAATCTCCACTGAATTGGTTTGCAACAAGTTGGGAGTCGCAGTATGCTTGGAGATTCTGGATTTTGAGGCCGAGGGCGAGTCTAAATCCTGCGATCAAGGCTTCGTACTCCGCTTCATTGTTGGAGGCGTTAAAGAGTAATTGGAATGATTGCTCCAGGATCTCTCCGGTTGGAGACGTTAACCGCACTCCGATTCCCGAACCTTGCTTTGATGATGAACCATCTGCAAGAAGTGTCCAGACCGAGTCTGGAGTTGGTTCTTCGACACCTGCGGTTGGTAGTTCTACCAAAAAATCTGCCAGGACTTGGGACTTGGCGCACGTCCTACTTCGGTATTCGATATCGTACTCGCTTAGCTCCACCGCCCATTTTGCCAGCCTTCCTGACTGACTCGGACTGTGCAATATCGTTCTGAGGAGGAAAGTTGTAAGCACGATGATCGTGTGTGATTGGAAATACGGGCGCAACTTCCGGGCTGACATCACCACCGCCAGGGCTGCTTTCTCCATTAAAGGGTATCGAGTCTCCGCATCAGTCATGGTCTGGCTTACGTAAAAGATGGGCTTTTGCACGTCTCGATCTTCCCGTATAAGTACTCCACTTACTGTTGTTGATGACACTGCCATGTACAGGAACAAGGGTTCCCCTTCAAGTGGTTTTGATAGGACGGGCGGACTTGCCAGGTACTTCTTTAATTGTTGGAAAGCTTGCTCGTACTTCTCCGTCCATTCGAACTTCTTGTTTCCTCTAACATCCCACTACTGCGTAGGGGTTTTGATGAATTTTCTAATTTTGTGAATGTGAATCACCTTCTTCAGCATGAGAAAAAGAAGCTAGGTTCAAGCTGTCACAGAAAATCTTGGTTGTGGGTTATATGGAACATTTGGAAGAGTAAGAACAAATTTCTGTCCGAAGGAACTGGGTTAGATGGTTGGGTTACTATGTTGCAGGGGAAAGAAGAGGCGAATCTATGTTTTTTTTTCTAGGATTGTGAGGTTGAACAGGACAGATTGGAGAATCAAGTTCAAGAGGATTATGTTCAATCATGGAAATCGCGGCCAGAAAAATGGGAAGTGTAATGTGGAAGCTTGCAGGAGGTGCTTGGGTCCTTAGAAATACGCTTGGTCAGGTCTTAATTCACAGCAGAAGAGCCTTCTCTCATATGGAGAGCTTACTTATGGCAAAGTCTGAGATTTTTGGATGGTCTATGGAATGAATGAAAGAGCATAAGAAAAACAAAGTTCTCTTTGCGATCAATGACAAAGCCTTAGTCAGTGTGGTTACTAATCCGAAGGCTTGGCCGGCATTGTAAGGACAAGGAGAGGAACTAAATATTCTGTTATCTGCCTTCTCGGATTAGAAGGTGATTGAAAAACGAAGGTGTGATAACTCAGGGGGGGACCTTATTTCAGCCAGTGTGTCAGCTACCCATCTTCGCAAATCTTACGTCATTATGCGGGCACCATATTGCTTGGGTGAGCTGTTTACTACTGAGGCAATCGTTTGTAATTGATAAAGCTTTGCCTTCCTGTGCTCTGTTTTTAGTTGTTTGGTTCAGAGCAATTCTAGTTTTAATGGCCTCTTAGGTTAATTTCTGAAATGTTGGGTTGTAGTTCATGTAATTTTTTTGCGCCTTGACTCTTTATTGGGCCAGTCCCCACTAATTCAACCAGTTGACCAAAAAATAAACTAAATGGTAATAAAAATAAATAAATAACAACAACTTCATGAGCTTTAGAGTGATCTTCAGCTTTGTGTGGATCAAGCATTAGATGTAGTTTCAATGATTCCCCATCTAATCACGCAGACGACAACACCAGCACTATGTTCCACCCAAGAAGTGTAAAACTTTACATCCATCCCACCAAAGAATTCACACTTTTAACTCTTCACCACTATGATAGTTCAAAATAATAGCATTCATTAAAAAGACTTGATATCATGTAAAACTTATAATAATAAATATTTATTATATTTTATGATGTAACTATATAATATATATGTGAGATAGAAGTGTTGTTATGATCATATATTTTGTTATAAATATATATTATCTATGAGAGACAAAAGTGTCTACGACTAAAGAAAGAAAATAAATAGAGAGAAAAATATGAACTAACTTAAATCATGAATCTTTTTATTATTATTGCATCCAACAAGAAGTGAAATGTCTTTTCTTATATAGAGTGAATATTCGACATGTACCACTGTGATTGATATGACTATGGCCTCCATACCCACCTCTTCATGTCTATGTTTTGTTTTACTTTTGCAACATTATAAGCATTCCGTATATTTCTCAAACAAAATAATATTGTATTCAGTCATGCGTTTTTTGACATTCATAAACAGATAGGTCCAAACACCTCTTGTTTATTAAGTGAATAAAATAGGTCCAAACACCTCTTGTTTATTAATTGAATCAAGTTCGGCTTCTATTTCATCTTTCCATTTTATCCAGTCATGCCTTTTTGACATTCATAAATAGATTTTGGTTCTGGATCTTCGTTTATCTCATTTATTTCTTGTGACACAAGATATGAGAAGACATCATCGAGATCATCCATTTCTTTTCTTTTCCATATCCCCCTATTGTAGATGCAGTTGATATGAATCTCATGATTTTCCTCTGGCTCTTGAAGCACTACATTATCATGAGTCTCATGATTTACTTCATCCAAAGTACTTTCTGTTACTTTGGGTTTTTCAACCATTTTAACTTCCTTTTGTTTTTTTAGGATTCTTATTCTTAGAATCGACGGGTCTTCCACGCTTCAGGCGTGTTCTAGACTCACATATATCATCTGCTTTTCCACGTTCTTGTGGTATTTCAATACGAGTAGGAGTATTTTTGTTGGTATATAAGATTTAGTTACCGTCTTGGTGTCTACAAATGCATCGGAAAACTGATTTGCTATACTTTGCAATGCATAATTTGTCGAACATCTAGTTCTGAATCTTTAGTTGGAGGATCAAGGTGTAATAATGATCGTACACTCAATTTGATTTCCTTGCCTACTTGTTAATTTTCTCCTCTAGAACCGAGAACATTTTCTCATCAAAATGACAATCAGCAAAACGTGCCATAAAGACATCACCAGTCTATGGCTCAAGGTATCGTATAATTGATGGAGAATCACAACCAATATATATTCCTAACCTTCTTTGTGGTCCCATCTTTGTGCGTTGTGATGGTGCTATAGGCACATATACTGCACAACCAAAGATTCTTTGATGGGAGATATTTGGTTCTCGACCAAATGCCAATTTGAGCAGGGAATACTTGTAGTATGCACTTGGTCTTATCTGAATTAGTGCTTTTGCATGCAAAATAGCATGTCCCCATACTGAGGTGTGAAGTTTTGATCTCATGATCAACGGTTTTGTAATTAATTTCAGACGCTTAATTAATGATTCAGCCAACCATTTTGACTGTGAACATGAGCTATAGAATGTTCAACTTCAATTCTCATTACCATACAATAATCATTGAAGAGCTTGGGATGTGAATTCACCAGCTCTGTCTAACCAACTCTTTTAATGATATAATTAGGAGATTTCCCGAACAACGCACCGACCGTCGGACAGAGATGGGCCGGCCCATAAGCCTAGCGAGAGGACATGGGGGCTCACTGGTAGGGCGGTTGGGGAGTTATATAAACTTTTAAAAGAATCGAGTAATGAACAAGTAAATTTTGAAGAAAGTGGACGTGGGTGTGAATCTCTACTAACATTTATAAATCATATATTACTCGCTGTGAGAAAATATCATTTTCTGATAAGAACGCAATATACCACAATTATCTTCTTACTTAAATACAATATTTTCCGTTTATATTACTTGGTCTGAGTCTATAATATCTTCCAGCGGAAACTAAAACAAATCTAATTATAATCAATTGTTAAAGAACGCTATTACCTTAATTTTCGTATCTAATGAACGACAAAAAAAAAAAAGAAACTGGAAATTCAAATTTTAGCCACTATAATGATTACTACTAGGATTTTATCCGCTCTACGCGCGGGGTAAAGTCTTTTTTTTAATTGATTAAACGTTATGACAGTTATTCGGTATGGCTAATATACTATGAGTAGTTGTTTATTCTATGAATTTTTTTTTGTTGACGTTAGAAGAATAATATTATGTGAGATTATATATTGTGTTGATTGGTATTTGAATAATTGTATTATGTGTGTATTATATTTTATGTTTGTTTAGTAGGTTAAAAGTTATAAATATTTTTATATTTGTTGACTATATGTTTAATCTGTTTAATATGTTTTGAAATAATTTTTTGAAATATAATCAAAGAAATTCTGTATAGTTGAATACCTATTTCTAACAATGAAATATTTAAAATCATATTTTAATTTTTTTAGAATTAAATTGACATATGTTTAATTTTCACCAAAATATAGATCTAAAACAAATAAAGCCCATTAATTTTAACCCAAAACGAATTAGAAAAAAAAATCGATATATGTAAATGGGTTGTAATTTTTTTTAAACTATTTTCGTAAAAATAGTTCTAAATTATAAAGAGAAAAAGTCCTAGGGTAAAGTATGTTACCGGTTATTACATCCAAAAAAATGTATATTACACACACAAAAGCTTCTTTTTCGGGTTCAAGTACGCTGATTTCTATCCAAGACACTGAATCGCTAAACCGGTTATTACATCCTCTACCGGGCAACCGTACTTTACACCCATATGCAATGGAAACAAACAAAACAACCATGATTTACTTAGTTTAGAATGGGAACAAACCGGTTTAATGTCGGCTCAAGAAAGTAAGTGTTAACTCACTGCTTTACCTCCTTTCCCCCATTGAGAGTTTTCTTCATACGTGCAGCTGGCAAGAGCCTTAATCATCTCAGGCTCCAAAATTTCTTGAACTTTTTCTTCTTCCTCTCCATGCATTCTTCCGCAGATCACATCTCTTCTGTGAAAGCATCCAGTTCCAATATATAATAGACCGCCGTTTCCATCCAATCCATGAAACTCCACCTATTTTATTTCATTTTACACATCCCAAAACATGAAAAGTTAGTCGTAACTTGTAAGCAGAATAAACAATTTACAAATTCAGAATCTATGTTGTGTTTTCTGCGGTATCTTTCTCTCCCTCTATACAGCTTACATCAGCTCCTACTCGCATCATGCTTCCATACAAATCATTCCTTGTAAGGTTCTCAAAACACTGCGAGAACTGCAATCTCTTATCCGTCTTCCTCATCATTCATGAAGTAGGATGCAGAGTAATATCGAAAATGTGTAATATCGATTTCATAGAATCAGCTATATATAGGGTAAAGTGTCGATGGGAAAAATTAAATGGTTGAGATCGATTTTTTTTTTGTCAACATCCAAGGACTAGAAACAAACTAAATAACAACATCAAGCCACCGTGGAACAGCTGAATCGATATAGACCAATTAAGAAGGATGACTCCGCACACTTTTTGCCAACTTGTCTGCTTTTTCATTTATCATCTGGGGAATAAGCTTGATCTGAAAATCTTGCATCCGCTCTTTCCAGATTTGGAATTCTTCCAAATGAGTTGAGAATGCTGGCCACTCCAAAGGAGATGACAATATCTTAGTCAGGTCAGAGCAATCTGTCGCAAAAACAAGCGGGGTATATTGGAGACTATTCATACATTCCATTGCCCAAATCAAAACTTCAAATTCTGCATGTAACGGTGAGAGACGACGGCGTATATTACGCAATCCCAGCATTTGGTCTTGTTGACCATTTTTGTTACAATACCATCCTTGTCAGGAATAAATATCCTCACTTTTCCATGCCCCATCCACATAACAAACCCATGCATCAGTCAACTCCTGATCTCCCAGCCTATCAACGTTCATCGATGAATCGGTGGGTCGTGTTACTGTCCCATCGTCATCTACTTGCGCTCCTTGCCAGAGACGTCCTTCCGTTGTTGCCATCTCCAAAATTTATTGTGGACTGCAATCTTTATTGTTAAAAACAAAATCATTCCTACTCTTCCAATGGTACCAAAGGATCCAAGGAAAATAGGGGGTTGAGATCGATTTGCAGATAAAAAAATAATCGAAAATGTAATTTAAGTTATTAGTAATTATTGTTAAGATCTTTGATAGAATAGATTATAGGAGAACTATGAAATATATTTACAATGAACCTACATAATTTATTGGCCGAAATCTTAATAGTAAAGAATATTCGATTTTAAATTTCCTAATTAGTTAAGATAGATTAGTTAAGAAATCAATAATGTTAAAGATATATAGTTGCCGAAATTTTGTAGAATTGGATATGCTATTAATTAGGAGAAAATTTGGGAAAATACCTTAATAAGAGTTTTTGTTTTGAAAAATACCTTAGTCTTTTTTGATTTTGAAAACTACACTTTTTCTGAAATGAATGACTAAATTATCATAGAATGAAATTTATAATTAAGCTAAATAAAATGAATTTTAAATAATAAAAAGTAGAAAAATTAAAATTTTATTTTGATTTTTTTATTTATAAAATGATAAAAGTTCTTTTATTCTTGTTTTTTATAAATATTAATTTCTCTTTTTTCCTGAACCAAAATATTTTTGATAACCTTGATCCATAGATGGTGATTAATTAGATTTTATAATCTTAATATTTTTTCATCATAAAACTTTATTTCAAAATTATTGTCAATTGTTTGATGAAGTTAGATTATAAGTGGGATATTAAAGTTTTTTATATAAGGTTCCAAAAATAATTATGTTTGTTTAGATATAAAATTTAAAATTGAAAATATACTAATCCATTTTAAAATTAATAATTTTAAATAATAAAGATATTCTTTTATATGGGCAACAAAAATAAAATATTAATCTTAACAATATTAATTTTATTTTTAATTTATAATGATCTATTAATTTTTTGTTTAAATATGGTTGAACATATAAAAAGTGTATTTTTCAAAATCCAAAAAAACTGGAGTATTTTTCAAATATCAATTCTTAATTAGTTTGATTATAAAAGGGATAGGTTTAAATAGATTTAGGTTGATGTAAATATTGTTAAGATTTTTGATAGAATATCTCTGTAACACCCGTCTCATCCTCACTCGAGAACGGCGTGCCACTAACCATAATATAATAATATATATCCAAATCAAATAAATCACGTTTAGATTTCCGGAAATCCATAAAATACGTTTGTCGTCTCACAATCGTATTACCGTAAATAAACTGTAAATACCAAGTCTGAAATACAATACAAAAATACGAAATAACATAAAACCCAAAAGTAGTACCAAATCCGATAAGTGTCTACTACTCCTCAGGCTCACCTGAAAGGGAAAGAAGAGGGGTGAGTAACAGGGGAGTCACTCAGTGAGGTATGGGATGCTAATCACAGAAAACGTAAATCTGACCATAGCACGCCATACATAGGAAATAGACTAAACATGCACAATCACGGTACCTAAAGTACCCAAAGAACAATCAACGGTGTCCTACAGCCAAAGCTCGTGGCCAGTCTTATGGGATAGTGCCCAACTACACCGCCCGTAGACGATTTATCGATCTGACCGGGGTACCGAACAACCGGTCGACTAAGCTGTCGTACCCCGCCTCAAACAACACACGACGCAAGTACAGAAGTCACGTCTCTGTACCCCCGCAATCCCTAACGACCCACATGGTCGACTAATCCTAGCTCTAGCATGTATAAAAGAATCAGTTAACAATTTAATACACAATCAATGGGTTGAATCATCTATTATTCCTAAGTCCGATTTACAAACAATCCTAAAAAGACTCTAGCATAGAAACGGAACACATTTAATACTAGATCCTATCTACGGCGCTTTTTGATGAAAAGTACGATATTCTGCGGAAAGCCCTCACATTTGCAAAAATGGAGTATATCTGCTTCCTCTGCACTCCAGATGCTTAAACGGACGCTGAATCTGAAATCAGGATGAAATTTCGAGTGAGAACGGCTTTCGAACGGCGAAAAACGATTAACGGGTCAAACCGGTCAAAGTCAACGGTCAACGGTCAGAAAGTCAACGGTCAACGGTCAACCAAGTCAGGTCAACGGTCTGACGAAGTCAAAATCAAACCGCGACTAAACCGGATTAAACCGGATCGAACCAGACTAAACCGAACTCAATTTATTTAAACCAGAAATTGAACCAAACCGAAATCGAATTGAATTAAACCGGCCAAACCGAACCGAACCGGGATCAAATCGATTTAAACCGAAATTGAACCGGACCGATCGACCAAACCGACGGCCAGATTGCCGGCAAGTCTCCGGCGACCGGCGACGGCGAGGCGCGGCGGTTTCCGACGACGGCAACGGCAAGTCGCGGCGTTTTCCGGCGAAGGGCGGCGGCGGAGCTCACCGGAAAGTCACCGGCGGCGACGGCGGCGGTGTCGGCGGCAGTGGCGGATGAGGGCCACGCGCGCGCAGTCGACGGCGCGTGAGGCGCGTGAAGACCACGCGCCAATATTCTGGCTGCGCGTGGCGGCGCGTCCGGCGGTTGTGGAGGCCGAGATTCCTTGCGTGGCTTCGTCTCGTCGTCCTGAATCCGGTGGTGGCCTTGGATTTTTGAGAAACGCGACGGTTAGGGAGATACGATCGATTAAATATCTGACCAATAATAAATCAGATCGGAAAACGGTTTTTCGGTGTACCTGAGCCGCGGATTAGTGGAGGAGAGAGCAATAGGGCTTTTCTTCTTCTTCTTTTCTTCTTCTTCTTCTTCTCTTCTCTTCTTCTTCTTCTTCTTCTTCTTCTTCTTCTTCTTCTTCTCTTCTTCTTCTTCTTCTTCTTCTTCTTCTTCTTCTTCCTTCTTCTTCTTCTTCTTCTTCTTCTTCTTCTTCTTCTTCTTCTTCTTCTCTTCTTCTTCTTCTTCTCTGTCAAACTCTCTCTCTCTCTCTCTCTCTCTCTCTCTCTCTCTCTCCTTCTTCTTTCTTTTCTTTTTTTGATTTGGTCTTGGTGAAATGGTGATCAAAGGGAGGGGGAAAGCAATTATAATCAATCAAAAGGAAAGGGAGGTGGTAGGGTCTTTTAGTGGTGGGTGATGATGAAAAAGAAGAAGGGGGGTGGAGGTGGGTCGTTACAATTCTCCCCAACTAATGAGGAATTCGTCCCCGAATTCAAGTCCTGAGCCGGCTGCTCGACATCCTTAAATAGGTCTGGATAATCAGATCTCATCTGAGACTCTAACTCCCCAGTCTCCTCCTGAATGTCGTCTCTCTCCCAACCAAATCTGACTATCGGTAGCGATTTCCCCTGAACCACTCTATCTCGGCGCTCTAGGACAGACACTGGCTGACTAACTGCAGTCAAATCTCTCCTGATGTCACTAGGTGGCTGCTGTAGAATGAACTCTGGCTCCTGAACGACTTTCCTCAGAACTGACACATAAAACACATCGTGAAACCCAGCCAACTCTGTTGATAGCGCTAAGCGGTATGCTACTGCCCCAATCCTTTCGATGATAGGATACAGACCCATATATCTCGGCTTAAGCTTCTTCAGCTTCCGGATATCAGAACCTCCCTGAAATGTTCGCATCTTAAGTTATACCAGATCGCCCACCTCAAACTCTAGATCTCTCCGACGCTTATCTGCATAACTCTTCTGGCGATCATGAGCTTCTTTAAGTCGTCTTTTGAGCAATTCCACTTGCCCAACTATCTCCTGAACCAATGCTGGTTCTATACCTCGGCGCTCTCCCACCTTTGTCCAACAAATTGGTGTACGGTACGTTCTACCATAAAGAGCCTCATAAGGTGCCATCTCAATGCTCGAATGAAAACTGTTGTTGTACGCGAACTCGGCCAACGGTAGGTACTTAACCCAGCTCCCTTTCCAGTCCAAAACACAAGCCCTGAGCATATCCTCTAGTGTCTGAATAGTCCTCTCCGACTGACCATCTGTCTGTGGATGATAGGCCGTACTCATATGGACCTTAGTCCCCAATGCCTTCTGAAAGGCTTGCCAAAACGTCGATGTGAAATTCAGATCACGATCCGATACTATACTGACTGGTACCCCATGCGATCTCACAATCTCAGCAGTGAATCTCTGCGCTAGCTGCTCTGCTTCGTCTGTTTTCTTAATCAATAAGAAGTGAGCTGACTTGGTGAGTCGATCCACAATAACCCATATAGCATTCTTCCCGCCAACTGTCTTCGGTAATCCGGTGATGAAGTCCATAGTCACCATGTCCCATTTCCACTCGGGTAGTGGAAGACTCTGCAGTAAACCACTTGGTACCTGATGCTCTGCTTTAACCAACTCACAAGTCTGACAACACGACACAAAAGTAGCCACATCCCTATTCATCCCGGTCCAGTGATAATATCGCTTAAGATCCCGATACATCTTATTACTTCCTGGATGAATGGAAAACTGAGAATGATGGGCCTGCTGGAGAATCTCCCTCCTCAACTGTGCATCATCCGGTACGCACACTCGGTTCCGGTACAAGAACATCCCATTATCTGCAGTCGTATAACCAAAAATCCCTTTCTCGAGCTGATTACAAAGAGCCTCGTCCTTTCCTTCAGCAGCTCGAATCCTCCACAATAAATCTGCCTGATCAGAGGCCTTGAGGCCAACTGACTCATCTTCCACGGTAACTGCACATAAATTGAGACTAGAAAGCGTCTCTGTCAGCTCTTGGACCTCTTTGGTCCCAGCCACATCACTCCTGCGCCTACTCAAAGCATCTGCTACCAGATTGGCCTTACCGGGGTAGTAAGTAATCTCCAGATTATAATCTGCCAACAACTCGATCCATCTGTGCTGTCTCAAATTAAGGTCGGCCTGAGTGAAGATATACTTCCGACTCTGATGATCGGTGAGAACCTGCACCTGCTCACCATACAAATACGCCCTCCATATCTTCAAAGCGAAGACAACCGCTGCTAACTCCAAATCATGGGTGGGGTAATTAGCCTCGTGAGGTCTCAACTGACGCGAAGCATATGCGATAACCTTGCCCTCCTGAGTCAAAACGCTACCCAAACCCAATCCAGACGCGTCAGTGTACACTGCATATGGTATCCCTAGCCGCGAAAGTACCAAGACTGGCCTCTGTGTCAAGAGCCTCTTAAGCTCTGCAAAACTCCGCGAACAAGCGTCTGTCCACTCGAACTTGACGTCTTTGCCTGTCAACTGCGTCATTGGCTTAGCTATACTGGCGAACCCGTTGACGAACTTCCAGTAGTATCCTGCCAAACCCAGGAAACTGCGGACCTCGGTAGCACTTTTAGGCGTAGGCCACTCGGTAATAGCTGTAATCTTTTCCGGATCTACGGCGACTCCCTCTTCTGAAACCACGTGGCCTAGAAATCCAATCCGCCTCTGCCAAAGACTGCACTTACTCAGCTTGGCGAACAACTGCTGCGCCCTGAGCCTCTCCAGTACCATCCTGAAATGCTCTGCATGCTCATCTCTGGTCCGAGAATAAATCAAGATATCGTCGATGAATACAATCACGCACCGATCCAAATACTCACGAAAAACATCGTTCATGAGCTTCATAAATGCCGCTGGAGCATTCGTCAACCCAAAAGGCATCACCACGAACTCATAATGACCATGACGCGTCCGAAACGCTGTCTTACGCACGTCCTCCTCAGCTATTGCAATCTGATGGTATCCAGAGGCCAAATCAATCTTAGAAAACCATGAAGCTCCATGTAGCTGATCCAGTAACTCATTAATCCTTGGCAATGGATACTTGTTCTTGATTGTCACCTTGTTAAAGCCCCGATAATCAATGCAAAGTCGAAAACTCCCATCCTTCTTCTTAACAAATAGAACTGGGGCTCCCCAAGGTGAACTACTCGGTCTGATAAATCCTTTCTCTATCAATTCCTCCAACTGCTTTTTCAGCTCGGCCATCTCTGCTGGTGCTAAGCGGTACGGTGCTCGAGAAACCGGAGTCGTCCCTGGCTCCTACTCAATAGTAAAAGCATCTCCTCTAGCTGGCGGTGGTCCCGTTATTGGCTCAAAAACGTCTGCATACTCAGCGACGACGGATATATCCCGCAGCTCCTGCTCTCCATCACTTGGGACCATGGCTATGGTGGCCAAAAATCCCTCAGCTCCACGCTCCAATAACTCCTCAGCCTGCAACATAGAAATGATGGAGACTCCCAAATCCGTCCGAATACCCTGGAAGATAATCATCCCCCCTGGGCCCGGAATATGAACTTTCGCCTTCCGACACTCTAGTCAAACATCATGTCTCTGATACCAAAATGTAACACCCGTCTCATCCTCACTCGAGAACGGCGTGCCACTAACCATAATATAATAATATATATCCAAATCACATAAATAAATCACGTTTAGATTTCCGGAAATCCATAAAATACGTCTGTCGTCTCATAATCGTATTACCGTAAATAAACTGTAAATACCAAGTCTGAAATACAATACAAAAATACGAAATAACATAAAACCCAAAAGTAGCACCAAATCCGATAAGTGTCTACTACTCCTCAGGCTCACCTGAAAGGGAAAGAAGAGGGGTGAGTAACAGGGGAGTCACTCAGTGAGGTATGGGATGCTAATCACATAAAACGTAAATCTGACCATAGCACGCCATACATAGGAAATAGACTAAACATGCACAATCACGGTACCTAAAGTACCCAAAGAACAATCAACGGTGTCCTACGGCCAGAGCTCGTGGCCAGTCTTATGGGATAGTGCCAAACTACACCGCCCGTAGACGATTTATCGATCTGACCGTGGTACCGAACAACCGGTCGACTAAGCTGTCGTACCCCGCCTCAAACAACACGCGACGCAAGTACAGAAGTCACGTCTCTGTACCCCCGCAATCCCTAACGACCCACATGGTCGACTAATCCTAGCTCTAGTATGTATAAAAGAATCAGTTAACAATTTAATACACAATCAATGGGTTGAATCATCTATTATTCCTAAGTCCGATTTACAAACAATCCTAAAAAGACTCTAGCATAGAAACGGAACACATTTAATACTATATCCTATCTACGGCGCTTTTTGATGAAAAGTACGATATTATGCGGAAAGCCCTCACATTTGCAAAAATGGAGTATATCTGCCTCCTCTGCACTCCAGATGCTTAAACGGACGCTGAATCTGAAATCAGGATGAAATTTCGAGTGAGAACGGCTTTCAAACGGCGAAAAACGGTTAACGGGTCAAACCGGTCAAAGTCAACGATCAACGGTCAGAAAGTCAAAGGTCAACGGTCAACCAAGTCAAGTCAACGGTCTGACCAGGTTAAAATCAAACCGCGGCTAAACCGGATTAAACCGGATCGAACCAGACTAAACCGGACTCAATTGATTTAAACCAGAAATTGAACCAAACCGAAATCGAATTGAATTAAACCGGCCAAACCGAACCGAACCGATCGACCAAACCGGACCGATCGACCAAACCGACGGCCAGATCGCCGGCGAGTCTCCGGCGACCAGCGACGGCGAGGCGCGGCGGTTTCCGGCGACGGCGATGGCAAGTCGCGGCGTTTTCCGGCGAAGGGCGGCGGCGGAGCTCACCTGAAAGTCACCGGCGGCGACGGCGGCGTCTGCGGCGGTGGCGCGTGAGGGCCACGCGCGCGCAGTCGACGGCGCGTGAGGCGCGTGAAGACCACGCGCCAATATTCTGGCGGCGCGTGACGGTGCGTCCGGCGGTTGTGGAGGCCGAGATTCCTTGCGTGGCTTCGTCTCGTCGTCCTGAATCCGGTGGTGGCCTTGGATTTTTGAGAAACGTGACGGTTAGGGAGATACGATCGATTAAATATCTGACCAATAATAAATCAGATCGGAAAACGGTTTTTCTGGTGTACCTGAGCCGCAGATTAGTGGAGGAGAGAGCAATAGGGTTTCTTCTTCTTCTTCTTCTTCTTCTTCTTTCTGTCAAACTCTCTCTCTCTCTCCTTCTTCTTTCTTTTTTTTTTTGATTTGGTCTCGGTGGAATGGTGATCAAAGGGAGGGGGAAAGCAATTATAATCAAATCAAAAGGAAAGGGAGGTGGTAGGGTCTTTTAGTGGTGGTTGATTTTTAGTGGTGGGTGATGATGAAAAAGAAGAAGGGGGTGGAGGTGGGTCGTTACAATCTCATTGATAATTATGGTAATTATCATATAAATCGATTTGGTTGTTGATGGAAAAAAATTTAATTGTTTGTATGATATATCAGGAAATCTCATTTAGTTAGGAAATTTCGTAGAATTGGATATTCTCATAAATAAACATTGATTAGATTTTATTCGGTTTTGGTAATAAATTGTTTGAATAGTTGTGTAACGACCCCCACCCCTCCCCACTCACACACCCACCACCTCCTCTTCTTTTTCCTCATCACCAACCCCACTCCCCTCTTCTTTATTTTTTTGTTTTATAACTTGATTTCCCTTTCCCCCTCCCTTTGATCACCATTCCACCTCGAGACCAAATCAAAAAGAAAAGAAAGAAGAAGAAGAGAGAGAGAGAGAGAGAGTGAGAGAGAGAGAGAGAGAGAGAGAGAGAGAGAGAGTTGTGAGAGAAGGAGAAGAACAACAAGAAGAAGAGGAAGAGGAAGAAGAAGAAGAACAATAAAATCTCTATTGCTCTCCTCCACCGTCGTCCGCAGCTCAGGTAGCCGGAAAACTGTTTTTCCGATCTGATTTATTATTAGCCGAATCGTAAATTGAGCATATCTTTCTAACCGTTTGGAATCTCGCAAATCCAAGACCACCACCGGATTCAGGACGACGAGACGAGTCCGTAGACACCAAGATCGTACCGAACCGCCGCCGGACGCGCCCGCACTCGCCGTTGGAAGCTCTGCTCGTACTGTTCATGCGCCGTCGCCGCCGTCGCCGCCGGTGACTTTCCGGTGAGCTCCGCCGCCGACCGCCGCCGACCGCCGCCGTGCTCCGCCGTCGCCGGTCGCCGGAAACCGCCGTGCTCTGCCGTCGCCGGAAACCGCCGTGCTCCGCCGTCGCCGGTTGCCGGAAACCGCCGCGACCCGCCGTCGCCGGTCGCCGGAAAACGCTGCGACTCGCCGTCGCCGGTCGCCGGAGACTCGCCGGCGATCTGCCGCCGGTTTTAGTCCGGTTTGGCTTAACCGGCCGGTTCAATTTCGGTTTGATCCGGTTCGTTCGGTTTAATTCAATTCAATTTCGGTTTGGTTTAATTTCTGGTTTAAATCAATTAAATCCGGTTTAGTCTGGTTTGGTCCGGTTTAATCCGGTTTAGTTGCGGTTTGATTTTGACTGGTCAGACCGTTGACTTTGACCGGGTTGACCGTTGATCGTTGACTTTCTGACCGTTGACCGTTGACTTTGACCGGTTTGACCCGTTATCTGTTTTTCGCCGTTCGAAAGCCGTTCTCACTCGAAATTTCGTCCTGATTTCAGATCCAGCGTCCGTTTTAGCAACTGGAGTGCAGAGGGAGCAGTTATACTCCATTTTTGCTAAGGTGAGGGCTTTCCGCAGAATATTGTACTTTTCATCAAAAAGCGCCGTAGATAGGATCTAGTATTAAATGTGTTCCGTTTCTATGCTAGAGTCTATTTAGGTTTGTTTGTAAATTGGACTTAGGAATAATAGATGATTCAACCCATTGAATGTGTATTAAATTGTTAATTGATTCTTTTATTCATGCTAGAGCTAGGATTAGTTGACCATGTGGGTCATTAGGGATTGCGGGGGTACAGAGACGTGACTTCTGTACTTGCGTCGCGTGTTGTTTGAGGCGGGGTACGACAATTGCGTCGATCGGTTGTCGGTACCTCAGGCAGGTCGATAAATCGTCTACGGGCGGTGTGTTGGGCACTATCCCATCAGACTGGCCACGAGCTCTGGCCGTAGGACACCGTTGATTGTTCTTTGGGTACTTTAGGTACCGTGATTGTGCATGTTTAGTCTATTTCCTATGTATGGCGTGCTATGGTCAGATTTACGTTTTTTTGTGATTAGCATCTCATACCTCACTGAGTGACTCCCCTGTTACTCACCCCTCCTTCTTCCCTTTCCAGTTTTTCAGGTGAGACGGACAAGTATTTTACGCTTTGACGATACGGTGCTTCTTTGGGATTTTTACGTTTTCTCCGTATTTTATCATGTACATATAGCATTGAGGTAGTTGGGATATGAGACACTGTAGAGTGGGGTATTTGACGTATATGATGTGGTTAGTGGCACGCCGTTCCCGAGTGTCGAGGAGACGGGTGTTGCAAGTTGGTTAGTTGGTTAGATGTAAATTGGCCAATGGAATAGCAATTAATGGTTTATAGCAGTTTGATTTAAGTTTTAAAGAATCATGTTTCCTATTTTAGCCCAAGTTAATCTTATTGCATGCCAAACATATGTTAATAAACAAATCAATGGCAGAAGTTGTAATTATAAGCTATTTTTCTAGTATTTTTAAAAATGTACCTTGAAAATAATAATAGTAAGATTATAAATATTAAAAAAATACTTTAAGAAATATTGTTGATTATATATGTAGTTTTATATATGTATATATTAATATATTAGTAGACATGAAAGATTTAGTAATCCTATATAAATGAAAGGCAACAAAAAAATATTGAGAGGAAGATGCCTAACACGTTGTTGTAAGGCTGTTATAATGTAATTGTGTTCAATAATCAAAGATAGGTCTGCTGTTGTTAGGTTAAACAAGTCTCCACAATATTCGATTTGTTTTTGTTTTTTAGAGATACGAAACCTAGACAAATTTAAAAGAGAAGAAGTGTGTAAAAAGAAAAAAAGACACGCATCAGAGAGAAAACGTCAATGATGAAATTGTTTCAACTATAATAAATAAATAACTTTAGTCAAATAAAGCGATAACTGGCACAACACCAATAATGTTTTGCCTCGAGCGAGAGAGAGACAGCTTTCTGGTCAAACCCACCGTTTCTTGAAAAACAAATGAGATTCAGAACTTGAACAACAAGAACTCATCTCCGATGATCCAGTTCATGTAAATAATAAAACTCAACAAAAACAGAGAAGTCCTCTATGAGACCGGTGTTTCTATTGTTGTTTCTTTGTTACTATCTTCTCTTTGTCTCTGTTTCATGTGCCTCTTTCACAGAGTTTGTCTATCCAAATTTCACAGCTTCTAACCTTAGATTCATCGATAGCTCCCATGGAGCTTTCCTATTCTCCCGTAATTCAATCTTCAAAGCCGGTTTATTCAGTCCCCGAGGTGATTCCTCTTCCGATTTCTACTTCTCAATCATCCACGTCGGTTCCGACTTCACAATCTGGTCTTCAAATCGTGATTCTCCTGTTTCAAGCTCAGGGAAAATGAATCTTTCCCCTCAAGGAATCTCCGTTATTGAAGATGGTAAAGGTCAAATACCCGTTTGGTCAACGCCGGTTTTAGCCTCTCCGGTTTACTCCCTTCGGTTAACCGACTCCGGAAATCTCCTTTTGCTTGATCGCTTCAATGCTTCTCTTTGGGAAAGCTTTAGATTTCCGACAGACACAATCGTTCTTGGACAAAGACTCCCGGTTGGGATGTTCTTGTCGGGATCTGTCACACGGGACAATCTCTCGACGGGAGATTATAAATTCGTTGTTGCTGAAACTGGTGGTTTATTTCAGTGGAAAGGACAGAATTATTGGAAGCTACGGATGCATACACAAGCTAACGTCGATTCAAATTTCCCAGTTGAATATTTAACGGTCACTGCTTCTGGTTTGGCTCTTATGGGACGGAACGGGACCACTGTGATAATCCGTGTGGCGTTACCACCGTCGTCTGATTTTCGACTAGCAAAGATGGATTGGTCTGGTAAATTCATCATTAGCAGATTCTCTGGTAAGAATATGGTAACGGAATTCTCTGGTCCTATGGATTCATGTCAGGTTCCGTTCGTGTGCGGAAAGCTCGGGCTTTGCCTTCTTGATAACGATTCAGAAAACAAGAGTTGTTCGTGTCCGGAGGCGATGCGGTCAGATGCAGAGAAGAAGACATGTGTTCCGGTTAGCCAATCATTGAGTTTACCTGTTTCTTGTGAAGGAAGCAATATTTCTTACTTGGAACTCGGTGTCGGTGTGTCTTACTTCTCTACTCATTTCACAAATCCTGTGGAACACGGTATCGAGTTATCGGCTTGCCACGATCTCTGCAGTAAGAATTGCTCATGCCTCGGCGTTTTCTATGAGAACACGTCTCGGTCGTGTTATTTGGTAAAAGACTCGTTTGGTTCTCTGTCTCTAGTAAAGAACTCGGAAGACAATCATGATCTTATGGGATACGTCAAGTTGTCTCTCAAGAAATCGAACGCTCAACCTCCTGGAGACAAAAACAGAGGATCTAGTTTTCCTTTAATCGCACTTGTGCTCTTACCTTGCTCTAGTTTCTTCCTCCTCGTCGCACTGGGGTTTCTCTGGTGGCGAAGATGCGCAGTGATGAGATACAGTAGCATCTGTGAGAAGCAAGCAACTAGACCCGGGTCGTTCGGATCAGGAGATCTAGGATCTTTCCATATCCCGGGTTTACCTCAGAAATTCGAATTCGAAGAGCTCCAACAAGCAACAGACAATTTTAAGATGCAGATAGGATCAGGCGGATTCGGTGCAGTTTACAAAGGAACTCTCTCAGATGAAACACTTGTCGCAGTGAAGAAAATCACAAACCATGGGCTTCACGGTAGACAAGAGTTTTGCACGGAAATAGCCATAATTGGAAATATTCGACACACGAATCTAGTGAAACTCCGAGGCTTCTGCGCTCGTGGGAGGCAATTACTGTTAGTCTACGAGTACATGAACCATGGCTCGTTAGAAAAGATACTGTTCGGAGGGAACGGTCCGGTGCTTGAATGGCAAGAAAGGTTCGACATAGCGCTAGGAACAGCTCGTGGGCTCGCGTATCTCCATAGTGGATGCGACCAAAAGATCATACATTGCGACGTGAAACCCGAAAACATCTTATTGCACGATCATTTCCAGCCAAAGATATCTGATTTCGGGTTATCTAAGCTTTTGAGCCAAGAAGAGTCCAGTTTATTCACGACAATGAGAGGTACTCGAGGCTATTTAGCTCCAGAGTGGATAACAAACGCTGCAATCTCCGAGAAAGCTGACGTTTACAGCTACGGAATGGTGTTATTAGAGCTAGTAAGTGGTCGAAAAAACTGCTCGTTCCGGTCAAGAAGCAACAGCGTAACAGAGGAGAATCATCAAAACAGCTCGTCGACTACGACTACGAATTCTGGTTTGGTTTATTTCCCGTTGTTCGCTTTGGATATGCATGAACAAGGGAGCTATATGGAGCTAGCGGATCCGAGACTAGAGGGTCGAGTGACGAACCAAGAGGTTGGGAAGTTGGTTCGGATAGCTTTGTGTTGTGTTCACGAGGAGCCAGCTCTGAGGCCAACGATGGCGGCCGTTGTGGGTATGTTCGAAGGGAGCATACCACTGGGAAACCCGAGGATGGAGTCGCTGAATTTTTTGAGGTTTTATGGGCTGAGGTTCGCTGAGTCTTCTATGGTTGAAGAACAGAATGGGGAGAGTGAAAATATGGGATTTAATCGGAGAGAGAGCTCTAATAGCGGTGGCTCTAGGCACTCTGCATCTTACGTGGCGTCACAGGAAGTGTCGGGTCCACGGTGAGGATACTGCTGATGATTATCGGTTTTTTTTCCCTTCATTTTTGTTTTATTTATTTTGTTGGTTATACTTTGTTAATAGGCCTTGTTTATATATATGATGATAACTGTTGAATAATGTTGACATAGAAATCACAAACAAAAAGTGTTTCTTCTTTTAATTGGTTAACCATCGCAATATTTTTCAAAAATAAATATAATATCCAACTGTTAAAGAGAAGAGCTATTTGGGTGAATATACAAAAATACTACAATAATTAAACATATGGTGTGTGTTAAAACTAAATTAGAAATGAGGAATACCTTCAAATCACGTACTTTAATGTTTTGTCACAAAAATAACACACCAAGGCGAAATTGACCAAAATAGCATTTATTAAATAAAAAAGACTATTAAACTAATAAATTTGGGTTCATAAATCATTTATTAGGGTTTAGATTTTGGGTTTGAGGGTTAGGGTTACAGGTTTGAGACGAATTGAATTAGTGTTATCACTGTAGCTAACAATGTTAACACGCTAACATATTCGAGATAGATTTGCAATGATGTTCGGGTGATAATTATGCTGTTATTGTTTACGTGAAAATATTCATATTAACTGTATTGTAAACGTTAACACAATAACTAGTTTTATATTGTTAGCATTGGAAAGTTATTACAATTATCTTGTAATATTTACTATGTTAACATGAAATTTGATTATTTTAGGAGATTCCCACACAATATTATCATAGTACCCAACAATGTTAACACGCTAACATATTAAAGATACTTTTACGATGGTGTTAGTGTAATAACTATATTGATATTGTTTACATGCGAATATTCATATTAACTATAGTGTAAATGTTAACATGATAACTATTTTTATATTGTTAGCATTGAGAAACTATTACTGTTATCTTGGTATTTAACATGTTAAAATATAGCATAAGCTATTGTTTTATGCATGGTGATGGATGTGAGGAATTTTTTTTTAAAAAAATTAGCTGCTTAGAACATGTCCAACTCTAGTGACCGAAGATATGTGAGACTAATCTCAAATACACGTGCCGGTTTCTAAAAAGAAAAACTGATATACCCTTCTTACAATAATGATTTTATTTTGAGAAAATTACTTAAGATAACCTAAAAAGATTGTGAATAACTAAGATAATCCAACTTAATGCGACACGCAATGCATGAGGTGTGGCGCAGGGGAGGAATCAATTAATCATGTTCTGTTCGAATGCCCCCCAGCGGTACAGACATGGGCCCTTTCTGTAGTACCGACTAATCAGATCGTGTTCCCGGGGCAATCGATTTTTGCTAATATGGATTATCTATTTTGGAGACTTCCAAAGGATGTCACGGATTCCTATTTTCCTTGGATTCTTTGGTACCTTTGGAAGAGTAGGAATGATTTTGTTTTTAGCAATAAAGATCGCAGTCCAAAGGACATTTTGGAGATGGCAACAACAGAAGGACGTCTCTGGCAAGGAGCGCAGGTAGGGGAAGATGGGACAGTAAGACGAGCCACAGATTTATTGACGAACGTCGATAGGCTGAGAGAGTCGGAGTTGACTGATGCATGGGTTTGTTATGTGGATGGCGCCTGGAAAAATACAGATATTTATTCTGGACAAGGATGGTATTGTAACAAAAATGGTCATCAAGACCAAATGCTGGGCATGCGTAATATACGTTGCAGTCTCTCACCATTACATGCAGAATTGAAGCTTTGATTTGGGCAATGGAATGTATGATCATCTTCAATATACACCGCTTGTTTTTGCGACTGATTGCTCTGACCTGGTTAAGATAGTGTCCTCTCCTGTGGAGTGGCCAGCATTCTCAACTCATTTGGAATTCTTCCAGATTTGGAAAGAGCGGCTACAAGATTTTCAGATCAAGCTATTCCAAGGACGAAAAATGGAAAAGCAGACAAGTTGGCGAGAAGTGCGCGGAGTCATCCTTCGGAGCTGGTCTACATTGACTCAGTTGCTCCACGATGGCTTGATTTAGTGATGTAGTAGTTTGATTTTGGTCTTTGATGTTGACAAAAAAAAAAAAGATAATCCAACTTTATATTGCTACCATAACCTATTTATCGATTAACTTTTTTTTTCAAAATTCTAAAATTGCCCGATTTAAACTTTTAAAATTAAAGTGATAAGTGTTATAATCCATTAATGTTGGATCTCCATAACCGGCTCCTAAGCCTAATAGGATTAATGGATGTTTTCCTTATTCTTGTAGGAGTAGTAAAATGACTATTTCCTTTTCTATCCTTTGTGTAATCACTATATAAAGAGACATTTGGTCCTCATTGATACACACAGAAACATTCGATTCACAACACGTTATCAACACGACTTGCTCTGATAAACCCTAGCAGCCGCCGACGATCCCAAGCTCCAAAACCGCCACCGCCGCCGTGAATCAAAGGCCGATTTGGTTTTCCGAGGTCTTTAGCTCCCGGTTCCAATCCAGTCAACCCGTTAAGGAGATCAAAGGTAGAATCAAATCTCTAAAACCCTAGAACATGAAGATCGAATTCTGACCTAATTATTATCAAACCCTAAAATCGATTCTTCTATGTTATACTTGCTTGATCTTTTAAGAACCCTAAAATCGAATTGGACTTAAGCTAAACTTGAATCCTAAAATCGATTTGCTTGTTTATCATTGATTGTTTGAATAACCAAAATCGAATTTGATCTCATGCTTGTTAATATCAAACCCTAAAATCGGATGAACCCTAATTGCATGATCTAGCTAAAATCGAATTTGATTGTTTGATCTATTGCTTGGCCAAATCATAATCGAACTTGGAATTGCTTGATAAAAATCGGACCATTAAAATTTGATCAAAACCGAAAATCATAGATCTTGTTTGCTATGATTGAATTTGGAAAATTTACTTATTTGGAATTTGGAAAATTGCCTTTTATTTGAAATTGCCTTAATCGAATTTGGAATATTGCCTTAACTGAATTTGGAAAATTACTTGTTTAATAACCAACCTAGAAATCGTTTGCTATATTAGAATTTGGAAAATTTCCTGATTGTTTTATCACCTAGAATCGCATGTTAGGATTAAAGTTGGAAACTTGCTTGAATTGAAATTGTATGAAATCGGATATTGCATGAATTAAAACTCGCATGGTAAATGCATGAATTGAAATCGGTTGAAAGAAACCCTAAAAGCCTAAGAGAAAACCAATGCTTGATTTCTGTTGACGAAAGTCAACAATTTGGACTTCGCAGCCCTAAATCTCTCAGGAGGTAATTACTTGCAATGGGCTTTAGATGCAAAGATCATCCTGAAACCAAAAGGGCTCGGTGAATGCATTAATGATGCAAATAACGAATCCTAGATGAATAGGTATAAGGCGATTTTAATCATATTCCATCATCTTGCTGAGAGTCTCAAAGATCATTACTTGACACTTGAGGATCCTCTTGATCTCTGGAAGGAATTAAAGGCAAGGTATGATCATCAGAAGATTGTCATATTACCTAAGGCCAGATACGATTGGTTGAACCTAAGGCTCCTGGACTTTAAGTCCGTGGATGAATACAACTCGGCCCTATTTAAAATAGTTTCAAAATTGAAGCTATGTGGCGAGATTGTGACAGAGAATGATATGCTTGAAAAGACCTTCTCGACCTTCCACTCAAGTAATGTGTTGTTACAACAACAATATCGTGAGAAAGGCTTCACGACTTATGCAAGTCTGATACACGAGTTTTAAACTCTTATTTCCGACTGCAAGTGCACAGCATACGAAGTAGTATTTAGGGGTCGATCCCACGAAGACCAGTTTCACACTTTGATCTAATGAGCTAAATCAAAAGCTAAGACAATTCAATTATGTTTTTGGTTTTGTAAATAGCAAGTAATAAAAGCAAAATCGGTTGTAAAGATAATATTAAACAAGCGTTAGGTCAAGGAATATCGCAGGAGATTCAGAGCGAAGGATCAAACAACTATTCAGGCAATGATTAAGCATAAGTCTAGAACTCAAACACTAAGATAATATCGATCCACTCTCGTGGTATCAATATCTTTGTCTATCAACCTAGACTTCCTAACTCTCGTTGGTACTAGAAATCGTAGACAAGCTTTAAGGATAGGTTTGATTTGTTCACAATTCTCCAATACATCTACTCTCGCAGGTAATGAATAAATTGCTCACCAATGTTCTTTCTAGCAACCTAGCAACTCTCGCTGTCTAAGTTAAACCTAATATCATAAAATCAAGTGATCAATTCGATTTAAGCATTAAGAACAACAAATGTGAAGACATCGATTTGAATAGCCTATTTGTGTTTAACCCTAAAGCTCATGAACTCTTTTGACAAACCTTAACCTAACTAAGAGATCTACTCAGACATGATTAAAGAAGAAGAAAACATAGAGATTTTAGAGTTCATCATAAAAACTTGAATAGATAATGAAAGCTGAAAATAACTTAATAAGAACTTGAACAAAGCATAAATATAGATAATAAGAACTGAAAGTAAACTTAATAGAACTTGATTAAAGCACAAAGATAAGTAATAAGAACTGAAAGTAAAACTTAATTAAAGCATAAATGTTTAAAGCTTAAAAGAAACTAATAAGAACTTAATAAAAACATAAACATTAAAGCTTAAAAGAGAGAAGAAGCAATGTTTAGAAGCTAGAGAAGAGTGGGAGAAGAAGATGGTGTGTTTTGAAACATCAAGAGTGAGTTCTATATATAGGCCAAGGTGTAGGGGAGTAGGTGAAGTAAGGAACAGTCGTTCTGATGGGAGAACGATCGTTCTCAATTGTCGATCGAAGTAGGTGGGTGTTGGTGAAATGGGGAACGATCGTTCTTGGTGGAGAACGGTCGTTCCTTGCTTGGTTGTTGGTGGAGTAGGTGAGATGGGGAACGATCGTTCTCTTCATGGAACGGTCGTTCCTCTGCATTTGTCGGCAAGGTAGGTGAATGAGGGAACGGTCGTTCCGGAATAGAATGGTCGTTCCTTTGCTTGCCAGAACGATCGTTCTTCCTCAGAACGGTCGTTCTCTTGTGTTTGGTCCTTTTCTCGTTTTTCCATCTTAACTTGACTCGAACATGTCCGTAAACGCCAAACTCCTTCGGAACTCCATAAAATCTGTAAAAAGACTCGAAACAATAGAAAAGACTCGAAAAACTAACGAAAGATGCAAATCAAAACTCATACCGAATACTAAAAACAAATCAAAATACGTTAAAAATACATAATATCAACTCTCCCCAACTAAAACCTTTGCTTGTCCCAAAGCAAAACTAGAGATCTTACAAAGAGGAGAGGTTTGAAAAACGTGTGAAACTCGTAAAACTTATAGGACCATACTCTAAATCAATTGCCCATAAACCGCATTCGCAAGGTTCAGATCAAACCGTACTTCATTGTACTTCTCCATAACCGTAGTAAATAAGTGAAATCTCATGATCAAGCAGAACTCAATATTTAACATTCATTATCAAATGCGTGTACTCTCACAAAGGGAATATCTAACACGTTATGGTCTAGGTATCAAGGTTGGTATTTGGTGGCTCAAGTGTTTTGGTTTCTTTTATCAGTATAAACGGATGCAAATCATTATGCAAAATCACAGTGAGACACGGACCAATTAGGAGGTACACAACTCTCCTTAACTCTAATCCTTCTACCCATATTTAACAAAGTCACAAACAAGAACATGATTTCTTTTAACGTTTCATGAAATTTAAAGATATTACCATGACGACTTTCCCGGTTCCTTCTGTTTTATTTTTATTTATTTAAATATTTTTTCTCTTTTTTTTATATCGGAGAATAGAACCAGTTAGTCTCTAAGATCTGCATCAAAAGAATTTCAACAATGTAAGCTTATTTCTTGAATGTGAATAAAATCTTCTACCCATTTAAAAGTTCATCCTCTTTTGAAACGAAAATTTTCGATGAATATATTCAAAAGAGAGATCACTTTTCTAGACACATCCCATGAGTTTAATCAGAAAGAGACCACCTATCTAGACACAGTCCTAAAGAAAAGTTGTGTCGGTCCGTATACTCCATAGTTTTTGCACATGAATGCAATGACAGTAAACGAAAATAAGTGGGTTTCAACATGGAAATGGTAAGGGTGTGGTACTAGACTAAGGATAAGTCTAGTCATTTGGAGTTAACAAAGATTGGTAGAAATGATGCAAAGAAAACTCCAAATGCAAAATCCAATACATGATTATCAACCCCCTAAGTGAGATAAATTAAGTCCATATTAAGTTCCAATAATTCGATTAAGTTTAGATGATTTGAGAAATTCACTAAATGATCAAGTTATGGATTTTTTTGCGTTTCCAAACTATCCTCAAACAATGCTAAACAGTCGTAAGGCAATGACATCGAACATGTTGCAATTCCAAAAAGTTTAACAAATTCACACAGTGTTTTGACTCGATAATTTTTTTTTTTTTGAAAATCTAAACACACCAAAATAAAACATAAGAAATATATTTTCTTTTTTTTTTTTGTTTTTTTGAAAATCTAAACACACCAAAAAAAATTTCTTATTTTTTTTTTTAAAATCTAAACACACCAAAATAAAACATAAGAAATAAACATCCATAAAACACACCGTTAGTATACAAATGAATCCCTCCCCCAGACTTGTTTTTAACCGTCCCGGTTGAAACAAAACTGAAAGAAAAACCCGTAAAATAAGAGTGTCATGAAAAAAATAAAAATAAAAAAATGGATATAACAAGGGTGATAGAAATAACCACAAGCTCAGTGGTCGCTGGTGGAGCTATCGGTGCTGCTCTCTCTCCTTCATCCGCTCAACCGATCTTGTCTCGCCTTGGTCCTCCTCTCATGGTCATCGCTGGAGTCGTCGCTGTCATCTCCTCGTGTCTGCGAACCTGATGCACAAGAACAAGGTCGAATCTTCTGGATCGCTCCCCAGATCTTCCTCATCATCGAGTTGTTCTTCTTTTGCGATTTGATGATCCACTGGAGTTGTTGCGACGTGTCATCTGCCGGAGGGCTCGGCGGTAACCGGTATCTATCAGCGCTGTGTGGGAGTGTTGTGGCTGTGGTACTTCTTCTTCTTCGATATCATCTCCACCCTCCGCCATCTCATCATTACTCTCTTCGTCAGGCTGCGGTGCGCGCTGTGGTCTATGTATCTTGCGAGGTCGCGAGACTTGTGCGACTTGCCCCGCTGGATCTGGTATCAAAAACTCCTGACCAATATCAAACTCCAAACTGTCCTGATCAATGAGAGAAGTGATACCTCTGTTCGGGAGTCTACAAAAACGGGCCACTCCGTCGCGCCCATAGAACTGGTAGACGTCCTTCTTGTTGAGGACTGTGCAACGGATGAGATGGTGGATGTCAATACTCTCCCATTTGTTCAGAACTTCCTCCTCAGACAGATCAACCTGCGTGTGTTGGAAGATAGGTGTGAGGATGTTGCTTACATATGCTATCTTTGGAGGCTTCGTCTTGATCTTCACCCACATGTCACACAATACAACAGCATAGTTCTCAGTAGGACCGTCCGTATCTGCGTACATCGGAATGAGATGCTTCACTCCATAGAAGAGCATCCACAACTCATCATCTCGTACAGCTCCCGATTCCTTCTTGCATAAGAAGGTGTTGCTTATGATCTTTACCACAACTCTCAAAACCGGATTCCTGATCACGGTTATCTTAGCGTTTCGCGGAACATATTGCCCACTAGCAATGATCGCCCAGAACTCATTCGCTTCTTCTTTGTTGAACTTGGAGAACTTGACGTCTTCTCCTTTGTGGAAGCCATACACATCGCAAATCTCGAAGAGGCTGTATTGGTAGTGCTTCTTGTTGAGGAAGAATGTGAGAGTACCCTCACTCGCCCTTGGTTTTTCAGGATTGGCGTAGGTGAGACGGCAAGTTGCGAGGAACTCCTTCACCAACTTAGGATAGATGGGCACGTTGATCTTCCACAGTCGTCCGAACCCAATGTTCTCAAACACAGTCTCCACATCCTCTTTCAGACCCAATGCCTCCAATGTAGCCTCACTACCCAACCGGTTAGGCATAAGCTTCGTTTGTCGCAAGTCTGCCAAATACTTGGTGTCGTATGCATCCCACTTTCCGGTTATGGGTCTGTTGAGCGGGTTCTTGTCACGCGTTGTCTTACGCTTCCTGCTCGTGTTGCTAGAGCTTTCCACTTCTCGTTGAACCTAGCTCATCCTACAAAATCGACAAATTTCGATCCATTTTAACAAATTTGCACAAAAAATTTTCATGAGCTTCTTTTCTTGGAAATTCATCAAGCATTTGTCAAACATGAGTTCATATATCATTAAGAACAAGAATCAATTTTCTTCAAAGCATTGAATTCGAATTCACAACTCTTTTTTTTCAACATGGTCGGATTTGTTTGAACAACCAAAACCCAATTTCGATTTTTGCTATGAAACCATCAATTCAACCTAAAATTAAGCTCCTATATCCATCCTAGACAAGAATCTAGCAATAATTCATCATCAAACAACAATGGACATAAAAGACAAGCAATTTTTCTTCAACAATGGCAAATTGGTTTCCAGAATTTTCGAACTCATACCTTTGTTATCGTTAGAATGGTTTCCAGAATCAGAAAGATCTCGAAAAATTGAGTGGATTAGCACCAAGAGTTGATAAAAACCCCCAAAAATTGAGAGAGTTGTGATTGATTCAAATTTTTTTTTAGGTTTTGTTCTTTCAAGGAAGAAGAAGAAGAGAACGATTAGTTTTTGTGTTTATGGGAGCAATTCAATCGTTATCTTCAGTTAAAACTCGTGTGTTCCGGTTTAATACAAGTTGAAAACCGGTTTAGATTTGAATTTGGGGGAGAAATCGTACCTGGGAACGATCGTTCTTAACCCGGAACGATCGTTCCGTCGTGAAAAATGAAGCGAACGACTGTTCTTAGGCAGAGAACGGTCGTTCCGTCATAAAATGCGAGAAGACGGATGGGTTACAGAACGACCGTTCTTCCTTCGGGATCGATCGTTCTGCCTTGTAGAACGACCATTCTTGTTAGAGAACGGTTGATCTCTTCACTCCCAGCAGAGCGGTTTCTCGAACACTTAATAAAAGCCTGAAAAAAAAATCTCAAACAAAACAAGAAACGTAAATAAAACAAGAACAAAAAAATTTCACGATATTTACATGTTACCTGGTGGGTTGCCTCCCACGAAAGCGCTTGTTTTACGTCGCTAAGCTTGACGTTGGTGCCATGTATCAATCAGGTTTGGTTTGAGAGCTTCCTCCAAAACAGGCTCCAAAATCAGACATCCTCATGCTCAAAACTTTACTCAGCATTCCATTCACAACACCAGTACCCTTCTCTTTCAATTCTGATGGAAGAATAGCTCTAACTCTAGAGAAAGGTTTAGGATGACCTTTGCACTTCACCTTGTAGTCAACCGAGTTTCCATCATATCCTTGAGGGATCAAAGTCATTTGAGGACCTCCAGTAGTCTTTTTGTACGGGACAATTTCTTTTGTTTTTTCCTTCTCCCTAGATTTCCCGGGCGGTGGAGCAGTTGTTTGCGGGATCGGAGCACGTGCTTCCTCACTATCCACTGCAGAGATGCAAGAGGCATGTGTGGTGGTTCCTATGGGAAGGGCTTTGTAGAAGACCATTTTGTCGATCTTGGAGAAGCAGACTTGCCTATTCTGCATATCGATGATTGCACCCACTGTAGCCATGAATGGTCTTCCAAGAAGTAAAGGCATGCCATAACCTTCTCGCATCTCAACAACCTGAAAATCAGTTGGAACTAGGCAATCCCCTATTCGGACAGGTAGATCGTGAATGCTGCCAGATGATGTTGTTGAGGAGGTGTTTGCAAATCGAAGAGTCATATGACTAGGCTTTACCTCTGAAATTTTCAACCTCTCTGCAACAGCCTTTGACATGAGATTAACGCTAGACCCAAAATCACAAAAAGCGTCCTTGAATTCAAATCCAGCAATGGAGCATGGGACCAAGAACTTTCCAGGATCTTCAACCTTAGACAATACCCTCAATGCTGGTGGTGTACTCCTTGCTTCTACAAAGACTGCCTTAATCTCCCTCTGATCTCTAGGTAGAACGGGGTAAGGCACTTTAGGAATATAAACCCTTGCTGGAAGATTTTCTGCAGGTTTGGTGGGAGCATCTCGGGGGAGCATGTGCTCTGGGGTAGCGAGCGGGTGCTCCTCAGCCTGCTTCATAACTTTTTCGAGGATATGACGTTTCTCGCTTGAGAGTTAGACGCCGGAGCTTGCAAGCTCTGTTTCTCCACATAGCCTCCATTCACGTAGTTCACCTCTGCGTGAGTACTTGGTGTCCTCTTAACTGATTCAGCGGTTTGTGCAATCTGAGTGTCAAGCTGCTTCATGTGAGTCCATACTGCCTTGAACTTCTCATTAAGGTCCACATACATGGTTTCAACTTTGGAGATGATCTCTGCTGCCGCCTTTTGTTGACTCGTCATCAACTGCTGCATCATGTTCTTCAGCTCGTCTTGGGAGCCGGTTGCTGAAGATGAAGGCTGCGGATCTGTGAAAGGCTGGGGTTGCGAGTTTGTGAAAGGCTGCCTTGTCTGATTCCCTCCTTGGAAACGGTTCTGATTAGGAACGAATGGCCGGTTCTGGTAGTTGTTGGAGTAGTTCTTCTGAAAACCCATCTGCGACTGATTTCCTTGGTTAGGATAAGTCTGATCTTGCGGATTCTCCACATTGGTGCTCCTATAAGACATGTTCGGATGAGTGTTGAAGCCTTGGTTATTGAAACCGCGGTTCTGTCCGAAACCTTGTCCGTTCACATAATTGACCTCCCTCCGATCATTACTGGTTTCTTCCTCATGGACTTTAGCGATAGGTGCCTCCCCATTCTCATCCACAAAATGGACTGACTTCAGGTTCTTTTTTATCAAAAGGTTAACCAAGGCCGCGAGCTCATCAATCTTCTTGGAGTCCACACTATTGACCTTCTTTCTGTCGTAGTCCGGGTTTTTGTTGCTGGAACTTGCGGCTAGTGTAGAAGTCACCGTTACTAGCTGCATTCAGGGCGTTTCTGTAGTCCCAATCTACTCCGTCATAGAAGGTGCTGAGCAGCTGCTCATCACTAAACCCATGGTGAGGGCACTCGCGCTTGTACTCCTTAAACCGCTCCCATGCTTCATTGAAGGATTCACCGGACTGTTGCTCGAATGAGGAGATCTTGTTCCTCAAGGCTGCGGTCTTGGATTTCGTGTAGAACTTATCCAAGAAGGCTGCTCGCGCATTAGCCCAAGTCGGTAGAGAGCCTGGTGGTAAAGATTTTAACCACCGTGATGCTTTTCCCGTAAGAGAGAAAGGGAAAAGCTTGCACTTCAAGAAATCTGGAGGTACACCATTGGAGCCCGTTGTGCTACAGATCTCTTCGAAGTTCTCGATGTGATCCATCGGAATCTCAGCAGGCAGACCGTGGAACAGGTGTTGCTTCACGAGGGCGATCATTTGAGGTTTGATCTCGAAATCTTGCCTCTGGATGGTCGGGGTAACGATCGCAGATCGATCCTGGTAGTATGCGTGAGCCGCATCTTTGTCCCCGAAAGCATGTTGTGCAATGAGTTGCCTCTCCTGTTGCAAACGAAGCTGCTCCATGGCTGCCTAAAGTTGTTGCAGCTGAGCTGCGATGTCTATTTGTCTGCCCATCTCTGAGTTGGCGGTGTCAGACGTTTCTGCTTCTTTAACGGGTGTGCTACGTCTTCTGTTTCCTCGTTCTATCCTTGCTAGCTCGTCGTTTGTCAAGCTAAGAAGGTCCTTGTTTTTGCTCCTCGTGCTCCTTGTGGACATGCACCTGAAACACAAAAACAAAAGAAGAAAAGAAAACAGGTTTAGTAAAGTTCTTAGTCTAATAATTCAGCCGTAAACCAAAGGTGAATATTTGGTCCCCGGCAACGGCGCCAAAAACTTGATACACGAGTTTTAAACCCTTATTTCCTACTGCAAGTGCACAGCATACGAAGTAGTATTTAGGGGTCGATCCCACGAAGACCAGTTTCACACTTTGATCCAATGAGCTAAATCAAAAGCTAAGACAATTCAATTATGTTTTTGGTTTTGTAAATAGCAAGTAATAAAAGCAAAATCGGTTGTAAAGATAATATTAAACAAGCGTTAGGTCAAGGAATATCGCAGGAGATTCAGAGTGAAGGATCAAACAACTATTCAGGCAATGATTAAGCATAAGTCTAGAACTCAAACACTAAGATAATATCAATCCACTCTCGTGGTATCAATATCTTTGTCTATCAACCTAGACTTCCTAACTCTCGTTGGTACTAGAAATCGTAGAAAGCTTTAAGGATAGGTTTGATTTGTTCACAATTCTCCAATACATCTACTCTCGCAGGTAATGAATAAATTGCTCACCAATGTTCTTTCTAGCAACCTAGCAACTCTCGCTGTCTAAGTTAAACCTAATATCATAAAATCAAGTGATCAATTCGATTTAAGCATTAAGAACAACAAATGTGAAGACATCGATTTGAATAGCCTATTTGTGTTTAACCCTAAAGCTCATGAACTCCTTTGACAAACCTTAACCTAACTAAGAGATCTACTCAGACATGATTAAAGAAGAAGAAAACATATAGATTTTAGAGTTCATCATAAAAGCTTGAATAGATAATGAAAGCTGAAAATAACTTAATAAGAACTTGAACAAAGCATAAATATAGATAATAAGAACTGAAAGTAAACTTAATAGAACTTGATTAAAGCACAAAGATAAGTAATAAGAACTGAAAGTAAAACTTAATTAAAGCATAAATGTTTAAAGCTTAAAAGAAACTAATAAGAACTTAATAAAAACATAAACATTAAAGCTTAAAAGAGAGAAGAAGCAATGTTTAGAAGCTAGAGAAGAGTGGGAGAAGAAGATGGTGTGTTTTGAAACATCAAGAGTGAGTTCTATATATAGGCCAAGGTGTAGGGGAGTAGGTGAAGTAAGGAACGGTCGTTCTGATGGGAGAACGATGGTTCTCAATTGTCAATCGAAGTAGGTGGGTGTTGGTGAAATGGGGAACGGTCGTTCCTTGCTTGGTTGTTGGTGGAGTAGGTGAGATGGGGAACAATCGTTCTCTTCAAGGAACGGTCATTCCTCTGCATTTGTCGGCAAGGTAGATGAATGAGGGAACGGTCGTTCCGGAATAGAATGGTCGTTCCTTTGCTTTCCAGAACGATCGTTCTTCCTCAGAACGGTCGTTCTCTTGTGTTTGGTCCTTTTCTCGTTTTTCCATCTTAACTTGACTCGAACATGTCGGTAAACGCCAAACTCCTTCGGAACTCCATAAAATCTGTAAAAAGACTCGAAACAATAGAAAAGACTCGAAAAACAAACGAAATATGCAAATCAAAACTCAAACTGAATACTAAAAACAAATCAAAATACGTTAAAAATACATAATATCAAAGTCTGATCTCGTGTTTGTTGCTCGCTGAGCAAAATAATGAGTTGCTGATGAGAAACAGCGAAATGAGACATCCTGGATCAACCCCACTTCCTGAAGCCCACGTGGTCGAGGACACTAAGATAGAAACCGAGGCAAACCATGCCCAAAGATACCAAAAAGATAATGGTTGTGGACTTGGAAAGAGGCATGGGGTCGCTACCACCCCTATGGTCGAGGGAATGGGCGCGGGAACCAAACCGGACATCAGTCCGACCCGGCTAAGTCTGTTTGCCATCGATGTGGGATGAAAAATCATTGGGCTAAGACATGTCAGACTCCTAAACACCTTGTGGAATTTTATCAAGAGAGTGTTAAAGAGAAGAATTCCGAGGCCCACATGATCCAGCATGATAAGGAAGGTGACTTCGATCATGGACAAGATTATCCTCTGGATTACGAAAAAGATGATCTCATGGAGACATCAGATTGTTTAAAATAGGCATTAAAATTTGTTGCATTCATGTTTTATGGATTTATGTCTTTGAATTTATTGGTTTTGATTAATGAATAGTTTAAGGCTTTTAAGACATAATTCTTGTTTTGAATGAAAGGCAACATGGATGAATTCGTGGTGGACAGTGGGTCAAGCCACACGATTTTAAAGGACAAAAGATATTTTATAAATCATACATTAAAAAGGCCAATATAAGTACTATAGCAGGATCGGCCAGCCTAATAGAAGTCTACGGCCAGGCCAATGTCCTATTGCCTAAGGGGACGCATCTAGATATTGCGGATGCATTATTTTCCCCCAGCTCAAAAATAAGCCTATTGAGCTTTAAAGACATTCGAACGAATGGTCTCCATGTTGAAACAATGGACGAGGGAAACCGAGAGTTCCTCCAAATATTTGAAATCGTCCAAGGCCAAAAGAAAGTCCTAAAGACTATACCTGCTATAGCTACCGACTTATATTGCACTAAGGTCAATATGATTGAGGCCAATGCCACCGTAAAAAAAGAGTTAACGGATAGGTTTAACCTATGGCACGACCGGCTGGGACATCCCGGGTCGAATATGATGCGAAAATTAATAGCCAATACTAATGGGCACGCCTTGAAAGGAAGGAGAGTTATCCCCAAAAATCTTACCTGTGCCTCGTGTTCACAAGGGAAACTCATTGTAAGGCCATCACCAGTGAATGTGACTAAGGAAACAATAAATTTCCTGGAAAGAATTCAAGGAGACATATGCGGACCAATACACCCACCTTGTGGGACATTCCGATATTTTATGGTCCTCATTGACACATCTACAAGATGGTCACATGTATGCTTATTGTCAACACGGAATTTGGAATTTGCAAGACTCCTTGCTCAGATGATACGCCTAAGGGCTCACTTTCCAGACTTTCTTGTAAAGACCATACGAATAGATAATGCTGGTGAATTCACTTACCAAGCATTTAATGACTACTGTATGTCCATGGGGGTAAGTGTTGAATACTCCGTGGCAACAAAACGGCTTGGCCGAGTCATTTATAAAACGCATATAGTTGATTGCTAGACCATTACTCATGAGGTCAAAGCTTCTTGTATCCGCTTGGGGACATGCTGTCTTACACGCTGCCGAACTAATTCGCATCAGGCCATCAAGTGACCAAAGATATTCCCCATCCCAATTATTAACGGGACAAGAGCCAGACATTTCTCATCTTAAGATATTCGTTTGCTCAGTTTATGTGCCAATTGCACCACCACAGAGGACTAAGATGGGACCTCAAAGGAGGATGGGGATATATGTTGGATATGATTCTCCCACGATCATAAAGTACCTTGAGGCGACCACTGGTTATTTATTTAATTCCAGGTTTGCGGATTGTCATTTTGACGAATCCGTTTATCCAACATTAGGTGATGGAAACCGGCTGGTAAAAGAAATTGCATGGATTCAAACATCCTTAAAATGGCAAGATCTTCTGACTCATGAAAGTGATTTAGAGGTCCAAAAGATAATACATTTGCAAAAGCTAGCTATACAATTGCCAAATTCCTTTGCAGACCCAAAGAGGGTAACGAAATCACATATACCAGCCGTGAATGCACCGATTCGTATTGATGTCCAAGAAGGACCAAGTGAAGTGGCTACTGAGTAGTCTAAACCACGATTGAAACGTGGAAGACCAATTGGTTCCAAAGACAAGACTCCTCGGAAATTAAAGAAAGGTGCTGAAATTCAGACTGAGGAGATAATGGAAGTTCCAGACATAAATGAACCTAAGGTGCTGGAAAATGTTGCTTGGGACGCCAAGCTTCATGGGCCTGAAGTTCCTGATAACAAAGAGATCGCGATCAATTATGTCATGTATGGAATCCAATGGAACAGAAAGAATGTCGACATTGATGAAATATTTGCATGCAATGTACCACTTGAGCTCATGAATGAGGATCTAGAACCCACGTTCATTTTAGAATGCACTAGCCGATTAGACTGGCATAAATGGAAAGATGCTATAAATGTGGAGTTAAACTCTTTAAAGAAGAGAGAGGTTTTTGGTCCCATAATTCGGACACCTCGTGATGTTATACCAGTTGGACATAAATGGGTCTTTGTGAGGAAGAGAAACGAACAAGGTAAAATCGTTAGACACAAAGCACGGCTTGTGGCACAAGGATTCTCACAAAGACCAGGTTTCGATTATGAGGAGACATACTCCCCTGTGGTTGATGCAACGAATTTTAGATTCCTGATAAGTCTGGCCATAAAAGAAAATTTAGATCAGCGGTTAATTGATGTTGTAACCGCATACTTATATGGTCCACTGGATAACGAAATTTATATGAAAGTCCCAGAGGGCATAGAGATGAAAGAAAGATAAAAGAAGTTCTCGAGACCAGCATTGTATTAAGCTGAATAAATCGTTCTATTGATTGAAACAGTCATGTCGCATGTGGTATAATAGACTAAGCGAGTACTTAGTAAAAGAGGGTTATAAGAACGATCCCATAAGTCCATGCATATTTATAAAGAAATTTGCTAAGGGATTCGTAATCATCGCGTTGTATGTTGATTACCTGAATATCCTAGGAACCTCTAAGGAAATATCCCAAACAGTTGAATACCTAAAGAAGGTGTTTGAAATGAAAGACTTAGGAAAAACTAAGTTCTGTTTGGGAATACAACTTGAGTACGTTAATAATGGAATCCTTGTGCATCAAATGACATATACAGAAAAGGTACTCAAGCGTTTTAATATGGACCAGGCTCACTCACTGAGTAGCCCAATGATGGTGAGAAGCCTTAGTCTTGACAGCGATCCATTCGGTCCAAAGAAAAAGGACGAAGAAGTCTTTGGTCCCGAAGTGCCATATCTCAATGCCATAGGAGCGTTAATGTACTTGGCTAATCACACTAGGCCGGACATATGCCTTGCCGTGAACCTCCTTTCAAGATTCAGTTCTTGTCCGGCCCAAAGGCACTGGAATGGGATCAAACACATACTTCATTACCTGAAAAGAACGAAAGATATGGGTCTATTTTATACTAACTTTAACAAAGAAGGTTTAGTTGGTTTTGCTGATGCAGGTTACCTTTCGGATCCGCACAAAAGTCGATCCCAGACAGGATATGTCTTCACTCACGGTGGAACAACCAATATCTCCGCTACATCGTCCAATCATTCGGAGATATTGGCGATTCATGAGGCCAGCCGGGAATGTGTTTTGTTGGGGTCAAAATCCCCTCTTCGGAGATTGACGAAACGGGAACCCAAGGTCAAGATCAAATAGAGCTTATCCCGAGCACGGACCGGCTGATCTAAGGCCAGACGCCCGGGATCCATCCGACATGGTCTGGCGGTTGGCCAGGATCCGTCCGAACACGATCCGGCAGCTGGACTGAAGCCAACCGCCCGGGATCCGTCCAGAACGGTCCGGCGGCCGGGCCAAGGCCAGCCGCCCGAGATCCATCCAACCATCCCTTGATCAGTGATGGGTGGGTTATCCGCCCAATCCTCCCATCATCCTTCCTCCGAGCATAAGTCCGGGCTCGGATCGATTCAAGATAAGGCATCTGCACGTTCTGATTCGAAAACGCCCATGAGTACTGTCCGGCAGCCCACGAACATCATCCAGCCGCCCATGCACACAAGCCAGAAAACGGGCTGCTGGAGATTTGAAGAAAGAAACGGGCGGCTCGGACTCGGTTCGATCTCATAAATGTTCAGAACATTATTCACACGGGAAAAACCGTTAAGCCACTGTTCACGAAACACTGTTCATCCCAGAAAAAGGTTAACCGAAAAATCGATTTAAACTTAATCGATGATCGGTTTACTGTTCACAGTTTACTGTTTATCGGTTACTGTTCATTAAAATGTAAATAAAAATAGAAAAAGGCGGGCCAGACTCGGGTCAGGACATGCAGGTGGATTTCTAAAGATTTCGGGCCGGATCTGGGGCTCAAAAGACTAGGTCGGCGGCAGGAAGAAATGAACTCTGTCCCACATCGCCCAGAAGGAATTTTAGCCTCCTAGGTCCCCTAGTATAAATAAACATGCTTGTACTAGGTTGAGATCATCCCAAATCCGATTATTAAGAACTTTAACATTATAAGACTTATTAAAGCTTTAGCTGATATTCTTGTACTTTCGAAAAATATCAATAAAATATTTTTTTTACACTTTCGGTCCTTTAGTTCTTTTAAAATAGAATTTTCGGATCCCCATAAATTATAAGTTTTGACAGTGTGAGTTTCGGCTCTCACAGTTTGGCGCCGTCTCTGGGGAAGGGAAATATTCTTAACCGAAAGAACGAGAGGACACGAGAAAGAAGATCATGACCACCGCAGGAAGAATCAACAGCACTAACGATCAGCCGGCCGGAGGAACCACCGCAGGATTGGCCGTGACGGGAGCAACCGGAGCTGGAATAGCCGGAACCTCTGCCGCACCGACCAGGTTCGGGATGCTAGCCGACGATCCGGTCATAACGGAAACGGGCAACACTAGCCAGTCCGGTCTGGCCCATGATATCTCAGCAATCGGCGAACTAAGGAGCTTGATAGCCGAGTTAGTGGCACGACAAGACAGGCACGAAACAATGGCAGCACAGGAGAGAGCAGCCGCCGAAGAGATGGCGCGAGGCCCACAAGCTTTTGGAGCGGGACGTCTCCAGTTCACACCAAGGAAAAATACCCCAAGCGCGGCCAAAACGCCAACGAGCAGACTCCTGCCGCACCAAGACAGGAATTGTCGGCTCCGCCTCCCTTGCAACAGACGAATGCATTAGGCGAATCGCTGAACGGCTGAATTCCACAGCAACCAATGGGGAAAACCCGGTAGACACCGTAAACGGAACCGGACGGGAAGAAAGCGAAACTGACGATGAAGTCGAAGAGCTGAATGCGGACGAGGAAGAGCTCCGCTGGATTGAAGAGCAGGAAAAAGCGGAATGGGCAACCCGAGTAAGCCGGAGGAGCGAGTTGGAGGAACTCCGTGCCCGATTGGAGATCACAGCGAGCCAAGTGAAAGAAGTAAGGTTGCAGGTTCACAAAGCGACCAGCGCAGCTCCCGAGATTGATCGGGTCTTGGAAGAAACCCAGAGGATCCCTTTCACCTCGAAAATCACAAACATCCGAGTTCCAGACACCGGCATGATCCGGATTCCTTTCTACGATGGAACGACAGACCCAAAGGCTCACATGACAGCCTTCAACATCGCCATGAACCGGACCAAGTCTAAGCCCGAAGAAAAAGATGCTAGCTTCTGTCTTATGTTCGTAGAGCACCGAAAAGGGGCAGCCCTATCTTAGTTCTCACGACTGGAGAGAGATTCCATCGAAGACTTCGATCAGTTATCGTCGGCCTTCTTGAACCACTAGTCATTGTTCATAAGCCAATCAACGTACGACGCAGATCTTTACTCGTTGTCGCAAGGCCCGAAAGAAAGCCTCAGAGAATTCATCGAGAGGTTCAAGATGATCGTGTCCAGGATCGAAGGCCTAAGCGACAGGGCCCCGATAAGTGCCCTGAAGAAGTCCTTACTCAAGTCTTCTAGCTTCCGCAAAGAAATCACCGTGAATCCACCGGAAACTATCCAAGATGCTCTCCACCGCGCTTCTAACTTCGTAATCTACGAGGAAGACATGAGGGTACCAGCCAGAAAGCACCACTCAAAATTGGTCGCCAAAGGCGCGGTGCAGCCTTTAAAAGTTCCAAACGAGAGGAAGAGTAGACAAAGCAGGGAAGACGAAGAACCCAAGGCGGGCGGAGCGCACAATTACCAAATCAACACAAAAAGATCGTCCGAAGGCCGTGGTAAGGGTCCGTGGAACACCTGGACTCGCATGGGCTATAACTAAAATGCTTACTGCACCTTCCACAAGGCAAAGGGCCACGCAACCAAGCACTGCAGAACGATCGACAGGATACTTGCGGCCAAGTTAGTGGCCGGAGAGCTCGAAAATTAGATAACCCTAGAAAGCCTCGGAGCCGTCGAGGAGAACGCCGAAGCCCCGGGTGGGCGACCCGAAGTACCCCCGGAAGGGATGCCTAAATGTGGAAGGAGACCAAACGGGGATGACCCCGCCTCGAACCGGAGAAGGATCCATATGATAATTGGAGGGTCTCAGTACTGCCAAGACACGGTGGCTTCAATAAAGGCTTTCCTGAGAAAAAGAGACATATGTCGGAAACGGCGTACTCCAATCGTCGGAAACGATGAGCGGATCGCCTTCACCGAAGAAGACACCGAAGGACTTGATCAGCCCCACGATGACCCCTTAGTGGTGGAATTAAACATCAACGACTACGACGTGTCCAGGGTGTTGATCGACACCGGAAGCTCGGTGGATGTCATATTCCGGGAAAAGCTCCGAAGAATGAAGGTGGACCTTTCAGAAGTAAAGCCGAATCCCAGATCCCTCACCAGATTCTCTGGAAAGGTTACTATGACCGACGGGACGATCCGCTCCCGGTCCACGCTGGCGGGATCACAAAGATCGTGAATTTCGCGGTGGCTAATCACCCTGCGATCTATAACGTCATCATGGGAAGCCCGTGGATCAACTCAATGAGGGCGATCCTTTCAACTTTAAAATTCCCGACCCCAAGTGGAATCAAGACTATCTGGGAAATCAGAAGGAGGCCCGGGTTTGTTTTCTAGCGGAACAGAAACTCCGGAATCCGACAGTCCCGCAGAGGGAAAATCCGAAGCGAAAGAAAGACGACGAGTCGCCACACCGGGAAAAAAAGCAATCAAAACTGTCCCGCTTGAGAAGACAGAAAGTCCACCCGTGGAAGGCAAAACCAACAATGAAAACACCGAAGCTACCGAGGAAAAGACCACCGAGGCCGCCAAAGATGGCCCAATAACCAAGATCTAGCCGTCTCACGGCCAAAAAAAGAAAAAAAACCGAAACTACGGGTGAATTGATCCCTTTTCACAAAGGGTACATAGGCAGCTCGCTTAAAAAACGAGTTCAGTTGCCCCCTCTCCTTAAAAAGGGGGGGGGAGTGGGTTTGTATATACATACTCCCAAATTTTCGTGGAAATATCGAGAGGATGGACTTTGAGGCTTAGCATCTTATACCACATCCAAAGCTTGAAAAATTTCCCGAGAATACCAATCCGGCAAACATCGAGACTCAGTATCACGTAACCTAACCGGGAAGACGAGCGAATCCAGAAAAACCCGAGAAGATGAACATTGAGACTTAGCGTCTCATAGCACATCCCTAACTCGAGCGTAACCCTAGAAAAACAAGTCTAGAAATAAACCCGGATGAACATCGGGACTCGGCATCTCGTAACATATCCAGGACTATCAACCAATCAAGATACTGAAAACTTCTCCCAAGTACTTAAGTCCTCCCAAACAAATCCGACTGTTGCTGGCCACAACAAGACTATCTCTTTTCAACCATGGTTCTTTCAACGTCCCGCTGTGGATAAGAGCAGCGCACTATACAAATTTCCAGACTAACATCCGAAGGGCGTAACCTGACATCCCGTGATCCTGCAGGAGGCGTTCGAGACGATGTTCTGTTTAGTTTACCTTCACTAGCGCCCCACATATGCAAATAGTGCGAAGCGTAGATCACGAAGTAAACTTGCCAAACCCAGCAAAGCGCCTGACATGGAAAGCTGGTCTAAAACATCTCAAGAACGTGGTATCAAACCGGCTCTGATGCGAGATCCTAAAAGCGTTTGGTCGAAAGAGGGATTAAACGAGCTTAGTTCCCCACAACAACAAAAACGTGCACTAAACCCATGAACTATCCATAACGGGACCCTGGTCAGAAGTTCGAGTGTCTGGAAAAACACTCCAACGCAATACCAATCGACTTCACTCTGCGAAACGGGCCAGCCGGCCATCCTCCTTAGAGAGACGGGCCATCCGCCCTTCACTCTATGGTACGGGCCAGCCGCCCATCCTCCTTAGAGAGACGGGCCAGCCACCCTTCACTCTACAGTACGGGACAGCCGCCCATCCTCCTTAGGGAGATGGGCCTGCCACCCTCTTTTCCTCTATCAAGATCTTCGGCCCGAAGACAAGCGTTTGCTCGGGATTAAAAGAAAAACAAGCAAGAAGTCCAAAGCAGGCAAAAATAAAAGGACAAAACGGATCTAATGCCCAGCTAAGCCAAGAACGGATCCGATAAGCCCGACGAAATCCACAGTATCCAAAGCGATACGCTAATTCAAACCAAAGCAATCGAAGGCAAAGTAAGAGATAATAGAAAGACGAAATGATCTCCATAAAAGGAAATATCAAACAAACAAGTCCAACAGAAGAAGCAAATACAATGAAGGGTCGAAAGACCCGAACACGATGAAAGCAAAAATACAAGATAAAAAAGGTCGAAGCCTAGTCATACTCGACGACAGGAGTGGCAGCGCCGTCATCCAAAGCCCCAGCCTCCGGGGACTGGTACGGAGTAACGGGAGAGTAGACCAAGTATCCATCAAGGACGGTAGCAGCCCGATCGTAGGAGCCAGCCCAGCCTCCTCCTTTGAGCTCCTCCAATGAAGCCTCCAACTTTCTTTCCTCCTCCTCGACCTTGGACTTCCCGGACTTATTGTCCCGAACCAGACCAAGGTTCGAGCCTATCTCGGACAAAGCTCTCTCACCAAACTTAGCTTGGCACATTGGCACAAGAGCGGCCTTAGCACCCTGAATACGGAGACGATACTTCTCCACAACCTCCCAGCGGCAGCGTTTCAGCGCCAGTTCCATCTTCCGCTCAGCCTCAGCAAGCGCCTCCTTGAGAGCCTTCTGAGACCTCTTCTCCGCGTTCATGAGCTTGACCTCCAGGCCCTTAATCTTTTTGTCCTTCTTTCGGGACTCCTTTTCTGAGGCCTCTAGGGCAGCCTGGGTCGCGTGAGCTTGAGTAGCGACCTGAATCAAAGTAGAGCAAATGTCGGAAGAAACAAAAGTAAGTCCGCGCCAAAACAACTCAAAGAAGTAAGGAATTACCATCATAAGGCCGGAGGACAAGTCCCCATAATCCGCTGAGCGGTCAAACGACGTAACAGAGGCCGGAGCAGACGCTCCAAGATAATCCACAACCTTCGTAGACTCAACTGGGTCTCCTCCCGCCGCCTTGCGAGCATCGAACATAAGACCGGGGTCGGATACATTGGCCTTCCGAGCCTCCTTTCCCTTCCTCGGGCGATCTGAGCTAACAGCAACTCCTTTCCCCTTATCGGCCGCAGCAGCGCAATCAGAACCCTGAGGAACGACTACTTGTTCCTCAGGCACACCATCATCCGAGAGATCAAAACCTGAAGCCAGAACAAAACCAGCCGTTGGGTCGAACTCGGCCCCCTTCTCGGACAGTCCAGCCTATACATCCAAACGCCTTCCATGCTAGGGTAGGTCGCCATCAGATCGATGAAATTGGGACCTTTTGAAGGAGCGCGCCCTTCAAGAATGTCTTTTACGTCAAGAAAACGGCACCAAAGACCGGGACAGTTCCAATCAATCTTCTTTTTAGTAACTTCCACGAAAATATCGTCAACTTCAGAAATTCGAGGAGCAAAAGGATCATGAACTGAGAGGAAAAGAAAAAGTATGAAGTTGTGAGGAATGAAGCAAAGAGAAATGCAAACTATATATAGGAGAAATTCACAAAAGACGAAATACTTACGTGGCGCATTCCAGTCGGTTCTGATCGGACCATAGTAGTCGGGGCTAATCGTAAGCGAGCTACGCTTCACATAGAAAAACTGATTCCGCGAAGCCCTGCAATTGTTCCGAAGGCCAGTATAGAAAAGCTTGCATTCTTCCGAATGTTAACCGAGTAAAAGAGATCCGGGGTAGAAGTCTTCCTCAAGGAAAAGAAGTTCCGCATGAGATTGCCCTCTGGCTTGATTCCACATTCTGCACAGCGGACCACATGTCCCATCAGAATTCTCATAGCGGAAGGGACGAGTTGCGAGATCACAACCTCGTACAGCTCGAGAAACTCGAAGACGATTCCCGGAAAGCCTCGTAAAATAAAAATTCGTACACGGCAAAGTATCCTTTCGACGCCTTATCTATCCTATCTCCATCTTTCGAGAGGCGAAACTTGATCCTGTCCGAAACACGGAAGTCGTACCGGAGCTCGACCAATGTATCCCGATCACTCATAGTAGCTCCGAGCTTAAATTCAGCAGCCATCTTCATGTACCCCGTAACCGGTCCACCTTTCTTGAACCGCCAAGCAAAGATGTCTTCGCCCCAGTAGGCGTTGGCTTCCCCTGGCGAACGGCACTCAGACTTCACATCCTCGACCTCCGGATGAACGAAGGCAGGCACCTCTGGATGATCCGACCTAACTTCTTCTCCAGACATGGCCGAGTCGTCGCCTGCTTCTGGGCAGGCGTGATGATGTTCGGAAGGGACCTGAGATCGCGACGGCCATGCGGGCCAGGTGCCGTTGCCTTCGATGGGTCCAAATGCCACGTACACCGCTAAATCGCAGCACTGTCTCGGGGGGAGCCACACACCCTTTGTAAGATCCCTCCAGAGCCAGGCGCCCATCTTGACACGCCACTGCGCCAGCCGCCCTCTTGGAGGCACTCTTAGGGCCAGACGCCCTCTTGGAGGCATTCTCAGGGCCGGACGCCTTCAGTGTCGAACTTTCAATACCAGCCGCCTTCTTGGGTGCGCTCTCGATCCCAGCCGCCCGTTGCTGGATCTCTCCCTGATCAGGCGCCCATTGGGGAACGTCGGCAAAGCCGGGCGCCGCCTGAGCATTGCTAGGGCCAGGCGCCCACTGAGGGACACCTTCAGGACCAGACGCCGCTTCTGGAATAGCATCCTCGCTAGCCGCGAACAGATCATCCACACGTACCGCGTCTTGCTCCGGACAGTAATCAAACTCGAACGGACAGTTCAGCATCGCGTCAAAGTTAAGTTCAAAAGGAGATCCTTGTTCGCCAGCCATTTTTAAAAATAAAAAGGAGAAACTTGGAGGGAAAAGAGGAAACTTTCGAAAGTGAACTTGAAGAAAGAAGTAGAGGGTGAAAAAATAAGTGTGAAGCCACCCCCTGATTGCAAACATGGCGCGAACTTCCGTACGAACATGATGGGACTGCACTTATCTCTAACGAGAAACTAAAGAGGAACGGACGAACAGAAAAACTCGTTGCTTTCCCGTTTCAGTCAATCCCGATAAACTCTCAGCTCGAAGCTCATTGCTCCAGACTACGAAAAGCAAAGAGCTGGGGGCTAACTGTTGGGGTCAAAATCCCCTCCTCGTAGATTGACGAAAAGGGAACCCAAGGTCAAGAACAAATAGAGCTTATCCCGAGCACGGACCGGCTGATCTAAGGCCAGTCGCCCGGGATCCATCCGACATGGTCCGGCGGCTAGCCAGGATCCGTCCGAACACGATCCGGCGGCTAGACAGAAGCCAAAGCCAGTCGCACGGGAACCATCCAAGCATGATCCGGCGGCCGAACGAAGGCCAGTCGCCCGGGATCCATCCAAGCATGATCCAGTGGCCGAACCAAGGCCAGCCGCCCGGGATCCATCCAAGTATGATCCGGCGGCCGAACCAAGGCCAGCCGCTCGGGATCCATCCAAAAATCCCTTGATCAGTGATGGGAGGTTGACATTTATCCCGAGCAAGGGTCGTCCGCCCAATCGTCCCAGCATAACTCCGGGATCGGATCGATTCAAGACAAGGCATTTGCACGTTCTGATTCTAAAACGCCCACTAGTACTGTCCGGCAGCCCACGAACATCATTGATATGATTATGACCAGCGCCTATCATGAACCAGATGCACCAACCGACCATCCAATTGAGAAGCAGCTTGACCAGTATGAAACCAATCTCAATACAACCAAACGACCATCCAATTGAGAAGCAGCTTGACCAGTATGAAACCAATCTCAATACAACGAACATGATGGGACTGCACTTATCTCTAACGAGAAACTAAAGAGGAACAGACGAACAGAAAAACTCGTTGCTTTCCCGTTTCAGTCAATCCCGATAAACTCTCAGCTCGAAGCTCATTGCTCCGGACTACGAAAAGCAAAGAGCTGGGGGCTAACTGTTGGGGTCAAAATCCCCTCCTCGTAGATTGACGAAAAGGGAACCCAAGGTCAAGATCAAATAGAGCTTATCCCGAGCACGGACCGGCTGATCTAAGGCCAGTCGCCCGGGATCCATCCGACATGGTCCGGCGGCTAGCCAGGATCCGTCCGAACACGATCCGACGGCTAGACAGAAGCCAACCACCCGTGATCTATCCAGAACAGTCCGGCGGTCGGGCCAAGGCCAGTCGCCCGGGATCCATCAAAGCATGATCCGGCGGCCGAACCAAGGCAACCAACCAGCCGTGAACTAGTGTCTGAACCTGGGTCAATTCCTTATGACCATCCAAAGCACTGTAAGTAACTTGGTTTGATTAGGACAGAGCCTAACTTGTTTGTCTTGGTTTCTGCTCAAGAAGAAAAACGTTTTGGCTTAGAAAAAGTGAAAGAATTATGTGTTTCTGGAATCGTTTTTGATAAAATGATTCAGCCTTTTGGAACACTTGAACATGGGAAATACTCTATGCCAAATTGTGTTTTGTTTGATGAATTTCATGGCCTTGATTGTCCTATCGAAATTTCTTTTCAAGAGAAAACATTTGAACCATTTAGAGCAAAAACAGAGTTTTCATTTGGTGAAAATTTTACTAAGTTTAAAACTTTTCAGGAACGATTTGGGTTTGAAAAATTAAAGGACTTTGGCAATGCAAAACTTGTTTTAGAAAATGGAATTCAATCTTTTCAGAAGTTTGAACATGATAAGTTTCTTTTGCAAAACATTTTTCGATTTGAAAAGGTGTGTGATACTAATCTTGATTTGAAACCCTTTGGCAAAACCTGTGAAATCTTTTTCTGTGAAGATTTGTGGTTTCAAAAACTTGGAGACACAAGCTTTATTTGGAAGAAAGACGTTTTCGATAAAAGATTTTCTAAGCTGAAACAAGTGTTCAGGTTTTCTGAAAAAGCTTTGTCTGAATTTAGATCATGTCAGGAAATGTGTGCATCTGATTGTTCTCTGAATGAGCTTTGGTTTAGGAAACTGCGTGAGCTGCTAAGGACTAGCAGAATCTTGATGTTTGAAAATTCTGAAAAGGTTTCTAAGTGGGCACATATCCAACAGTTTGTTTGCATTGATACTTCTTTGTTTGTTTTGTGTTCAAAAAGGGATTTATGTGTCAATGTGTGTCATCATGCCAAACTGGTCTATGAAAATGCTTTAGATGATGATCCCAGGAATCTGAGTCTTCTTCTAGACGTCCTTACTCAAAAGAAATTGTTTGTGTATTTCTTTTGCACACTTGATGTGGTTCTTCTAGTGTTTGTGGAAGGACAGGTTAGGCAAGTGAAGGATTCTGATTCTAGAGCAAGGATGATTCAGCCAAACGGTTTGGAGCCAAAACCTGATCATAAGTCATTGTCCTATGACTCCCCAAAACACTGTAAGAAACGTGATTTGCATAAAACAAAGCTGGATGTGTTTGTGTTGCAAAACCGATTTGGTCTTGTCAAAGATAAAGAGTCTTGTGTTTCTGAATTTTCTGAATTTGTTTTCAACTTGATTACAATTTCTGAAGCACTCAACTGTGAACATCATTTGAATGATCATGTTTTAAAAAGCTTTTCTGAATCTACAATGATCATCTCATACTTTGAAAAAGCTTTGATTGTCTTAAAAACACTTTCGGATTTTTGGTGTTCAAATCAGTTCTTGGTCTTTGATAAAATCTTTGAGGTTCATAAAATGCATTTGGAACTTGTTTTAAATGTTTTACACATGGAGAACTTGTCTGGGCATCTTGAGAAGTTGCTTGATCATTCCTTTTGCACATGTGATTCGGGTTTTCTAGTCATTGTCAAAGCACAGGGAACACATGTCAATAAATATGTTCCAAAGGCAAGAATGATTCAAGATGACTATGGGCCGTTGAATCATTTGGGCAAGGATCTGTACCAAGAGGAAGAAAGCCGCAGACACTTACAAGAGGCTTATCAGTTTAGAGCAAGGACTTGGAATCACATTTTGATTCCGCCATCTAGTGTCCAAGGAAGTTCCAATCCTTTTGTGGATAACATTATCTACACTGATGCATTCTACTTTGGAGTTTCAGAGTCTAATCCATTTTCTTTTGACAGGTTCAGTGGAAGCTCTAAGAATGATCAAGAGGAAGCATTGAAGGAACCATGTGATCCCGACCTCTTCTCAGGTAGCATAAGACATTCCCTACGACCAAGTTTGTATGGTGAACAAATTGGCCAAGCCAAAATCCACATGGGACATGTTGGATCAAGAGGTGGTCGAAGATTGTCTCTTCTCGGTCATAGTAAGCTGGTCCGGCCACCCGAACAACATCATGGGACTGCCATTGAATTTCGTGATGCACCACATGTTGGGGTCGAAATCCCCTCCTCGAAGATTGATGGAACGAGAAGTCAAGGTCGTGATCAAATGGAACTTATCCCGAACATGGAACGGACAAGCTAAGGCAAACTGCCCACGATCCGTCCAAGACAACAACCGGCGGCTGGGACAAGGCCAGCCGCCGGGTCTTTTTACACCCACGGCCGGCGGCTGGGATAAGGCCAGCCGCTGGGTCTTCATTGATCCACGACCGGAGGCCGGGATAAGGCCAGCCGCCGGATCGTCTTGGTCCATCAACCGGCGTCCGGGACAAGTGCCAGCCGCCGGATCGTCACACATCCATGACCGGCGGCCGGGACAAGTGCCAGCCGCCGGATCCTTATGCGTCCATGGCCGGCGGCTGGGATGAGTGCCAGCCGCCGGGTCTTCATTGATCCACGACCGGCGGCCGGGATAACGCCAGCCGCCGGATCGTCTTGGTCCATCAACCGGCGTCCGGGACAAGTGCCAGCCGCCGGATCGTCTTGGTCCATCAACCGGCGTCCGGGACAAGTGCCAGCCGCCGGATCGTCACACGACCATGACCGGCGTCCGGGACAAGTGCCAGCCGCCGGATCATCACACGTCCATGACCGGCGGCCGGGACAAGTGCCAGCCGCCGGATCCTTATGCGTCCAAGGCCGGCGGCTGGGATAAGGCCAGCCGCCGGATCTTCATCACATACCAACCGGTGGCTGGGATAAGGCCAGCCGCCGGATCATCATCGCATGCACACGATCGTTTCTCAAGACAAGACTCATTACCCGAACATCGTCCAGTCGACCGACCATCATGCCCGGACCGACCCGAGGATCATCCTTTGCATGTTCTGACTCCAAAGACGTCCGTAAACATTCCCCGAAGGACCGTGACGAACGTCCAGCCGTCCGTGGACCAGTCGCCGAGCACACGAGCTAGAGGAACCGCGGCTGGCCATCAACACCGAAACCGGCGGCTGGAAGTTCAAACAAAAAACGGGCGGTTCAAATCTCAGAAGTCGTAAGACGCTCGGAACACTATTCACGCGGGAAAAACCGTTAAAAAACACTATTCATCCCGAGACAAGGTTAACCGAAAGATCGAATTGAGCTTAAACCGAGATTCGGATTACTATTCATCGGGTTACTATTCACGGATCACTATTCATCGGCGGGCCGGATTTGGGTCAGAACGCGCGGACGGATCACGGAAGACTCTCGGGCCGGAAATCGGGCCCAAAAAGCTTAAGTCGGCGGCTGGGAGTGAAGGACAAGGTCCCACATCGGAAATCTGAAGTCTTAGCCTCCTAGGATTGCCAGTATATATATGTACGCTCATGTAAAGGTTAAATCCATCCCAGATCCGAGTATTAGGAGTTTTAGCAATTTAAGACTATTCAGCTTTTGCTAATTTCCTTTGTACTTTCGGAAAATATCAATAAAATCTCCCTTTTTCATCTTTTTTGCATTTTCGGTCCTTTAGTTCTTTATAAATAGAATTTTCGAGCCCCCATTAAATATAAGTTTTGACAGTGTGAGTTTCGGCTCTCACACCACACTTCTCAGATCAGCAACAGGCCTGTCCACAAGCTAAGAGGATCAAGAAGTTCAAAATTGCACCAGATCATCCCAGGCAATCTCCCTACCTTAAATTGGGAAAATTTCGAGTCTTGAAACCAGTTCATGAAAAACGCCAAGGTAAGACTCAATTGGGTTTCGATTCGATTCCTATGGTTTTAAAACATCTTCTCTTGATGCAGGCCAAACAGATTTGAGGTCAAATCCTTTTCAAGTGGGAGGGGATGATATGATTATGACCAGCGCCTATCATGAACCAGATGTACCAACCGACCATCCAATTGAGAAGCAGCTTGACCAGTATGAAACCAATCTCAATACAACCAAAAGAGGACATTTTGGCCGATTATTCAGCTTTGGAGAGCTTGAACCGGAACCAGAACCATATGCTGAAACCGTGGAAGAACATGAACCAGAGCTTGTAGCTGAGGATGCTTTGCTTGTACCAGCTTGAGCCATGACCAGGGCCCGGACCAGACAGTTATCTCAGTCACTAAGTTCACTACTTAGCTCAGCCGTGAACCAGTTCAACCTCATGGAAGATCAAGTGCAACACATCACCTTAGTAAGGTTTCAAGAGAACTCAGGAAGACTTCACTAAATCGTCCTTTATAAGGTTCCTTATAAAATCATCTTTTATAAGGTCCCTTATAAAATCCGTCCAAACCTTATAAAGCTTCCAAACCTTATAAAACCTTAATAAATCCGCTCAACCTTATAAAATCCATCCAAACCTTATAAACTCGGGATCAGGAAGGAAATTCAAGACAGCAAGGATCTGAAGAGTCATTCAACACATTTTTCTTCAGTCAAAGTCTTTAGTCTTTATTATTTATTGTCTTGTTTTCTGGGATTGACTGTTCTCATTCCCGAGAAGTCACAAACATAACTCTATATGTATTTTCGATTTCATTCAATCAAATAACAAGTTGTTTTTGCTAATCTTTGTGATTATCCTAGAGAGTGATTCTCTGTTGTTCTTTGTGATCAAACCTCTGTTGCTTGGTGAGTCATATCCAAACAACAACCCTCTTCGGTCGTCTAAGTGCGTCATATCTTAGGGCTGTTGAGGTTGGAATATCAAGGGCCTTCCGCAACCCTTGTGCGACCAATCGATCCATCACTTTGTTCTTTCAAGCTAGTAGCTTACCGAGTTCAAAGTTTATCCAACAAAACCATCCCTCCAAAGTTCAATCCTTGGGAGACCTCGTGTCAAGTGGTACTAGAGCAGCTTTGGGGGTTGGTATCGAGTTCTAATCACCTTTCTCATCTATTCATCTTCTTCTTCTAAAAAAAAAAAAAAAATCTTTTCTGTCTATCTGTTCTCTGGTTGAGTCTATTCGGAAAAAAAAAAAAAAGAATCAGAGACTAGGAGAAATCGGTCTCTTTGGAAAAAGAAAGAGTTTAGGAACCAGGAGAAATAGGTTTCTAGGATAGATCAATCAACCATAACCAAAAATCTTGCAATATGTCTATCTACCTCTTCAACTTTCTTTGTTGTTTGGATTGATTCATTGGGTTTGATCGGAATTTGTTCTATCCGAACTCTTGAGATTTCACCACCACCACCAATTCGAGAGACCAAACACTTGTGAGGAAGAGAGTTTTCCCTAACTCGTTTGCTAAATTGGTTGCAGGTTCCAAGGTGATCTAACAGATTGGAGAGCTCTTTTTATTTGATTTTTTTCTCTTGTTTTCAGGATTTAAGATGTTTGGTATTAAAAGGAAAAGCAGCCAGGATCGAAGTCCACAATCAGGCATTTTTAAATCATCTTACGAGGCCGTGATGGAGAGGAGGAGAGATTCGTTTTCAAAAAGAGAAAAACAATTGGCTTTTGATGAGTTTGATTATGTTCAGGAAAAGACACGCCTGAAGAGACCACAGGAGAAACCTGATTGGAGAAGCAGAGATCAAATCAGATCAACCAAAGATAGATTAAATCATGATTCCAGCCGTGGAGATCAAATCAGTTCTCTACAAGCTAGACAACTTCTGGACAGACTGAAGAGAGAAAAACGATATATGAGATGGAGAATCAGATGCTGAAAGCTGTTATGGCTGTGGTGAAAAGCCAGAAGAAGAGTCCAACTACACGCTCCTCTTCAGTATCAGAAACAGAGCAGACTACACCAATCCACACAGGTATGTTTGAAACTTCTGACTCAAAGACATGTGCTAATGATTCTATCGTGTATCTTGGCAGGAAAGAAGTTACAGAAGAAGTGATTAAGGTGCAGGAGGAAGAGGAAGAGGATTCATTGGCTAATTCAAATCAAGGAGGCGTTTTGATTACTAAGGAGATTCAACAAGATCAACAGCACCTAAGCAAGAAGGAAGAACAAACTGACGGCAAAACTGTGAAAGCTAAGTGTTCTCTTCCCTCTTCCCAGTCTGAATGTGTGCTTAAAAGTAAACTTACTTTTGAGGAACTTACCCCTTTGAAACCGGTGCAGCCGAGTAGCATTGTTTCTTCTACACAGGTCCAAGAAGAAAACTCACAAGAAGAAGCACAAAGGTGTTTGCCATTGAATGAAGTCTTGAAGCAACCAACCAGCCGTGAACTAGTTTCTGAACCTGAGTCAATTCCTTATGACCATCCAAAGCACTGTAAGGAACTTGATTCGATTAGGACAGAGCCTAACTTGTTTGTCTTGGTTTCTGCTCAAGAGGAAAAACGTTTTGGCTTAGAAAAAGTAAAAGAATTATGTGTTTCTGGAATTGTTTTTGATAAAATGATTCAGCCTTTTGAAACACTTGAACATGGGAAATACTCTATGCCAATTTTGTTTTGTTTGATAAATTTCGTGGCCTTCATTGTCCTATCGAAATTTCTTTGCATGAGAAAACATTTGAGCCATTTAGAGCAAAAACAGAATTTTCATTTGCTGAAAATTTTCATAAGTTTAAAACTTTTCACGAACGATTTGGGTTGGAAAACTTGAAGGACTTTGGCAATGCAAAACTTGTTTTAGAAAATGAAATTCAATTTTTTCAGAAGTTTGAGCATGATAAGTTTCTTTTGCAAAACAGTTTTCGATTTGAAAAAGTGTGTGATTCTAATCCTGATTTATAACCCTTTGGAAAAACCTGTGAAATCTTTTGCTGTGAAGATTTGTGGTTTCAAAAACTTGGAGACACAAGCTTTACTTGGAAGAAAGACGTTTTTGATAAAAGATTTTCTAAGCTGAAACAAGTGTTCAGGTTTTCTGAAAAAGCTTTGTCTGAATTTAGATCATTTCAGGAAATGTGTGCATCTGATTGTTCTCTGAATGAGCTTTGGTTTAGGAAACTGCGTGAGCTGCTAAGGACTAGCAGAATCTTAATGTTTGAAAATGCTGAAAAGGTTTCTAAGTGGGCACATATCCAACAGTTTGTTTGCATTGATACTTCTTTGTTTGTTTTGTGTTCAAAAAGGGATTTATGTGTCAATGTGTGTCATCATGCCAAATTGGTCTATGAAAATGCTTTAGATGATGATCCCAGGAATCTGAGTCTTCTTCAAGACGTCCTTACTCAAAAGAAATTGTTTGTGTATTTCTTTTGCACACTTGATGTTGTTCTTCCAGTGTTTGTGAAAGGACAGGTTAGGCAAGTGAAGGATTCTGATTCTAGAGCAAGGATGATTCAGCCAAACGGTTTGGAGCCAAAACCTGATCATAAATCATTGTCCTATGACTTCCCAAAACACTGTAAGAAACGTGATTTGCATAAAACAAAGCTGGATGTGTTTGTGTTGCAAAAACCGATTTGGTCTTGTCAAAGATAAAGAGTTTTGTGTTTCTGAATTTTCTGAATTTGTTTTCAACTGGATTACAATTTCTGAAGCACTCAACTGTGAACATCATTTGAATGATCATGTTTTAAAAAGCTTTTCTGAATCTACAATGATCATCTCATACTTTGAAAAAGCTTTGATTGTCTTAAAAACACTTTCAGATTTTTGGTGTTCAAACCAGTTCTTGGTCTTTGATAAAATCTTTGAGGTTCATAAAATGCATTTGGAACTTGTTTTAAATGTTTTACACATGGAGAACTTGTCTGGGCATCTTGAGAAGTTGCTTGATCATTCCTTTTGCACATGTGATTCGGGTTTTCTAGTCATTGTCAAAGCACAGGGAACACATGTCAATAAATATGTTCCAAAGGCAAGAATGATTCAAGATGACTATGGGCTGTTGAATCATTTGGGCAAGGATCTGTACCAAGAGGAAGAAAGCCGCAGACACTTACAAGAGGCTTATCAGTTTAGAGCAAGGACTTGGAATCACATTTTGATTCCGCCATCTAGTGCCCAAGGAAGTTCCAATCCTTTTGTGGATAACATTATCTACACTGATGCATTCTACTTTGGAGTTTCAGAGTCTAATCCATTTTCTTTTGACAGGTTCAGTGGAAGCTCTAAGAATGATCAAGAGGAAGCATTGAAGGAACCATGTGATCCCGACCTCTTCTCAGGCAGCATAAGACATTCCCTACGACCAAGTTTGTATGGTGAACAAATTGGCCAAGCCAAAATCCACATGGGACATGTTGGATCAAGAGGTGGTCGAAGATTGTCTCTTCTCGGTCATAGTAAGCTGGTTCGGCCACCCGAACAACATCATGGGACTGCCATTGAATTTCGTGATGCACCACACTTCTTAGATCAGCAACAGGCCTGTCCACAAGCTAAGAGGATCAAGAAGTTCAAAATTGCACCAAATCGTCCCAAGCAATCTCCCTACCTTAAATTGGGAAAATTTCGAGTCTTGAAACCAGTTCATGAAAAACGCCAAGGTAAGACTCAATTGGGTTTCGATTCCTATGGTTTTATAACATCTTCTCTTGATGCAAGCCAAACAGATTTGAGGTCAAATCCTTTTCAAGTGGGAGGGGATGATATGATTATGACCAGCGCCTATCATGAACCAGATGCACCAACCGACCATCCAATTGAGAAGCAGCTTGACCAGTATGAAACCAATCTCAATACAACCACAAGAGGACATTTTGGCCGATTATTCAGCTTTGGAGAGCTTGAACCGGAACCAGAACCATATGCTGAAACCGTGGAAGAACATGAACCAGAGCTTGTAGCTGAGGATGCTTTGCTTGTACCAGCTGGAGCCATGACCAGGGCCCGGACCAGACAGTTATCTCAGTCAGTAAGTTCACTACTTAGCTCAGCCGTGAACCAGTTCAACCTCATGGAAGATCAAGTGCAACACATCACCTTAGTAAGGTTTCAAGAGAACTCAGGAAGACTTCACTATATCGTCCCTTATAAGGTTCCTTATAAAATCATCTTTTATAAGGTCCCTTATAGAATCCGTCCAAACCTTATAAAACCTTATTAAATCCGCTCAACCTTATAAAATCCGTCCAAACCTTATAAACTCGGGATCAGGAAGGAAATTCAAGACAGCAAGGATCTGAAGAGTCATTCAACACATTTTTCTTCAGTCAAAGTCTTTAGTCTTTATTATTTATTGTCTTGTTTTCTGGGATTGACTGTTCTCATTCCCGAGAAGTCACAAACATAACTCTATATGTATTTTCGATTTCATTCAATCAAATAACAAGTTGTTTTTGCTAATCTTTGTGATTATCCTAGAGAGTGATTCTCTGTTGTTCTTTGTGAACAACCTCTGTTGCTTGGTGAGTCATATCCAAAGAACAACCCTTTTCGGTCGTCTAAGTGCGTTATATCTTAGGGCTGTTGATGTTGGAATATCAAGGGCCTTCCGCATCCCTTGTGCGACCAATCGATCCATCACTTTGTTCTTTCAAGCTAGTAGCTTACCGAGTTCAAAGTTTATCCAACAAAACCATCCATCCAAATTTCAATCCTTGGGAGACCTCGTGTCAATCATCCAGCCGCCTATGGACCAGCCGCCCGTGCAAACAAGCCAGAAAACGGGCGGCTGGCCATCAACGTGAAAACGGGAAAGATGAAGAAAGAAATGGGCTGCTCAGACTCGGTTCGATCTCAGAAATGTTCGTAACACTGTTCGTCCCAGGAAAAGGTTAACCGAAAAATCGATTTAAACTTAATCGAGGATCGGTTGATTGTTCACGGTTTACTGTTCATTGGTTACTGTTCATTAAAAAGTAAATAAAAATAGAAAAAGACGAGCCAGACTCGGGTCAGGACATGCAGGTGGATTTCTAAAGATTTCGGGCCTGATTTCGGGCCCAAAAGACTAGGTCGGCAGCCGGAAGAAATGAACTTTGTCCCACATCGCCCAGAAGGAATTTTAGCCTCCTAGGTCTCCTAGTATAAATAAACATGCTTGTACTAGGTTGAGATCATCCCAAATCCGAGTATTAAGGGCTTTAGCATTATAAGACTTATTAAAGCTTTTGCTGATATTCTTGTACTTTCGGAAAATATCAATAAAATATTCTTTTTACATTTTCGGTCCTTTAGTTCTTTTAAAATAGAATTTTCGGATCCCCATAAATTATAAGTTTTGACAGTGTGAGTTTCGGCTCTCACATGTTTGGTTGAGGTCAATGACTCAACACATTAGACGAGATTGTGGGATGACAGAAGGGAAAGAAGAACCGACCAGCATGTATGAGGACAACGCTGCATGCATAGCTCAGTTGAAGGATGGATACGTCAAAGAAGATCGGACGAAGCACATCTTACCGAAGTTATTTTTCACTCACGACCTACATAAGGCCGGAGAGATCCAAGTGCTCCAAGTTCGTTCCAGCGACAGCTCAGCCGACCTATTCACTAAGTGGCTTCCAACCTCCACATTGAAGAAGCTAATGCATCAGATCGACATGCGGCGATTAAAGGACTTAGAGTGATGATCATTTCAGAGGGAGTAATACGTGCTGTACTCTTTTTCATTGCTAAGGTTTTGTCCCACTGGGTTTTCCTTAGAAAGGTTTTAATGAAGCAGCATCCCCAAGCGTATTACTATGATCCCATCATCACAACCAGTTATGTCCAAGCTTCGGAAATTCGCTAGGCGCTAGTCGAGCGGTTGGTCTGGGCCTAGCGAGTTACCGAAAAATCGGGGATTAATGGGGGAGGAATTTTAAAGACATTTTTTACTATATTATTGTATATATATATATATATGTTTTGGTAGAAAATGTAAATAAAACAAACATAGTCCAATGGTTAAAAAGTTAATTGAAACCTTGTCAAACCCGAGTTCGAGTCCACTTTGTCCCATTTTGTTCATCTTTTTTTTTTAAAACGGGACAAGTCATGACATAAACGATTTCATAGTTCACAAACCTGGTTATATGTTACAATATAAGCCATATAACAAACCTTTTTCAAATGCATGTGAAATCAAACTTATATATAACATTTCATAGTTCCAAACTTCCATTACACATCTAATTCAAAAGCAAAAAAAAAAAGATTCCAATTCATAGGATACACAAAAAATAGATTGTCTTGATCTTCAAAAGAAAACAAATATGTAATCAAGATCAAGTAATCACCATGAATTGGAAAGATGTGTCTAGGAACTTAGGAGTTAGGCCACGTCTTTATACATTGGCAATAACAATTGAAAAACATAAGAAACCAGATGAATAAACACAAATACAATCATAAATCCTACACAAAGACATCAAGTAAACATAAAAAAGGATTCACTGTCTTTAGTGAATTTAATCCGTTCAGCTGGAATGCATATATACATCTACTCAATTCTCGACAACATTTATGATCTTAAGAGATACCAATATCATAATGACATAAACGAAGACAAATATAGAGTAAAAGGAAACAAACCTTACTAATTAGGTTGTTGTGTCACGGAAGACAGAAATGTTTTGATAGACATCAGGTTCAAACTCCATGTCCACCACATCTTCTTCTTCTTCTTCAGATTCAAAGTCATCATCATACAAATCTCTTACCCTTGGAGCTTGGGTTGTAAGTGGAAAAGTAATATCAGGATCTGCATCTTCTACACGGCCCACAAGCTAATCTTCAACTGTATCTTCATTGCAATCATTGAAGATCACATCAGCATTCTTCTCCCTGATCTTTTTCTGCTTGTTAAAGAGCTTTGCATTAAATTGAACAAACACTAGGCTGTTTAACCGATTGACATCTAATCTATTTCTCTTCTTTGTGTGGATCTGCAATAAACGATAATCACATATTCACATTCCAAGAGTGATGTTACATTATTAAAGGAAAATAACCAGTAAACTAACCCCTTCAAAGCTACTCCAGTTTCTTTCACATCCGGAAGAGCTTGATGTCAAAGCAAGGATCCTTGTGGCCATTTTTTGAAGCGTTGGAGCACCACATCCATATGTCGACCACCAATTCCCTAAAATGAAGCAGGTAAGTCATATATTTCATAAAAATTGAATGAAAGACAAGGAAGGTGAAGAAACAAACCCGGATCAAAGTTGCCGTCCTTATTCTCACAACCTTTTAACGCCAATGGTCTACCAAATGATCCACTTCTATTTTTATAAAGACTGATCTCCTGATTCACAACCAAATTTTGCTTCTCAAAGTCTCCATGATAGAAAGTCTCAAAACACGCTATGAATCCTTCCATGACATCAAAGTCATTTTGTATAGTCGAATCTTTATAGAAATAAAATGGATTCAGAAAATAAGCAGCTGTATGCAATGGAGAACTCAATCTATCTTTCATCTTCTCATCAATAATCTGAAAGATCGGTTGGTAGTTCCTCTCTAAATGATCTGAAGCTTCTTTGATAGATTTCTTAGCTTCTAACATCTCACCATAAATGAAACCAACAGAAGGTATCTTCTCTCCATCAGCCAGCCTTAGAACCGTCACTAGAGGACTGAAGATCTTTAACACAAGCATCACATTACTCCAAAAGCCATGACTCATAACAGTATCAAAGGCACTCTTATCCTTCACACACTTTGAATGCTTGCACTCATGCCATTCATCACTGCCAAACATGCTCTTTAGTTGTGCCTTCTTCTCATAAAGACTGTGCAATGTCAGAAAACATGTTGCAAACCTTGTTGCTCCTGGTCTCACAATATCTCGCTTCTTTGTAAATGATCTCATCATTGACAACATTTTATGATGAGCATAAACAAATATTGTTACAGCCTTTGCTTGATCGATTATCTTAGCAAATCTTGGAAGCTTGGAAACTCCCTCAAGCATCAAATCCAATGTGTGCGCAAGGCGGATAAACGCGGGTTTAGGCGGAGCAAGGCGGACATTACTCGGCTCTCCGCGTAATTCGTCGAATTGAACCTGTTCGCCACGGTTGAGTGCCGCTGCGGGACTAGGCGGCCGCGTTTTTGAACACGGGTTATGTCAATCAAGGGGGAGTGTTATAATCCATTAAGGTTGGATCTCCATATCCGGCTCCTAAGCCCAATAGGATTAATGGATGTTTTCCTTATTCTTGTAAGAGTAGTAAAAGGACTATTTCATTTTCTATCCTTTGTGTAATCACTATATAAAGAGACATTTGGTCCTCATTAATATACACAGAAACATTTGATTCACAACTATAAGCCATTCTTAGAATAAAAAATTCATATTAAAATGGTAACTAGTTATTATAGAATCACAGAATATTAATTACCATAATATAAAATTAATATAAGTAAAACACAGAAGAAAATAATTTTTCTTCTCTTGCCGATTTTTTTCTCTATTTTCACGTTCTTCATCACCACGGGGAACTCTTTCACCCACAAAGCTATCAAGTCCCTCGTCACCAACGTTTCTCTCCGGTTTGTCACTCTTTCGCCGGAAAATTTCTTTTGTGCCTCATCGATCTTCCTTAACAAGATTTAGGGTTTCATTTGTTGGTCTTTGTTGGGGTCAAAATCCCCTCCTCGAAGATTGACGGAACGAGAAGTCAAGGTCGTGATCAAATGGAACTTATCCCGAACATGGAACGGACAAGCTAAGGCAAACTGCCCACGATCCGTCCAAGACGTCAACCGGCGGCTGGGACAAGGCCAGCCGCCGGGTCTTCTTACACCCACGGCCGGCGGCTGGGATAAGGCCAGCCGCCGGGTCTTCGTTGATCCACGACCGGCGGCCGGGATAAGGCCAGCCGCCGGATCGTCTTGGTCCATCAACCGGCGTCCGGGACAAGTGCCAGCCGCCGGATCATCACACGTCCATGACCGGCGGCCGGGACAAGTGCCAGCCGCCGGATCGTCACACGTCCATGACCGGCGGCCGGGACAAGTGCCAGCCGCCGGATCGTCACACGTCCATGACCGGCGGCCGGGACAAGTGCCAGCCGCCGGATCATCACACGACCATGACCGGCGTCCGGGACAAGTGCCAGCCGCCGGATCATCGCACGTCCATGACCGGCGGCCGGGACAAGTGCCAGCCGCCGGATCCTTATGCGTCCATGGCCGGCGGCTGGGATGATTGCCAGCCGCCGGGTCTTCTCCATCCAAGGCCGGCTGCTGGGATAAGGCCAGCCGCCGGATCTTCATCACATACCAACCGGCGGCTGGGATAAGGCCGGCCGCCGGATCATCATCACATGCACACGATCGTTTCTCAAGACAAGACTCATTACCCGAACATCATCCAGTCGACCGACCATCATGCCCGGACCGACCCGAGGATCATCCTTTGCATGTTCTGACTCCAAAGACGTCCGTAAACATTCCCCGAATGACCGTGACGAACGTCCAGCCGTCCGTGGACCAGTCGCCGAGCACACGAGCTAGAGGAACCGGCGGCTGGCCATCAACACCGAAACCGGCGGCTGGAAGTTCAAACAAAAAACGGGCGGTTCAAATCTCAGAAGTCGTAAAACGCTCGGGACACTATTCACGAGGGAAAAAACCGTTAAAAACACTATTCATCCCGAGACAAGGTTAACCGAAAGATCGAATTGAGCTTAAACCGATCACTATTCACGGATCACTATTCATCGGCGGGCCGGATTTGGGTCAGAACGCGTGGACGGATCACGGAAGACTCTCGGGCCGGAAATCGGGCCCAAAAAGCTTAAGTCGGCGGCTGGGAAGGAAGGACAAAGTCCCACATCGGAAATCTGAAGTCTTAGCCTCCTAGGATTGTCAGTATATATATGTACGCTCATGTAAGGTTTAAATCCATCCCAGATCCGGGTATTAGGAGTTTTAGCAATTTAAGACTATTCAGCTTTTGCTAATTTCCCTTGTACTTTCGGAAAATATCAATAAAATCTCCCTTTTCATCTTTTTGGCATTTTCGGTCATTTAGTTCTTTATAAATAGAATTTTCGAGCCCCCATTAAATATAAGTTTTGACAGTGTGAGTTTCGGCTCTCACAGTTTGGCGCCGTCTGTGGGGACGAGAAATATTCTTAACCCTAAGAACGAAAAGGATTCGGAACGAAGACAATGACCAGAAGAGCTGACGACATCACCAACCAACCGACCGGAGCAGCAGCCGGAATGGGACTTCCCGCCATTAGCACATCGGCGGCCGGAACCGGAACAACTGCCGCCGGGACATCCACCGACGGAGCAGTCGGAAATCCCGGGACTTCGCCCAGGGCCCTCGCCAGATACGGAATGCCACTCAAGATCCGATCATCACGGAAACAGCCAACACCGCCCCGGAGAATGCAGCGATCACCGAACTGCGAAACATGGTAGCTGAAATCGCGGAGCGGCAAAACAGGCAGGAGAGAGCGGCCGCACGAGAAAGAGCGGCTTCCCAGGAACCAGCGCACGCCCCCCGAACCATAGGAGTGAGACGCCTCGTCTTCACCCCACGAGCTGATCCCTCGGGCCGCGATAATCCAGACGAACAAACCCCCGTCGGAACAAGGAAAGAGCTATCAGCACCACCCCCGCTGTACCGGAAGAGCACCACTGGGCGAACAGCCGAACGGCCAACTTCCACGGTGACCAACGGCGAGAACTCGAGAGACGTCACGAACAGAGCCGAAAACGAAACCGACGACGAGGCTGGAGATCTGAACGCGGACGAAGAAGAGCTCCGCTGGATCGAAGAGCAGGAAAAGGAGGAACGAGAGGCCAGAGCTAATCAATCCGCTAGCCGAAGGGACGAGCTGGATGAGCTCCGTGCCCGCCTAGAACTCACGACAAGTCAGATGAAGGAGGTAAGGTCGCAGGTCCATAAAGCAACAAGCGCGGCCCCGGAAATTGACCGCGTCCTAGAGGAAACGCAAAAGATCCCGTTCACTTCGAGGATCACCAGCGTCAGACTCTCTGACCCGGGCAAAATCCGAATTCCCTTCTACGACGGGACAACTGATCCAAAGGCCCACATGACAGCCTTCCGCATCGCTATGGGACGTGCTAGGTTCAAACCCGAAGAGAGGGACGCAGGATTCTGCCTCCTCTTCGTGGAGCATCTGAAAGGATCAGCCCTGTCGTGGTTCTCGAGGCTAGAGAGAGATTCAATTGACGGTTTCGAGCAGTTGTCGACAGCCTTCTTGAAACATTACTCGCTGTTCATAAGACAGTCGACATCCGACGCGGATCTTTACTCGCTGTCGCAGGAACCCGAAGAAAGCCTCCGAGATTTCATCGAAAGGTTTAAAGTGATCGTCTCGAAAATTGACGGACTGAGCAACAGTGCTGCGATCAACGCCCTGAAGAAGTCCTTGCTGAAGACTTCGAACTTCCGAAAGGAGATTACCGTGAACCCACCAATCACCATTCAAGACGCTCTCCACCGCGCTTCCAACTTCGTCATCTACGAGGAAGACATGAGGGTCCCGGCCGGAAAACACCAATCCTCAAAATTGGTCGCCAAAGGCACGGTGCAACCTTCTAACTTTCCAAACGAGAGAAGAAGTAGGCGAACCAACCGAGATGAAGAACCCAACCCGGGCGGAGCGCATAACTACCAGATAAACACGGAGAGACCATATAATGAGCGCAACAAGGGACCATGGAATACATGGACTCGACCAGGATTCGACGAGAGCGCCTTCTGTACCTTCCACAAGACAAAAGGCCACTCAACCGAAAACTGCAGGACCGTCGGAAGGAGGCTCGCGGCAAAGCTGTTAGCCGGGGAGCTCGGAAACGGAGTGACCCTCGAGAGTCTCGGAGCCATCGAAGAAGATGCTGGCGCCCCAGACGGACGACCTAACCAGGAACGTCCCGAAAGGCCCGACGAGGATACCCCCAAACGAGGAAGGAGACCAAACGGAGACGACTCCGCAGCCAACCGCAGGAGAATCCACATGATCATCGGAGGATCACAATACTGCCGAGATACGGTGGCCTCCATCAAGGCATTTCTGAGAAGAGGAGACAAGGAATCAAACACGCGGGAACCGATCACCGAAAACGATGACCGGATCGCCTTTCACGAAAAAGATGCTGAGGGCCTCGACCAACCTCACGACGATCCGTTGGTAGTAGAGTTGGACATCAACGACTACGATGTCTCCCGAGTCTTGATCGACACCGGAAGTTCGGTGGACGTCATTTTTCGAGAGACGCTTCAAAGGATGAAGGTGGACCCGTCGATGATAAAACCAAATCCGAGGTCGCTAACCGGATTCTCCGGCGAAGTCACAATGACGGATGGAACGATCCAGCTCCCGGTTCGTGCCGGCGGAATCACGAAAATCGTTAACTTCGCGGTGGCCAACCACCCCGCGATTTATAATGTGATCATGGGAACTCCTTGGATCAACTCAATGCGAGCTATCCCATCAACTTACCATCTCTGCCTGAAGTTCCCGACACCAAACGGGATCAAGACCGTGTGGGGAAACCAGAAGGAGGCTCGGATCTGTTTTCTGGCAGAGCACAAGCTCCGGAATCCGACCATCCCGCAGAGAGAAAACCCAAAAGAAAGAATGAAGACGACGCCCCCGAACTGGGGAAGAAACTGAGTAGAACCGAGCGGTTCGAAAAAACGGAGGTTCCACCCACGGAGACCGAAATCAACCAAGAAAAGACAAAAGCTGCCGAAAAGACCGCAGAAAACGCCGAAGCCGCAACGGACACTCCATTACCAAGACTTAACCGTCTTCCCGCCACAAAAAAAAAAAAAAAAAAAAAAAAAAACGGAAACGGGTGACTTGATCCCTTTTCACGAAGGGTACGTAGGCAGCTCGCTTAAAAAACGAGTTCAGTTGCCCCTCTCTTTAAAAAAGGGGGGAGTGGGTCCGTATGTACATACTCCCAAATTTTCGCAAAAATTTCAAGGAGATGGACATTGGGACTTAGCATCTCATAACACATCCAAAGCTTGAAAAAGTTTCCCGAAAACACCATTCTGACAAACATCGAGACTTAGCATCTCGAAACTTGATCCAGAACCAAATGGATCCAGAAAAACCCGAGGAAAATGAACATTGAGACTTAGTATCTCATAGCACAAACTCGAACTTAAAATCAGATAAACATCGAGACTTAGCATCTCGCAACTTATCCGCGACCACTAACCAGTCAAGATATTCTTCCCAAATACTTAAGCAAATCCGTCTGTTGCTGGCCACAACAAGACTATCTTTTTAAACCATGGTTCTTTCAACATCCCGCAGAGGATAAAACTAGCGCGCTATACAAATTTCCGGACTAACATCTGAAGGGCGTAACTTGTATCCCGCGATCCTGCAGGAAGCGCTCGACACGATGTTCTGATTAGTTTACTTTTACCAACACTTTGCATAGTACAGGACACAAAGTAAACTCTTTAAACCCAGTAAAGCGCCTGACACGGGAACACTGGTCAAAGACATCTCGAGAACGCAGTATCAAACCGGCTCTGATGCGAGATCTTAAAAGCGTTCAGTCGAAAGAGGGATTCGAACAAGCTCGGTCCCCTACGACAACAAAAGACTGCATTAAACCCAGGGACATTCGCAAAATACAAACTGGTCTAAAAGTTCGAGCGTCCGGAACAACACTCCAACGCAATATCAAAAGGGCCAGCCGCCGCCCGTCCTCCGTAGAGAGACGGGCCAGCCGCCCTTTACTCCACAAAACGGGCCAGCCGCCCGTCCTCCGTAGAGAGAGGGCCAGCCGCCCTTTACTCCACAAAACCGGTCAGCCACCGCGTAGAGAGACGGGCCAGCCGCCCTTCATTCTGTAAAATGGGCCAGCCGCCCTCTTGGAAGAGAGACATACCGGCGCCCATCTTCTCCTTTATCAAGGCTATAAAAGCAAAGCAAGCAAGCAAAGAAGTCCATAACATCTAAGGCAAAAGCTGATAGATAAAAATCTCCATGAAAGGAGATATGAGTTCGGTTAACAAAGCAAATACAATAAAAAGGGTCAAAAGACCCGAACACAACTAAGGCAGAAACAGAAAAAACAAGGCTATAGCCTAATCGTACTCAACAAGAGGAGTAGGAGCTGCGTAGTCCAAATCCTCGGCCTCCGGAGACTGAACGGAGAAACGGGAGAGTATACCAAGTGGCTCTCGAGAACGGCAGCAGCCCGATCATAGGAACCGGTCCAACCTCCTCCTTTGAGCCGCTCCAATTCCGCCTCCAGCTCTCCCTCTTCCCCCTCAACCTTCGACTTCCCGGACTTAATGTCCCGGACTAGGTCGAGGTTAGAGCTGACCTCAGACAAGGCAGTCTCGCCATATTTTGCCTGACGCATCGGCACGAGAGCAGCCTTGGCTCCTCGATGCGAAGACGGTACTTTTCCACCAAGTCCCAGCGACATTTCTTAAGAGCCAGCTCCAATTTCCGCTCAGCTTCCGCGAGCACCTTCTTAATCTCCTTCTGAGATCGCCTCTCCACGTTCCGAAGCTTCACTTCCAAGGCCTTGATCTTCTTGTCCTTCTTCCGGGACTCTCTCTCCGAAGCTTCCAAGGCAACCTGGGTTGCATGAGCTCGGGTGGCGATCTGAATCAAAGAAAAGCAAATATCAGCAAAGACCAAACTGCGTCCAAACGAATCTAAAGGAAAAAAGAATTACCGTCATAAGACTGGAGGACAGATCTCCGTAAGCCGCTGAACGATCGAACGGCGCAGCTGGGGCCGGAGCCAGCGCTCCAAAGTAGTCCACAACCTTAACGGACTCAGCTGGATCGCCTCCCGCTGCCTTGCGGGCATCGAAGAGAAGACCATGATCGGACGCCTCGGCCGTCCGAGCCACTTTCCCCTTCCTCAGACGGCCAGGGCTGTTCGAAGCTCCTTCCCCTTATCCACAGCGACGGCACAAGCCGAACTCTGAGGAGCAGCAATCTGTTCCTCGGGCGCGCCATGGAAATCAGGTCCGGGCGGAAGAACAAAGCCGGACGCCGGGTCAAACTCGACTGCCTCTCCGGACGGTCCAGCCTCGCCGTACTTCTGCTTGCGATAGTTCCAAACACCCTCCATTCCGGGGTACGTCGCCAGCGGGTCGATGAAGTCGGGACCTTTGAGAGGGGCACGTCCTTCTAAAATATCTCTTGCGTCAAGAAAGCGGCGCCAAAGGTCAGGACACTCCCAATCGATTTTCTTCTTATCAACTTCTGTAACGATATCCTCAAACCCGGAAATCCTGGGAACAAAGGGATCACGACCTAGAGAGAGAAAAGAAGAAAAGCTGTGAGAAATGAAGTTATGAAGAATGAAACAAATGAGCAAGGACTACTTATAGGAAAAAATTCACGAAAAGACGAAACACTTACGTGGCAAACTCCACTCGGTCCTAACTGAGCCGAAGTCAGAACCGACCGTAAGCGGGCTGCGTTTCACATAGAAAAACTCGAGCCGCGAAGCTTTGCAATGCTGTCGAAGCCCGGTGTAGAAACGCTTCACGTTCCTCCGAACGTTGATTGAGCAGAAGAAATCCGAATTGGAAACCTTCCTCATCGAAAAGAAATTCCGAATCAGATCACCCTCCAACTTGATCCCACATTCGGCACAACGGACCACAAGTCCCATCAAAATCCTCATGGCGCCAGGGGTAAGTTGGGAGATCGCAACCCCATATAGATCGAGAAAATCAAAATGGCTCCCGGGATCGGGAACCAGAGGAAGGCCTCGTAGAACATCGACTCGTACATGGCAAAATAGCCATCTGGCGCCTTGTTCATCCTATCCCCATCTTTCGGGAGACGGAACTTAATCTTGTCCGGAATCCGGAAATCGTATCTAAGCTCGGCTAGCGAATCCCGATCGCTCAAAGTAGGACTGTGCTTGAATGTCTCGGCTATCGATCTATAGCTCGTAGACGGTCCAGGCTTCTTAAACCGCCAAGCGAAAATGTCTTCACCCCAATAGGCTTTAGCCTCTCTGGGAGAACGACACTCGGATTTCACGTCCGGATGCACAAAGACAGGCACTTCCGGGTGATCCGACCTAACTTCTTCCCCGGACATGGCCGAGTCGTCACCTGTCCCTGACCAAACACGACGACGTTCGGAAGGGACCAGAGGTAGGGACGGCCATGCACGCCATCCGCCGTTGTCCTCAATATGTTGAGGAGGAGTCCAAACGCCACGTGCTATACTCGTCCTTGGCGAGACGCCGTCAATTTCAACTCGAGAAGAGCCGGACGCCCTCTCTAAGGCACCTCCAGAGCCGAGCGCCCATCTTGATACGGCTACTATGCCAGCCGCCCTCTTGGAAGCGTTTTTAGAGCCAGACGCCCTCTTCGAACCGGACGCCCTACTCCCGGCCGCCGGCTCGGGTCTGATCTCATTCCCGGCCGCCGGCTCGGGTCTGATCTCATTCCCGGCCGCCGGCTCGGGTCTGATCTCATTCCCGGCCGCCGGCTCAGGACTGATATCATTCCCGGCTGCCGGCTCGGGTACGTCCTCATTCCCGGCAGCCGTTTCGGGTTCCCATTGAGGAACATTATCAAAACCGTACGATCCTTGAGCATTGCTAGGACCAGCCTCCCACTGCGGAACACCTCCGGGACCGTACGCTGCTCGTGGAATGGCATTTTCTCCAGCTGACAGCAGATCTTCTACAAGTACCATATCCTGATCAGCGGACATAAAATCGAACTCAAACTGATTATTCACTATGGCATCAAGGTTGAGTTCGAAAGGAGAACCTCCTTCACCAGCCATTACTAAAGAAAAAATTATCAAAGGAGAGACTTGAAGAAAGAACTTGAGAAGAGAAGTGAAGTATGAAAAAATGAATGAAGCCACTCCTTTGATATAGCAAACATGGCACAAATTTCCATGATGAACAATGCTCTGACAAGACATCAAAGAGAAGCGGATGAACGGACGAACGGAAAAACTCATTGCCTTCCCGTTTCAGTCAATCCCGATAAAACTCTCAGCTCGACGCTCCTTGCCCCAAACCACGGAAGCAAAGAGCTGGGGGGCTAACTGTTGGGGTCAAAATCCCCTCCTCGAAGATTGACGGAACGAGAAGTCAAGGTCGTGATCAAATGGAACTTATCCCGAACATGGAACGGACAAGCTAAGGCAAACTGCCCACGATCCGTCCAAGACGTCAACCGGCGGCTGGGACAAGGCCAGCCGCCGGGTCTTCTTACACCCACAGCCGGCGGCTGGGATAAGGCCAGCCGCCTGGTCTTCGTTGATCCACGACCGGCGGCCGGGATAAGGCCAGCCGCCGGATCGTCTTGGTCCATCAACCGGCGTCCGGGACAAGTGCCAGCCGCCGGATCATCACACGTCCATGACCGGCGGCCAGGACAAGTGCCAGCCGCCGGATCGTCACACGTCCATGACCGGCGGCCGGGACAAGTGCCAGCCGCCGGATCGTCACACGTCCATGACCGGCGGCCGGGACAAGTGCCAGCCGCCGGATCATCACACGACCATGACCGGCGTCTGGGACAAGTGCCAGCCGCCGGATCATCGCACGTCCATGACCGGCGGCCGGGACAAGTGCCAGCCGCCGGATCCTTATGCGTCCATGGCCGGCGGCCGGGATAAGGCCAGCCGCCGGATCGTCTTGGTCCATCAACCGGCGTCCGGGACAAATGCCAGCCGCCGGATCATCACACGTCCATGACCGGCGGCCAGGACAAGTGCCAGCCGCCGGATCGTCACACGTCCATGACCGGCGGCCGGGACAAGTGCCAGCCGCCGGATCGTCACACGTCCATGACCGGCGGCCGGGACAAGTGCCAGCCGCCGGATCATCACACGACCATGACCGGCGTCTGGGACAAGTGCCAGCCGCCGGATCATCGCACGTCCATGACCGGCGGCCGGGACAAGTGCCAGCCGCCGGATCCTTATGCGTCCATGGCCGGCGGCTGGGATGATTGCCAGCCGCCGGGTCTTCTCCATCCAAGGCCGGCGGCTGGGATAAGGCCAGCCGCCGGATCTTCATCACATACCAACCGGCGGCTGGGATAAGGCCGGCCGCCGGATCATCATCACATGCACACGATCGTTTCTCAAGACAAGACTCATTACCCGAACATCATCCAGTCGACCGACCATCATGCCCGGACCGACCCGAGGATCATCCTTTGCATGTTCTGACTCCAAAGACGTCCGTAAACATTCCCCGAAGGACCGTGACGAACGTCCAGCCGTCCGTGGACCAGTCGCCGAGCACACGAGCTAGAGGAACCGGCGGCTGGCCATCAACACCGAAACCGGCGGCTGGAAGTTCAAACAAAAAACGGGCGGTTCAAATCTCAGAAGTCGTAAAACGCTCGGGACACTATTCACGCGGGAAAAAACCGTTAAAAACACTATTCATCCCGAGACAAGGTTAACCGAAAGATCGAATTGAGCTTAAACCGAGATTCGGATTACTATTCATCGGGTTACTATTCACGGATCACTATTCATCGGCGGGCCGGATTTGGGTCAGAACGCGTGGACGGATCACGGAAGACTCTCGGGCCGGAAATCGGGTCCAAAAAGCTTAAGTCGGCGGCTGGGAAGGAAGGACAAAGTCCCACATTGGAAATCTGAAGTCTTAGCCTCCTAGGATTGTCAGTATATATATGTACGCTCATGTAAGGTTTAAATCCATCCCAGATCCGGGTATTAGGAGTTTTAGCAATTTAAGACTATTCAGCTTTTGCTAATTTCCCTTGTACTTTCGGAAAATATCAATAAAATCTCCCTTTTCATCTTTTTGGCATTTTCGGTCATTTAGTTCTTTATAAATAGAATTTTCGAGCCCCCATTAAATATAAGTTTTGACAGTGTGAGTTTCGGCTCTCACAGTCTTCATCGAAACCATTATCAGTGGCGTATACTATTACTTTGAAGTTTTTGTAAGACTATTTTGACTCTCTTTGATATCTGATTTGTGTCATTTACCTGTTGTACTATTGTTTACTTACGTTTTGATATGTTTGGAGAGTTTATTTTATATTAATATTGCCTATTCGAAAGATATGAGATTAAGAATACAATTTAATTTCTTAATGTATTATATATTGCAGGATGTCTATTCAAACAAATGTGGATTTAGGATTCCCGTTAAGGTTATATTCACCTGGTTATGAGCCAAAACCCAAAAAGTGCATCAACCACCATAGTAAGACTAAGTTTTTAGAAGAGGTGGAAAAATGCTGTTGGTTAAGAAGTGTGGAAGGACATACGGGGTTCTTCTCTAGGAATAATAATATAGTTTGTTTAGAATAAGTTCACATGGTCATCTAAGATTGTGGAACATCTTCTTGTGAGTCAACATGCTTGCAAAGATAAGCATGAGATATGGTGCTTGTTTGGAAATACACCAGCTCGATTCTCTCTATCAGACTTTGAAGACATAACAACTTTCAACTGTGCACCTTTTCCAGATATTAAAGATGATGTAGAAGCCAAGGCACATAAACGGCTGTGGAAAAAACTGAAAGTACGTAGGAAGAGCCCATGTAAGAAAGAGTTAAAAGGGGCATTGGAAGATGTATCTTCATGGCCAAGAAAAGAACAAATATGATTTACGTATTTGTCTATTTTAGCAATTGTCATTATAGGTGAGGATGATAAAAAGGAACTTCCAGTTGAACTTGCTCGTATGGTTTTTGAGTTACCCCAAGTTTGAGAAATAACTTCGGGGCAGAGAGGCTTCCAAGCGGCTGATTGAATCAGTGAAACGTGTTAATTTGGATGCTAATTCATATACATTGTATGGGTTTGTTCAGGCATTACAAGTATGAGCTTACAATGTTTTCCCGAGCATTGGCGCAAAGATTGGGCGTCCATCGAATGTTAACGACCCTCCTATTCTAAAATTTAAAGGGTTAAAAGGAAGAAACCACATTGATATACATGGCGTCTAAGTTGCGGATGCGGTATGTGTAGTATCTCATGTGTTTTCGTATTGGTTTCAATTTATATGTGCTTGAGAAATGTTAATTGTATTTTTGCTTTGAACTCTCAGAAAAATATCAAGTCTATTGTTATCAATCATGTGAACCCTGTTGTTTGGGATGATAAAACTACTGACAAGAAGATTGATGTTCTTCTTAAAGCCATATGCAATCAAGGAGGTTTGGGAGTTGTTAGCTGGATCGAGCATGAATCAATCAACATCCAAATGACAAAGAACATAGAAGGAGATAGCTGTGAAGAGGTTGAAGAAGAAAAATTACAAAGTGACTGATACACGAATTTTAAACCCTTATTTCCTACTGCAAGTGCACAGCATACGAAGTAGTACTTAGAGGTCGATCCCACGAAGACCAGTTTCACACCTTGATCTAATGAGCTAAATCAAAAGCTAAGACAATTCAATTATGGTTTTGGTTTTGTAAATAGCAAGTAATAAAAGAAAAATCGGTTGTAAAGATAATATTAAACAAGCGTTAGGTCAGGGAATATCGCAGGAGATTCAGAGCAAAGGATCAAACAACTATTCAGGCAGTGATTAAGCACAAGTCTAGAACTCAAACATAAAGATAATATCAATCCACTCTCGTGGTACCAATATCTTTGTCTATCAACCTAGAATTCCTAACTCTCTCTGGTACTAGAAATCGTAGACAAGCTTTAAGAGCAGGTTTAATATGTTCACAATTCTCCAATACATCTACTCTCGCAGGTAATGAATAAATTGCTCACCAATGTTCTTTCTAGCAACCTAGCAACTCTCGCTGTCTAAGTTAACCTGACATCAATGAATCAAGTGATCAATTCGATCCAAGCATTAAGGATAACAAGGGTGAAGATATCGAATTGAATAGCCTATTTGTGTTTAACCCTAAAGCTCATGAATTCCTTTGACAAACCTTAACCTAACTAAGAGATCTACTCAGACATAATTAAAGAAGAAGAAAACAAAGAGATTATAGAGTTCATCATAAAAGCTTGAATAGATAATGAAAGCTGAAAATAACTGAATAAGAACTTGAACAAAGCATAAATATAGATAACAAAATCTGGAAATAAACTTATGAGAACTTAATTAGAGCATAAATATAGAAAATAAGAACTGAAAGTAAAACTTAATTAAAGCATAAATGTTAAAGCTTAAAAGAAACTAATAAGAGCTTGATAAAAACATAAACATTAAAGCTTAAAAGAGAGAAGAAGCAATGTTTAGAAGCTAGAGAAGAGTGAGAGAAGAAGATGGTGTGTTTTGAAGCATCAAGAGTGAGTCCATTATATAGGCCAAGGTGTAGGGGAGTAGGTAAGACGGGGAACGACCGTTCTGGAGGAGAACGGTCGTTCTAGTTGGTTGATCGAAGTAGGTGGGTGTTGGTGAGTCGGGGAACGGTCGTTCTTGGTGGAGAACGGTCGTTCCGTGCTTGGTTGTTGGTGGAGTAGGTGAGCTTGGGAACGATCGTTCTCTGGCTTTTGTCGGCAAGGTAGGTGAGGTGAGGAACGACCGTTCTGTTGAGGGAACGGTCGTTCTCCGTGGTCGTTCTACACCAAGAACGGTCGTTCTCTTCTGTTGGTCATTTTCTCGTGTTTTCCACATTAACTCGACTCGAACATGTCCGTAAACGCCAAACTCCTTCGGAACTCCATAAAATCTGTAAAAAGACTCGAAACAATAGAAAAGACTCGAAAAACTAACGAAAGATGCAAATCAAAACTCACACCGAATACTAAAAACAAATCAAAATACGTTAAAAATACATAATATCAACTCTCCCCAACAAAAACCTTTGCTTCTCCCAAAGAAAAACTAGAGATGTTATAAAGAGGAGAGGTTTGAAAAACGTGTGAATCTCGTAAAACTTGTAGGACCATACTCTAAATCAATTGCCCATAAACCACATTCGCAAGGTTCAGATCAAACTGTACTTCATTGTACTTCTCCATAACCGTAGTAAATAAGTGAAATCTCATGATCAAGCAGAATATTTAACATTCATTATCAAATGCGTGTACTCTCACAAAGGGAATATCTAACACGTTATGGTCTAGGTATCAAGGTTGGTATTTGGTGGCTCAAGTGTTTCGGTTTCTTTTAACAGTACAAACGGATGCAAATCATTAGGCAAAATCACAGTGATACACGGACCAATTAGGAGGTACACAACTCTCCTTAACTCTAATCCTTCTACCCAAAGTCACAAACAAGAACATAATTTCTTTTAACGTTTTATGAATTTTAAAGATATTACCTTGACTTTCCCGGTTCCTTCTGTTTTTTTATTTATTTATTTATTTATTTATTATTTCGAAGAATAGAACCGGTTAGTCTCCAAGATCTGCATCAAAAGAATTTCAACGATGTAAGCTTATTTCTTGAATGTAAATACAAACTTCTACCCATTTAAAAATTCATCCTCTTTTGAAACGAAATTTTTCGATGAATGTATTCAAAAAGAGATCACATTTCTAGACACATCCCATGAGTTTAATCAAAAAGAGACCACCTATCTAGACACAGTCCTAAAGAAAAGTTGTGTCGGTCCGTATACTCCATAGTTTTTGCACATGAATGCAATGACAGTAAACGAAAATAAGTGGGTTTCAACATGCAAAATGGTAAGGGTGGTACTAGACTAAGGATAAGTCTAGCCATTTGGAGTTAGCAAAGACTGGTAGAAATGATGCAAAGAAAACTCCAAATGTAAAATCCAATACATGATTATCAACCCCCTAAGTGAGATAAATTAAGTCCATATTAAGTTCCAATAATTCGATTAAGTTCAGATGATTTGAGAAATTCACTAAATGATCAAGTTATGGATTTTTCTGCGTTTCCAAACTATCATCAAACAATGCTAAGCAGTCGTAAGGCAATGACATCGAACATGTTGCAATCCCAAAAAGTTAACAAATTCACACATTGTTTTGACTCGATAAATGTTTTTTTTTTTTTGAAAATCTAAACACACCAAAATAAAACATAAGAAATAAACATCCATAAAACACACCGTTAGTACACAAATGAATTCCCCCCCCAGACTTGTTTTTAACCGTCCCGGTTAAAACAAATCTGAAAGAGAAACCCGTAAAATAAAATTAAAGTGTCATAAAAAATGGATATAACAAGGGTGATAGAAATAACCACAAGCTCAGTGGTCGCTGGTGGAGCCATCGGTGTTGCTCTCTATCCTTGGGATTTATCGTTCTCCCATGTAGAACGACCGTTCTTGTTAAGAACGATCGGTCTCTTCGCTCCCAGCAAAGCGGTTTCTCGAACACTTAATAAAAGCCTGCAAAAACAATCTCAAACAAAACAAGAAACGTAAATAGAACAAGAACGAAAAACTTCACGCTATTTACATGTTACCTGGTGGGTTGCCTCCCACTAAGGGGAAATGTCTCAGATGCTCTTATTGAGAAGAAACTGATCTATAATACTCCCCTCTAATCTAAATACTCCTTGCTTTAATGAAAGGACGAAACTACCCCTGTAACAATTTTAAATGAAAAGACGAACCTAGTTGTACCTGGTATTACCCCGGTATTATCTTAGTCTCTAGTATTACCAAGTGTTACTCTGGGATTACTACTACCCAGTATTACCAGAATCACCTAGTATTATCCTGGTATACCCTGGTATTATCCTGGTATACCTTGGTATACCCTGGTATTACCCTGGTATACCTTGGTATACCCTGGTATTACCTCGCATAGGGGGATTCGAACCCTGGGCGCGCGCCTGGGTGCGTGCGTGTGCGCGTCGCTCGTAACCACTGAGCCACCGTGTTTTTCGTTGAACACCTACTGATTCAATTATATTTAACCCTTAAAATCCGAAAATAACCTTTCATTAATGGCAATTTCGTCATTTCGCCACTGAGGATTATCTGAGCCCATCTTTTCCCTCATAAGAGTATATGAGGTGCTGTCCCTCCCACTAAAGCGCTTGTTTTACGTCGCTAAGCTTGACGTGGAGAGTTGATTATGCTTGAGGAGGCTCGGTCAAGGGAGTTTCTTCCCCGTCTCTGAGTTGTGTGTCGGCAAGATATGCTTTCAATCGCTGTCCATTGACCACGAGCTCTTCTCCTTTGTTGTTGAACAAGACGACAGCTCCATATGGTCGCACTTCCTTTATGGTGAAGGGCCCAGACCATCTCGATCACAACTTCCCGGAAAACAGTTTCAGCCGAGAGTTGAAGAGTAGAACCTGGTCGTTGGGGGCGAAGTTACGAGCCAGGATGCGCTTGTCGTGGTATGCTTTGGTTCGTTCCTTGTAGATTTTGGAGTTCTCATAGGCGCGATGCCTAATCTCCTGAAGCTCATGTAGCTGCATCATGCGTCGTTCTGAAGCCGGCTTAATGTCATAGTTGAGCAGCTTGACAGCCCATGCGGCTTTGAATTCGAGCTCAACGGGGAGGTGACAGGCTTTGCCGTAAACAAGGTGGAAAGGAGTGGTCCCGAGAGGCGTTTGTAGGCGGTCCTGTAAGCCCATAGAGCGTCGTCTAGCTTGGAAGCCCAGTCCTTCCGAGTTGTACTCACAGTCTTCTGAAGTATGCTCTTGATTTCGCGGTTAGATATCTCAACTTGCCCACTCGTTTGCGGATGGTAAGGCGTTGCGACCTTGTGCTTTACACCGTTCTTGCGTAATAGGTTCTCGAAGATCTTGTTGATGAAGTGAGAGCCTCCATCGCTGATGACAACTCGCGGAACACCAAATCTAGGGAAAATGATAGATTTGAACATCTTGATCACCACCCTCGCATCATTCGTGGGACTCGCCAATGCCTCAACCCATTTAGACACATAGTCAACAGCCACGAGTATGTACTCATTCCCGAAAGAAGATGGGAATGGTCCCATAAAATCAATGCCCCATACGTCAAAGACCTCCACTTCGAGAATGAAGTTATGTGGCATCTCATTGCGCTTGCTGATGTTGCCCTGTTGCTGGCATGAATCACATCTAGAGATAAAGCGCTGAGCATCTTTAAACATTGTTGGCCACCAATATCCAGCTTGCAGAACTTGGAGACTGTCTTGAAAGTAGCGAAGTGTCCGGCATAGGAAGAGTCATGACAGTGAAACAGAATCTCCGGTATCTCCTCCTCAGCCATGCAACGTCTGAATACTCCATCTGGGCAGTGCTTGTATAGGTACGGCTCATCCCAGAAGTAATGGCGAATATCCTTTAGGAATTTCTTCCTTTTGTTGCCCACAAAACTGTGAGGTTCTAGATCAGCAGCTAGGTAATTCGCAATCTCACCAAACCAACGAATCTGAGGATGTTGGCTGCTTTCGGTTTGGTTGCAGAATTCGGACTGAGCAGGTGCTCTCTGGGTGGGAGCACGTGCTTCCTCGATTTGGAATGTTCCGATCGAGTAAACTTGTTCTTCAGGGAGGCTGTCATTGAGTGGGAGTTCTTCATCAACCCTCATCCTAGATAAATGGTCGGCAGCTCCATTATATATTCCCTTGTTGTCTTTGATCTCCAGGTCGAATTCTTGAAGTAGGAGGATCCACCTAAGTAGCCGCGGCTTAGCGACTTTCTTGGTCAGCAGATACTTGAGTGCTGCATGATCAGTATGAACTATAACCTTTGATCCAACGAGATAGGACCGAAACTTCTCAAAGGCGAAGACGACAGCCAGAAACTCCTTTTCTTTCGTAGCATACTTGCACTGAGCATCATCCAATGTGTGACTGGCGTAGTAGATAACGTGGAGCTTCTTGTCTTTCCTCTGGCTGAGAACTGCACCAACAGCATAGTCGCTAGCATCCGTCATAACCTCGAAAGGTAGGCTCCAATCTGGTGGCTGCACAATGGGTGCGCTTACCAATGTTCCTTTGATCGTATGAAAAGCCTCAAGACAGTTGCTATCAAATTCGAACTTCACCTCCTTGCACAACAGCCTCGTGAGGAGTCTAGCTATCTTTGAAAAATCCTTGATGAACCTGCGATAGAAGCCTGCATGCCCCAGAAAGCTGTGGATCCCCTTGAAAGAAGTAGGTGGTTGTAGGTTCATCATAACCTCGATCTTAGCTTTATCCACTTCGATGCCATCTTCTGATATGCGATGCCCAAGTACAGTCCCGTTCCTGACCATGAAGTGACACTTCTCCCAATTTAGAACTAGGTGTTTTTCCTCACATCGCTCAAGTACCCTGCATAGATTAGATAAACAGTGAGAGAAAGAGTCTCCATACACCGAGAAGTCATCCTTGAACACCTCCATTATATCTTCGATCAAGTCGGTAAAAATGGACATCACGCATCGCTGGAAAGTTTCCGGAGCATTGCACAATCCGAATGGCATGCGCCGGTAGGCGAATGTGCCATAAGGACATGTGAATGTTGTCTTCTCCTGGTCGTCTGGATGGATGGGGACCTGAAAGAAACCTGAGTAACCATCTAAAAAACAGTAGTATGGACGGTTAGCAAGTCTTTCAAGCATATGATTAATAAAGGGCAAAGGGAAGTGATCCTTGCGAGTTGCAGCATTCAGTTTATGATAATCTATGCACATTCTATGGCCGGTTATGGTCCTAGTTGGTATCAGTTCATTCCCATCATTCTTTATTACAGTGATTCCACCTTTCTTAGGAACTACATGAACTGGACTAACCCAAGTACTATCAGAAATAACATAAATTACACCGGCTTCTAGAAGTTTCATTATCTCCTTTTTAACAACATCTTTCAGATTCGGATTCAATCTCCTTTGATGTTCTATAGAACTCATCGATTCATTTTCTAGATGTATCCTATGCATGCAAAGATCAGGGGAGATGCCAGTGATATCATCGAGTGAATACCCTATAGCCTTTCTATACTTCATAAGCTCGCATAAAAGTAAAGCTACTTCCACATTATTCAAATCAGCATTCACAATCACCGGGTAAGTTGAGTTCGTTCCAAGGAATGCGTACCTGAGCCCGGCTAGAAGAGTTTTGAGCTCGAGTTTGGGTGCTTTCAATTCGCTCCAAGGGCTGTCTATCGGGTCAAGTGGCGGAGTGGGTGCTCCGTCTGTTTCTGCCGAGTTCTCCTCATCATCTAGGCTCGTGTACGCTACCATTTGCTCCATTCTTTGGCTGGAATCCAGCATCTTGGCAAAGCTCTCGGCATCCTCGCTCAGGAAACCATGCTCTCTTTCAGCTAGAGTTAGGGCGGTTTCAAGAGGATCCGGGCACAGGAGCTCTTCAGCTGCCTCATCATATACATCATCCACGCCTTCCACAGTGAAGGTCTGTCCATCCATCATCGGTTTCTTCAACAATTTATCCATCTCGAATGACATTACCATGTCGCCTAGCTGAAGGTCAATCACTCCACTCTGTACATCGATTATTGCACCAGCTGTGCATAAGAATGGCCGGCCAAGAATCAGAGGGTCTTTCGGTTCTTCTTCAAGCTCTAGAACCACGAAATCAGCTGGGATGAGTGTGTCTCCAATTCGCACATGAAGATCTTCTAACATACCCACCGGAAGCTTTGTTGATCTGTCTGCGAAGACCAATGAGATGCGCGTGGGTTTGAAATTTGTGAACCCTAACCGTTTTGCCACAGACTATGGCATAAGGTTGACACTGGAACCGAGATTGCACAGAGAGCATGCGAATGTCATGGGGCCGATCTTGACTGATAAAACGAATCTGCCAGGATCGCTTCTCTTTTTAAGGACCTTGTTCTGCAGAACAGCACTGCACTCTTTGGAGACTGCCATCACGTTTTCCCCCTCAGCTACTTTTCCGGAGACTAGGGTTTTCACGTACCGTTTGAGAGCCGGTATCATCTGAACGGCATCCGTGAGAGGCAGCTTCACGGTTAGGTCTCTGAGCATCTCTCTGCATTTAGCATCCTCTAAGTCCTTGCGAGACTTCTTAGGTGGTACAGGGTATGGGACATTGGGTTTGTATACCCTTGCTTCTGGATTGCTGGCCGAAGTTGTTGGAGTTTCTCGGCTGAGCATGTCCTCGGTTGACGGACCAGGGTGCTCGGTTATCGCTTCTTTTCCTTTTGCCGATCCGGAAGTTGTTTCCGAATTTAATGTTTTCCCGCTCATTAGCTCGATGGCGTTGACAAACTCCTTCCTAGGTGCTTCAGCTTTTCCAGGCAGAGTCCCTGGTGTTCTTTTTATAGACTCGGCGGTTTGTGCAATCTGAACATCCAGTTGCTTCATGTGGGTCCATACAGCCTCATACTTCACATTAAGATCAACATACATAGTGTCAACTTTGGAGTTGATCTCTCACTACAAGAAAACAAGTGAATACCGAGGGACAAATTCCTCGGTTTTCCGTCGGAATAACGTTATTCCGACGAAATACCGATGATTCGTTCCGTCGGAAAAATTTCCTCGGAATTTTGTAGTTCCTCGGAATTTCCTCGGAAATTTCCGACGGGATTCCGAGGATTACACATTCCGAGGACATATCGAGGACAAGCAGTCGTCGGAGAGGTCGTCGGAAAAAACCGACGGATAGATTCGTCGGAATAAACCGAGGAATATTCCGAGGTGACAAATAGTCGGAAATTTCGAGGGATGGTTTTCCTCGGAAATTTCCGAGGGATGACGTCCTCGGAAATTTCCGAGGGATGATTTCCTCGGAAATTTCCGAGGCATCGTTTCCTCGGAAATTTCCTCGAGTACAAAATCTCGGATATGACTTTACAACACAGATTGGGCCAACCACCATCTCGCGTATCCAATCGTCAAATTTTACACCTCTGGCCAAACCAGAAGACACCTATTAATAGCACATATGTAAGTTATATCAATAAATATGAATTAGTAAAAATATATGGTAAATTTAATCTTAATTTGTTTAAGGCACTCACATAGGTAAACATCCATCCAGCAAATTCTCTCTGCTTCATTTCTTCTAGTTCCGCCTCTGTGGCGTATCTATATTCGGACCGCTTCGCTGCCATGAATATCCTGTACATATGAATTAATTAGATTAAAATGTCAATTTGTTAAAATAGAATTTTGTAAGATAATAAACTTACCTCTCATATGGAAGAACGTCTTCGCAGTTCGTCAGCAAATATGTCTGCAAATGACTTCGCTCGTGCTCAGTAAGTCGACGGTCCTTTGGTTTTCCGCTAAGTCGTCCAACATCTGTGAAAATGTCTGGAACCTTAACATGATATGTTGCCCGTTCACCTCTATCATCATGCCGAGCAGATCTTCTGTTTTTGGTCTGAACTTCTGCTGGAAAGTAGTGCTCCGCAAAGTTTGAAATTTCTTCATTGATCATCTGTGCGACTATAGAACCTTCCACCCTACTTAAATTTTTCACCTTCTTCTTCAAATGGAACATATACCGCTCATACAGATACATCCATCTATACTGCACAGGACCACCAAGTTCCAATTCTCTTGCAAGGTGAATAGGAAGATGCTCCATAACATCAAAAAATGAGGGAGGAAATATCTTCTCAAGGTTGCACTGAATAACGGCAATGTTAGTCTTCAAATTTGTAATACCTTCAAGAGTCACTGATCTGCTGCATAAATCGCGGAAAAAAGCACTTATCCCTGCAACAGCTTCATGAACTTTTCTTGGTAATAGTTCCTTGAAGGCAAACGGAAGGAGGCGCTGCATCATCACATGGCAATCGTGACTTTTCAAGCCAATAAACTTTCCTTCCTTTCTGTCGATACAGTTTCGCAAATTAGATGCGTAACCATCTGGAAACTCCACATCGTTTGAAATCCAATCAAAGAACGCATTTTTCCCCTCTGTATCAAGCCGGTATATGGGAAAAGGAGCCCTACCATTCTCATCAACTTGAAGTTCTGGACGAGCACATATATCGACTAAATCCAGTCTTGACTTCAAATTATCCTTTGTTTTACCTTTAACGTTAAGGATCGTGTTCATGAGATTGTCAAAAAAGTTCTTCTCAATATGCATGACATCTAAATTATGCCTTAGCAGATGATCCTCCCAGTATGGCAAATCAAAGAAAATACTTTTCTTGTGCCAGTTATGTAGTTCTCCAACTGCATCTACAGGAAACTGCTCATGTCCACCGACGTCTGGCGTCCTTTCAGCACCAAAATCTCTTAGTTGTGTCTTCAAAACTTTCCCACTAACTTCCTCAGGTGGACCATCAAACACCTGTTTGTTCTTCCTAAAGAAATTCTTACTCCGACGGTATGGATGATCATGTGGTAGGAATCGTCTGTGACAGTCAAACCAACACGTTTTTCTTCCGTTCTTTAGTTGGAAAGCATCTGTGTCATCTTGACAATATGGACATGATAGCCTCCCATGCGTTGTCCATCCAGATAACATACCATATGCTGGAAAATCACTTATTGTCCACATTAGTACTGCCCGCATTTGAAAGTTTTCTTTACACGAAATGTCGTATGTTTCAGCACCTTCACCCCATAGCTGTTGCAACTCATATATTAGTGGCTGAAGAAACACATCAAGCGATCTCTTAGGATGCTCTGGTCCGGGAACGAGAATGGAGAGAAACAAAAACTCTCGTCGCAAGCACAAGTTTGGGGGTAAGTTATATGGTGTAACAATGACTGGCCATAGAGAATATTGTCTTCCACTCTTCCCATACGGGCTGAAACCATCGGTACATAATCCAAGGTAGACATTTCTTCTCTCATATGCAAAGTCGGGATACTTTGATTGGAAATGCTTCCACGCTTTTGCATCTGAAGGATGTCTAATCTCACCATCTGTTGAGTGCTCCGCATGCCATCTCATTCGTTGCGCTGTCCGTTCCGAAAGATACAACCTCTGCAACCTTTCCTTCAAAGGCAAATACCACATCCTTTTATATGGCACTCTAACTCTTCCACTCGTATCTTTGTAACGAGGCTTCCCACAAAATTTGCATGTAATCCGCTGGTCATCCGCCCTCCAATAAATCATGCAGTTATCGCTGCATACATCTATTACCTCATACGGTAAACTAACACCAGATACAAGTTTCTGAACCTCATAGTATGAACCAGGAGCTACGTTATCCTCAGGAAGAATACCTTTTACAAATTCAGCTATCGCATCCACACAGTCTTCAGCCAAGTTATAATCTGTTTTAATGGACATCAGTCTTGTAGCATATGATAAAGCTGAATGACCATCTCTGCAACCTTCATACAAAGGTTGCTTTCCAGCATCCAACATATCATAAAATCTCCTAGCTTCTGCATTGGGTAAATCTTCCCCTCTAAAATGATCATTTACCATCTGCTCAACACCTACACCATAGTCTAAATCCGTTCTAATTGGTTCTTCTAATCTAACCGCCGGCCGAGGTTCGCTAGTACTACCAGGTTCATATCCTGTTTCCCCGTGATGATACCAAATTTTGTAACTTCGTGTAAACCCATTTAAAAAAATATGTGTCCAAACATCCAACTCTTTAATAACCTTTCTATTTTTACAATTAGAGCAAGGACATATTAACTTACCTGTTTCGGCTTCCGGTTGTCGTTTAACTAACCCCATGAATTCCTTTAGACCTCGTTCGTATTCTTTCGTAAGCAATTTCGTGTTCGGATCCAAATGAGGTCGATCCATCCAAGAACGATAATAATTTGAAGAAGACATGTTTTTGTGAAACGAAAATCGTGTGTAAAGATATTGGGAGGAGAGAAGAAGAAATGGAGTGAATGAAGAGGAAGAGGGGTGGGTGTATTTGTAGATGAAATCCAGCCGACAATACTGACGAAATTCCAAGGAAATTCCGAGGAAAACACACCGTTCCTCGGTATTTCCTCGGAATTATTGAAATCCCACAACGGCTCCCCCAACGGGTCTCTAACGGCTCCGACATACTGAGGAAATTCTGAGGAAATACCGAGGAATCCTCGGTATTTCCTCGGAATTCTTGAAATCACCCAACGGCTCTCCAAACGGGTCTCTAACGGCTCCAAACTTTCCTCGGTATCTTACAATTATCCGTCGGAAATTTCCCACGGACCGCGTTTCCTCGGAAATTCCTCGGAAATTTCCGAGGAAACGTGATGTCCTCGGAAATTTCCGACGAAATTCCGAGGAAAACTCTCCTCTCGGAGTTTCCTCGGTTTTTCGTCGGAAATTTCCGAGGAAATCATTTTCCCTCGGAATTTCCCTCGGAATTTGAACGTTTTCTTGTAGTGTCTGCTGCCGCCGTTTGTTGACTCGCCATCAACTGCTGCATCATGTTCTTCAGCTCGTCTTGGGAGCCGGTTGCTGAAGATGAAGGCTGCGAGTTTGTGAAAGGCTGGGGCTGCGAGTTTGTGAAAGACTGCCTTGGCTGATTCCCTCCTTGGAAACGGTTCTGATTAGGAACGAATGGCCGGTTCTGGTAGTTATTGGAGTAGTTCTTCTGAAAACCCATCTGTGACTGATTTCCTTGCTTAGGATAAGTCTGATCTTGCGGATTCTTCACATTGGTGCTCCTATAGGACATGTTCGGATGAGTGTTGAAGCCTTGGTTGTTGAAACCGCGGTTCTGCCCGAAACTTTGTCCCGTCACATAATTCACCTCCATTTGATCATTCTCGGTTTCTTCCTCATAGGCTTGAGCGATAGGTGCTTCCCCATTCTTGTCCACAAAGTGGACTGACTTCTGGTTCTTTTTTAGCAAAAGGTTAACCATGGCCGAGAGCTCATCAATCTTCTTGGAGTCCACACTGTTGACCTTCTTCCTGTCATACTCCGGGATTTTGTTGCTGGAACTTGCGGCTAGGTTCTCGATCAGCTCCAGAGCTCCTTCCTTTGACTTAGTGTAGAAGTCACCGTTACTAGCTGCATTCAGGGCGTTTCTGTAGTCCCAATCTACTCCGTCATAGAAGGTGCTGAGCAGCTGCTCATCACTAAACCCATGGTGAGGGCAATCGCGCTTGTACTCCTTAAACCGCTCCCATGCTTCATTGAAGGATTCGCCGGACTGTTGCTCGAATGAGGAGATCTTGTTCCTCAAGGCTGCGGTCTTGGATTTCGTGTAGAACTTATCCAAGAAGGCTGCTCGCGCATTAGCCCAAGCCTGGTGGTAAAGATTTTAACCACTGTGATGCTTTTCCCGTAAGAGAGAAAGGGAAAAGCTTGCACTTCAAGAAATCTGGAGGTACACCATTGGAGCCGGTTGTGCTACAGATCTCTTCGAAGTTCTCGATGTGATCCATCGGAATCTCAGCAGGCAGACCGTGGAACATGTGTTGCTTCACGAGGGCGATCATTTGAGGCTTGATCTCGTAATCTTGCCTCTGGATGGTCGGGGTAACGATCGCAGATCGATCCTGGTAGTATACGTGAGCCGCATCTTTGTCCCCAAAAGCAGGTTGTGCAATGAGTTGCCTCTCCTATGTAGCTGAGCTGTGATGTCTATTTGTCCGCCCATCTCTGAGTTGGCGGTGTCAGACATTTCTGCTTCTTTAACGGGTGTGCTGCGTCTTCTGTTTCCTCGTTCTATTCTTGCTAGCTCGTCGTTTGTCAAGCTAAGAAGGTCCTTGTTTTTGCTCCTCGTGCTCCTTGTGGACATGCACCTGAAACACAAAAACAAAGAAGAAAAGAAAACAGGTTTAGTAAAGTTATTAGTCTAATAATTCAGTTGTAAACCAAAAGTGAATACTTGGTCCCCGGCAACGGCGCCAAAAACTTGATAAACGAGTTTTAAACCCTTATTTCCTACTGCAAGTGCACAGCATACGAAGTAGTACTTAGGGATCGATCCCACGAAGACCAGTTTCACACTTTGATCTAATGAGCTAAATCAAAAGCTAAGACAATTCAATTATGGTTTTGGTTTTGTAAATAGCAAGTAATAAAAGAAAAATCGGTTGTAAAGATAATATTAAACAAGCGTTAGGTCAAGGAATATCGCAGGAGATTCAGAGCAAAGGATCAAATAACTATTCAGGCAGTGATTAAGCACAAGTCTAGAACTCAAACATAAAGATAATATCAATCCACTCTCGTGGTACCAATATCTTTGTCTATCAACCTGGAATTCCTAACTCTCGCTGGTACTAGAAATCGTAGACAAGCTTTAAGATCAGGTTTAATATGTTCACAATTCTCCAATACATCTACTCTCGCAGGTAATGAATAAATTTCTCACCAATGTTCTTTCTAGCAACCTAACAACTCTCGCTGTCTAAGTTAACCTGACATCAATGAATCAAGTGATCAATTCGATCCAAGCATTAAGGATAACAAGGGTGAAGACATCGAATTGAATAGCCTATTTGTGTTTAACCCTAAAGCTCATGAATTCCTTTGACAAACCTTAACCTAACTAAGAGATCTATTCAGACATAATTAAAGAAGAAGAAAACAAAGAGATTATAGAGTTCATCATAAAAGCTTGAATAGATAATGAAAGCTGAAAATAACTTAATAAGAACTTGAACAAAGCATAAATATAGATAACAAAAGCTGGAAATAAACTTATTAGAACTTAATTAGAGCATAAATATAGATAATAAGAACTGAAAGTAAAATTTAATTAAAGCATAAATGTTAAAGCTTAAAAGAAACTAATAAGAACTTGATAAAAACATAAACATTAAAGCTTAAAGGAGAGAAGAAGCAATGTTTAGAAGCTAGAGAAGAGTGGGAGAAGAAGATGGTGTGTTTTGAAGCATCAAGAGTGAGTCCATTATATAGGCCAAGGTGTAGGGGAGTAGGTAAGACGGGGAACAACCGTTCTGGAGGAGAACGGTCGTTCTAGTTGGTCGATCGAAGTAGGTGGGTGTTGGTGAGTCGGGGAACGGTCGTTCTTGGTGGAGAACGGTCGTTCCGTGCTTGGTTGTTGGTGGAGTAGGTGAGCTTGGGAACGATCGTTCTCTGGAGAGAACGGTCGTTCTCTGGCTTTTGTCGGCAAGGTAGGTGAGGTGAGGAACGACCGTTCTGTTGAGGGAACGGTCGTTCTCCGTGGTCGTTCTACACCAAGAACGGTCGTTCTCTTCAGTTGGTCCTTTTCTCGTGTTTTCCACATTAACTCGACTCGAACATGTCCGTAAACGCCAAACTCCTTCGGAACTCCATAAAATCTGTAAAAAGACTCGAAACAATAGAAAAGACTCGAAAAACTAACGAAAGATGCAAATCAAAACTCAAACCGAAAACTAAAAACAAATCAAAATACGTTAAAAATACATAATATCAGTGACTATAAGGAGATAACACAAAAATGCAATACTGAAGTGATGACATCAAGCAAGACGAAAATGAAATTAGCAGGCTCAGTTGCTTTGGTTCCTTCTACTGACCATGCTGAAGCATTACACCTGAGAGCAGAACTTGAAAAACAAGCAAAAAAATTGGAGACCGTGGAAGCTCAAATGGAAGAGATAAGAAAACAGCAGATAAGCTTTGAAGCTATCCAATCGAAAGTTGAACTTTTGGAAAAGGAGGTGACGATTCTGAGAGGGAAGACGAAGCCTAACGAGGTCATTCTTGTGTCTCAAGGTTTCGTATATGATTAATATGTAAAAATTGGTAGGCTACGATCAGAATTGTGTTGACTATCGAGTTGAGAAATCTGGTTGGTGCCTCAACGAATTGATGAGATTAGTCAGTGAACTTTCGAAATTTCATACCTTCACACTTTCAAGGAAGGACTACTTCTATGAAGACAAGAAAACCGTGTAGACAGTGGGTTTCGCAGAGCCGAGCTCTTTACCCTTTCAAGGCGCTGTGGATCAGTAATTCAGAGACCAACATGGTGAGAAAAGCAAGTGTTATGGGTATGCAAGGTAGTATTCATCCTACCAGTTTGTGTATTTCTTTACCTTCCTCCTTGATATATTAATGAAATTTTAAATCAATATGCAAGAGAGTGGCAAGTACGTGATTGTGGTTTGTAAGTGGTATAAAAGATAAAATTTACCTGGATCAAAACAATGGGAGCTACTTGCTCCCTCATAATACTTTTCTTTTGTCCCACCTTAATATGAATACATACTGCAGGAATCAGAAGACAATACTGGTAGGATGAACAAATATATCAAGGAGGAAGGCTAAACTTTACAGGATCGTTGATATACAAGTTTTAACACCCATCTTGAATTGGTCATTTTTAGTGAGTTTATGTCAAAGACTCTGCTCCACCATGGTAAACTATCTTACATTGATGTAAAGTAGTCATTTTTTATTATGATTTGACTCAATTTGACTTAGTTCAGTGTTTGATTTGCTCTGTTCTTTATTATAGTCAGGAATAAAGGAAAGGGTGTTAGATTTGGCCGAGTTTGTGGATAAGGGTGTGCAAGTTAAGCTGACCGGTGGTAGACAAGGTAAAAAAGAAATGAGCTTTTATATGATTACGCTAAGTTGATTTTTACTCTTCTCGCATTTGAGATTTGTTGAGGTTTTTATTTATTTGTGCAGTCACTGGAACTCTTAAGGGCTATGATCAGTTGCTCAACCTTCTCCTAGATGAGGCAGTAGAGTTTGTTCGAGTATCTCTTTCGTTGTATTATCTGTATGTATGTGAATTACTGCACGACATGGGATGAGTAGTTTAGGTCATGTAGATCCATGTTCAACCAAGAGAGTCTCTGTATCTAATTTTGAGTCTGTTTACTCTTGCAGCATACAATGTTTCCATCTGTGTGTGTATCTATGTGATATAAACTTTGATTAGATTGGTGAGAAGAGAGGTTCTCTGATCTCTTAATCATGTTTGTTGTGATGTAATTGAGATAAGTATTATTCTTTTGTCTATTTCGTTACCAGAAGCTCTGTTGTCTTCTTGATCTCCATGATTTATACTGTATTATTTTGACCCTCTTCTGTATCTCATTCAATCTTACGCGGCTACATACGAATATCGCTATGTGTTTGTGTTTCTATGCCATTTGAAGTCATATATATCTTGAAGAGAGTTTTTTTAAAATTTGTTTAATCATGTTTGCTGTGATATGAACTCTTTTATCTAATTTGAAACTAGATCTGGGTTGTCTTGTTGATTTGGATGATCTATATATACTATTATGACCCTTGACTGGTGTTGAACCAGATCATGATGATCCTTTGAAGACTACCGACCAGACGAGACGCCTCGTATACTTTCCTTCCTTCACTATTTATGTGTAATCCTATATAATGCAAATAAGAGAATTATTTCTTTTGGTTACATACGTCTTATCATGATGATACTTTGAAGACTACCGACCAGACGAGACGCCTCAGTTTGATTGTACGACTCGTATACTTTCCTTCCTTCACTATTTATGTGTAATCCTATATAATGCAAATAAGAGAATTATTTATTTTGGTTACATACGTCTTCGTACTTGTAATGGAGTTTATAGTTTAAACCCATCAGATTCTATAAAACTATGTGTTGTCTCTGGTTTTAGGTTTGCCGTGGAACTGCGGTCATGCTCGTGTCACCAACAGATAGAACTGAAGAAGTCGCTAACCCGTTCTTTCAACCAGAAGCTGTCTAAAGAGTGGGCATAAGTTATTCAAATTTGATGTACATACATGAAGCATTCAAGTACGTTCCGTGAAGTACCGTGGTTAAAGCAATTTAGGTGAAGTAATTCTTGATAATCTATGTTTTTCTCATTCCTTTTATTTGTTTGTTTGTTTATATTTTGATTTGCTATGCTCTTATTTAATTAATTGCAATCGTGGTGAGTTAGATGATGACCCTGGCGGCCATGGAACTTGAAAAGACTGTATACACACCCATATAGTCATAGTGATAAGAGTAGCTTCGCCTTTGATGGACGGGTAGACCAATACATTACTGGGCATATTGAATCTCGTGACAAAGGTCAAACCAATTTTTAGGCATCTCAACTGTAGATAGAACAAATATTAGAGCTATATGTACTCTTCTCATATAGTTCTATGGATATTCGAAGTGGTATATTGGTCATAATTTCGAAATGTCAATGACTCACCATATTGGTAGTTTTATATCGAGCTTAAGATCACTAGAATCACATAAGACAAGATGACAAACTATTCATATAAACACTAATTTAAATTTTTTATCAGAATAATTTATTAAGTCAAAGATATCGTATACAATTTTATCTACTGTAGACAAATTGCAGTTTCTTAAGATTTGTAAAATCACCTTAAATAAAAGAAATATATAAAACCAGATAAACATATATAATCAGTCAAGTTATATACACTACAAAGAATAATCTGTAAAAATATATGTTGTTTGTATAATCTGTGTGTGTACACATTTATAAATAATTTATGTAGATCACTTGAGTATATAAATCTCACTTCAATAAATTAAACCCACATGGTTGAATTTCACATCCAAATTTCAAAGGATTTGCCACAAATAAATATACATTCTGTTTTAAAATGGCTCAACAGAATGATCGAGACCTATGCAAGTTTTAACAAAGAAAAATTTGGATAATTTCCTATATTTATATAATACACATGCAAATAACAACTAGCTTTGGAATTGTACCATTAATACCTAAACTAATATGTGGTGTTTAGAAATAAACGAAATAAGTTAAATTTACAGTTCAAGTCAAAATACAGTCACAATTTAGCATTAGAATAATTGAGATTGGATGTTGGATGTAATGACTAATGATATAATGCCCCAACCGCTCCTACCGGTGAGTCACACATCCCTCAGTCGGGTTCGTGGGCTCCACCCCTGTCCGACGGTCGGTGCGTTATTCCGGAGGCTCGAAAGTCATGATATACTGTCCCTGCAATCACCACATGACCGTTCCCCGTGTTTTTTCCTAACTCACACGGTACCGCGAATGACTTCCCGGTAGGTCACCCATCTTTCCACTGCTCCAGCTCAAACACGTTAACTCTGGAGTTCTTTCGGGATGGTTAACCAAAAAGGTAAGTGCACTTTGGTGACATTGGTAACCAAATCAATTCTTTTAACCTTTCCCATATATGTTTCCATATATACCAGATATCGAGATGTTACAATTCACCCGCACTCAGAGTGCAACGTCCTCGTTGCACACCACGACCAGTCCCAGAACGTCTCCCAGGTCAGCACTGGGATGACTAACCAGCTCTGATACCACTTATAACGCCCCAACCGCCCCTACCAGTGATCCCACATGTCCTCTCATTAGGCCCATTGGGCCTACCCCTATCCGACGGTCGGTGCGTTATTCGGGAGGCTCGAAAATCATGATATACTGTCCCTGCAATCACCACATGACCGTTCCCCGTATTTTTTCCTAACTCACACGGTACAGCGAATGACTTCCAGTAGGTCACCCATCCTTCCACTGCTCCAGCTCAAGCACGCTTAACTGTGGAGTTCTTTCGAGATGCTTAACCGAAAAGGTAAGTGCACTTTGGTGACATAGGTAGCCAAAACAATTCTTTTAACTTCTCCTAAATATGTTTCCATATATACCAGAAATCGGGATGTTACAATTCACCCCCACTCAGAGAGCAACGTCGTCGTTGCATACCACGACCAGTCCCAGAACGTCTCCCAGGTCACCACTGGGACGACTAACCAGCTCTGATACCACTTATATCGCCCCCACCGCCCCTACCAGTGAGTCACTCATCCCTCAGTTGGGCTCGTGGCCCCCACCCCTTTCCGACGGTCGGTGCGTTATTCAGGAGGCTCGAAAGTCATGATATACTGTCCCTGCAATCACCACATGACCGTTCCCCGTGTTTTTTCCTAACTCACACGGTACCGCGAATGACTTCCTGGTAGGTCACCCATCTTTCCACTGCTCCAGCTCAAGCACGCTTAACTCTGGAGTTCTCTCGGGATGGTTAACCGAAAAGGTAAGTGCACTTTGGTGACATAGGTGGCCAAATCAATTCTTTTAACCTTTCCCATATACGTTTCCATATATACCAGATATCGAGATGTTACAATTCACCCCCACTCAGAGTGCAACGTCCTCGTTGCACACCACGATCAGTCCCAGAACGTCTCCCAGGTCAGCACTGGGATGACTAACCAGCTCTGATACCACTTATAATGCCCCAACCGCCCCTACCAGTGACCCCACATGTCCTCTCATTAGGCCCATTGGGCCTCTCAATATGCCCACATGTCCTCTCATTAGGCCCATTGGACCCACCTCTATCCGACGGTTGGTGCGTTATTCGGTTGGCTTGAAAGTCATGATATACTGGCCCTGCAATCACCACATGACCGTTCCCCGTATTTTTTCCTAACTCACACAGTACCGCGAATGACTTTCCGGTAGGTCACCCATCCTTCCACTGCACCAGATCAAGCACGCTTAACTCTGGAGTTCTTTCGGGATTATTAACCGAAAAGGTAAGTGCACTTTGGTGACATAGGTATCCAAATCAATTATTTTAACCTCTCCAATATGTTAGAAATCGGGATGTTACAAATGAATTAACTGGAAACATAGAGAACTCGGAAAATAAAGAGCTATTGTTTGTTCTTTGAGATGTACCCTAAAATACACAATCACATTCATATCATCTCCAAATGTTTCACGGGTAAATAGAAAAAAGAAAATTAGGAGGCCAAAAACTACTTCAATTTATTATCATGTATACTTAATTATTACTAGATAGTTCGCCCGCAGATTCGAGGGCATGAAATTTGTAAAAAATAGACTAATACGGAATTTGATTAGGATAACTCTAATATGCACTAACTAATGTAATATGAAAGTTAGGGCCGACGTAGGGAATAAAAATGCAGTTTGATTGATATGATTTGGGTTTGATAAATTGTGGTTGTAGTTAGGAGATGTACTTTGGGAACCGAAATTCACACAATCGATTTCGTAAAGTAAATAGGGGGATTCCGAGATTTCTGGGAAGAACTCGAGAAAAGAGATCATAAAAGACTTTTATTGACTTGTTGTCGAATAAGAATTTTTCGTACAATGTTCGTAACCCAAAGTGCAAAACTAGAGCCTAAGCCGTAAAGTACGAGAAGTATGGATCATTTGAATGTGAGTACAAAGATGTATATTTATACTAAGTAGTCTAGGGTCTCGAGAGCTCGTCTTAGCGATGTGGGATGTTGAGAAACCCTTCTCCGGCCGCCGAATTTGACCTAGGGTGGCACGGCCCGCGAGCTCGTCTCCTCCGGTCCGGCCCGATTGCGTATTTCGGCACAGCTCATCTTTGTGCCTTCAGTTCGATCCTTCCTTCGGTTTAATCGTGGTTTGATGTCTTAAATCAAAAGAATTATTAGAGAAAATAATGTGATAATTATACAAGTTGTGAAATAGAAAAATGTGATTATTGAAATATCCACTGATAAGTCATATAATATATAAACTTTGGAGATTCGATGGAACTTGAAAAACTTTACAGTTAGAAAGTAATTTACAACTTATTTAAAAATGTGGTAGAAAAGGTAATAGAATGATTGAAAACGGTCTTCAAATGAATTTTTTGGTTCGTTGGTTGTGGATTTTGTGTTACTCTTAAGTGAGAGGGAGAGAGGGGAGGCGGAGGGAGTGAGGGGAAAAGAAGTAGAGAGAGAGACTGTAATGATTGAAAAGAGTTCTAAAATGAATATTAAGTTCATTAGCGTAATGGACGAGCATCAAGTGATTGGAGATGTGTGTTCTCCAATCACTTTATGTATGTTGTGAGACACAAAGAGCGAGAGAGAGAGATAGAATCATACTAATTAAAAGGGATAGAATCAAACCTTTTGAAGCTGCCCACGTCAGCTTAATGCCAGGTAATAATTCCTGACCAATGAGAGCTCTTCTTCGTTCATTTACAATTTAAAATTGTCTCCCGTACGACCGAAAACAAAAAATCCAACAGGCCACCTCATTAGAAAAAAATAAAGCACCTCCTGAACTTGAAAGAAAATAAACCCAAATATAGGCCCAACCATTACATAAACCCAACTCGGCCCATTTGATTTACTTGCTCGGGAGTTTGTCTTCAACTTCTGCACCTCTCTGACTGTCGGCTTTCTCAGCTCTTCCGGCCACCACCATCTTCGACACAATTCATTCATTTCCGTTTTGAAACCGCTTACTTAAAGATCAAAGCCTTCCCACCTCCTCAATCCTTAAAAGCTTTCATAACCCATTGTGTAACCTCCTAATTCCGCCTCTTCCTCTCCCACGGGCAACAATGATAAATACCATCACAACTGTGAAGACCTTCTCCTTCTTCAGACTCAAACACTATAGTTATCAGCAGACATGACTAAGGGGAACTTCAAAAGTCGTCAAGCTTTCACCGGTTCCGGAACTCCATCTCAGCTGGTCAAACCATTCGGTGGCATCGAGTGGGGCTTAGTGAAGAGAAGTTAGTGTTCCGCTTGCTGCATTTTTGGGAGGCCAGAAACCCCAGCAAAGGCGGGCTCTTAATCGGTTTGGAACTTCTACTCATTGACGAGAAGGTACAGTTCCTTACTTCATATAGTTACACTTTTGAATTGCAGGGTTTGTATAGTTATTACGCCTTGTTCTTTCTGCTCGACATCGATATTCTTTGCTATTTTGCCTGCAGGTTTCTACACTCTTAGCTTCACCTAGCAAAGGTAACAGATTAACTGCTTTCTTTTCTGTTTTATAGTAAGATTTGATTACTATGTGGTGGCTCTATGAGTTTTTTAGTGCTCAGAATTTTGCATAGGAGTAAAATCATATAAAAAAATAAAAAAAGCTTATCAATTACTGTTAATTGGCATATGTGGTGTAGTTACTCATCGGTGATCTGAAGGTGATGCCAATTAACAGCAACTTCGGATTCCAAAGTAAAATATGTTAGGATTGGGTACATGTTTGTTACACTAATCAGTTTGCTCGAACTGTCATTCTTCTGTTCTACCAAGCAGCACAACCTGACACTACCAGAGAAGAAGAGCGAGTCAAGCTTATGGCCCAAGTTTGTCCCTACCATTCATCTAACCCGGAATCTATCCTAAAAATGAAACTGGTTAACCCATCTCTCTTTCTTTTAATTATTCAATAAATCTCAGGTGGTCTACGGAAAGACAACCTTCTAGGTCGTAGACGTTGTTGAGAGTCACAAGAAACTATCATAGTGTTATATTTTGTCACTCTCACGGGTAATATTTTCTCTCAAGATTTCACATAGGTGATAAATTATAATATATTTTCAACTTTTCTCTAATGGTTTTAGCTTCTCCGTTTACATTAGTGGCCTTCATCTAAACTTTATTTCGATTACAATTTTGTTTTGAAGCATTTTGGTGTTCTACAGTGATTTTTGTTTTCGTTTTCGACATCTTAACAATTTGACTTGCTTTTTATGTATTTGGTCAAAAAATGGTCTCGGGTACAAGTATCTAATAGTTTCATTTCTTGACTAAAAGTTTTGTTCATAATCTCATTTGTCAAAAAATTAGCTCATGTTGTCTAATGGTAGTGCCAGTAAATCTTACAGTAATTCACATTGCAGACCATCACAGACATTGAATCTAGCAGGGTTCCTAATTGGTATTAGATGTTGTTAAAATCGGATTGTATCTCTCTTTTCACTACAAGAAAACAGCTGAATAGGGACAGAAATTAACGACATAAAAATAATATGGCTAAATAACGACATACTAAGGACGTATTAACGACATATTTAACTCTCGTCGTAAATATGAGACTATTTTAGGACATCAGAGGGCGTCGTTAATTACGGACGTGTTAACGACACCACACAGCAAGTAGGATGAAACAGAATTTGTCGGTGACAAATAGTAATTATAGACAAATTAACTATGTATTTTAAGTGTCCTAAACTTTAGCGACGTTTACCAATATCGTTAAAATTTATTTTCCATTTGCCGCGGTATTATTTGGCATTTCAAGAAAGGAGCCAACCCAAATCCATTGAAGTATTGAAACTTTTTCATTTTGCCGCTACATCTCTTGAAATTGGGCATTTAACCAAGCCAATTATATTAACCAAAACCAGAGTTCTTTGTGACTCCTTCCCTAAAGCACATCTTCTCTCCGAGATCCCTCCTTATAAGAAAAACCCTAAATTCCAGAATTCGGCGAAATCCACAAATCACGAAATCACCGGCGGAGCTTGCTGCGTTAACTGTCAGAGACTCAACCAGCGGTGGTGCTTGCGGCGTTATCCGGTAAAGTTTTTCTCTTTTTTTAGAGACTGAAGCGGCGATAGAGCTTCCTGGGTTATTAAATGATGATTTTTCTGATGCTCTAAGATTTGGGTTACGATTCCTTAGTCATTTGTTAATAATGGTCTAGGATTTTGGTTCCAATTTGTCCTGTACCCATGATTCCCCAAGTCTGAGCTATCTTTGATTTGTCTCTCTTGCAGAGATGCTCTATCGTATTTGATTTCATTAGATGATTTTCTTTCATATAGCTACACAGTAACTATCTTAGAGATCTGCGACTAACAAGTTACCTTTTCTTGTTTCTTTTTTCTTTTCAGAGATATGACTACTCGAAAGAACACTGACTATGGTGTTGGGACACCGGTTTTGACTCCAGGCACGGGTGCTCGGTTTTCTTCTCAGAGGGCTCTTAATAATGGGAAGGGACCGTCTGCAGTTGTTTCTTCGACGTGAACATGAGATGGTAACTTTCTAATTTTTGTTTAAGTTTTATTTACCTAAATTATTTACTCAAAGTTCTTTTTAATGTTTTAGCTAATTGAAATTGGCGAGCTTCCTTCACGCCTTGATCTTCTCATGGATACACACAAGATGAAATCTGATGGTGTTATCATTGATCCAAGAACAATTCGAATTGTAGACGAGGTGAATAAGAAGGCTGCAGAAAAGTTATCTCAGCTGGCGGAGGATGGAGACGAGTTTGACGACACACCTCGAGAGATGACAAAGTCTGAGATGGATGACTTGTTTAAAACAGGTACAATTTCTTGTTCATTTGTAGTTGAATTCCTTAGATTATAGTATCAGGTTTCTCTTCCAATGGGAAATTGGTAGAAAACACTTACTAGTTTATTTATAGATCGATGCTTCTTGCTTTTGGTATTTTGTGACTTGATTCCTATTTCATTACTCTAACACTATGTTTAGTTTCTTACAGACTGCTCCATTTAGGAAAGGGCGTTGGTATGGTATGGGTTCAGCTTCCGAGTGTATCGCAGGCTCCTCGTCATCTACTCCTAGTCCTGTGATTACAACCCTTCAGGCTCAGCTTAAATCAACGCAAAAAGTGTTGGAAAGGAAACTATTTTAGAGGTGATGGAGAAAGTGTTTAAGAAAATTTGGGAGAGAAAAGTTTTGAAAGGAAGACTTTGTAGAATGCTTTATATTTCTTGATTTTAACTTGGTTACAAATGAGAAGGGGGTGGAGGTATTTATAGCCTCCACATTACAAAATATCTTACATATTATAATCTAAAATCTAGAGAATTCTTTCATAATATCTATATTATTTTATTCTTAATTATCTAGATAATTCCATATGAATATCTAGATTTTTTTTGTTTAAGGAGGTGGAGTGATTAGATATTTTTAAGTGATCTTCTAGAAATTGGATCAAGTTGTTTTGGATTTGGCCCATGATTTAACTTGATCCAAAATCAAGTTTAGTTTTCAACACCCCCTCTTAAACTTGATTTTGCTACCCCGAGCAAACTTCTCATCTTTATGAAGTCTTCACGCTTCAGTGGCTTGGTGAAGATATCGGCTACTTGATCGTTTGTCTTCACATACTCCAATTGTACTTCCAACTTAGTAACACACTCTCTAATGTAATGATAGCGAGTGTCAATGTGCTTACTTCGATCATGGAAGACAGGATTCTTTGCCAATGCTATTGCTGACTTGTTGTCCACAAAGATCTTCGTTGGCTCTTCTTGTGGCAAACTCAACTCTTTCACCAGATTTCTTAGCCAGATAGCATGACACACACATGAAGTAGCCGCTACATACTCCGCTTCACAAGTAGAAAGGGTGACAATTGGCTGCTTCTTTGACATCCATGTGAAAGCGGTTTCTCCAATGAAAAACACAAATCCACTTGTGCTTTTCCGGTCATCTACATCTCCTCCCCAATCGCTATCGCTATATCCAACAAGCTTGTAATCATCAGAAACAGAGTAATACAAGCCAAAGTTTATGGTACCTTTGATATAGCGAAGGATCCTCTTGGCTGCCTTGAAGTGAGTTGTTGTTGGATGCTCCATGTATCGGCTCACAACTCCAACTGCATATAGAATGTCTGGTCTTGTGCAAGTCAGATAACGTAGGCTTCCAACCAAGCTCTTAAAAAGTGTTGAATCCACACTCTCTCCTTCTTCTTGCTTTGACAGCTTGGCTCCACATTCCATTGGCGTACAAACTGGATTTGAGTCATCCATCTTGAACTTCTTAAGCACATCCTTAGCATAGCCTTCTTGAGTAATGAAGATTCCATTTTCTTCTTGCTTCACTTCAATTCCAAGGTAGTAGGACATCAATCCAATATCGGTCATCTCAAACTCCTTTGTCATCTCTATCTTGAAATCTTCAAACATACTTGGATTGTTGCCTGTAAATATCAAGTCATCTACATACAAGCATGCAATCAGTATATCATTGTCTTGAGTTTTGATATAGAGTGCATGCTCATATGGACACTTGATGAAGTTTTTCTCCTTGAAGTATTTATCAATCCGAGTGTTCCATGCTCTTGGTGCTTGTTTGAGCCCATAAAGTGCCTTCTTCAACCTTAAGACTTTGTCTTCTTCTCCCTTGACTATGTAGCCTTGTGGTTGTTCAATGTAAACTTCCTCTTCAAGTTCTCCATTCAAGAAGGCTGATTTGACATCCATTTGATGTATCCTCCAACTCTTTTGGGCTGCCAATGAAATTATTAGTCTAACAGTTTCTAAACGAGCAACAGGGGCAAATACCTCGTCATAGTCGATTCCGGCTCTTTGACTATATCCTTTTGCCACCAATCTTGCCTTGTATCTTTCAACTTCTCCTTTAGAGTTCTTCTTTGCTTTGTACACCCACTTTACACCAATTGCTTTATGCCCATTTGGAAGTGAAGCTAACTCCCATGTCTCATTCTTCTGTATCGCCTTGATTTCTTCATCCATTGCATCCTTCCATGTCTTCTTTTCCATAGCTTCTTGGAAATTCATGGGCTCGCAATCCGCAAATAGACAAAATAAAGTGAGATTATCTTGATTTTCAGTTACCTCATAAATCTCTTGAAGACTTCTAAAACGTGGAGTCCTTTCACTTGAGTTCTCATCTCCTTGAGAACTTGGTGTTGGTGAAGTTGGTGGGGTAACTGGTGGATCCTCTCTTGGTTGCTCATCTTCTTCAATATGTGGAAAGAAGTTGTAGTCTTCATCAATTGATCTCCAATCCCATTCTCCTTCTTCATCAAAGATGACATTCCGACTGATGATTGTCTTCTTTGTTTCAGGATTGTAGAGCTTGTAGCCTTTGGAGTTAGCATCATACCCAATGAAGATGTACTTCTCACTTTTATCATCTAGCTTGCTCCGCTTCTCTTCTGGAACATGAGCATGAGCAATACTTCCAAATACTCTTAGATGTGAGACCCCAGGCTTCCTTCCACTCCATGCTTCTTGTGGTGTCTTTCCCAAAACGCTTCTTGTTGGAGATCGGTTTGATAGATAAACAGCGCACGCAACTGCTTCTGCCCAAAACTCCTTTGGTAGCTTCTTACTTTTGAGCATGCTTCTTGCCATCTCAAGGATAGTCCTATTCTTCCTTTCCGCTACTCCATTTTGTTGAGGAGATCTAGGCACCGTCAATTGTCTTCTAATGCCGTTATCTTCACAATACTTCAAAAATTCTTTGGACATGAACTCTCCTCCACGATCAGATCTCATGGCTTTGATCATAAGGCCACTTTCCTTCTCAACATGGGCTTTGAACTTTTTGAAGTTTTCAAATACTTCTGATTTTTCTTTCAAAAAGTAAACCCATGTCTTTCTTGAGAAATCATCAATAAAGAGAAGGAAGTAGTTACTCTTACCGAGTGAACTTGGTTTGATCGGGCCACATACATCTGTATGTATGAGTTCCAATGGCTTCCGTGCTCTTGTCTTTGACTCATTTGGAAAGCTCATTTTGAATTGCTTTCCAAGTAAACATCCTTCACAAACTTGATTTGGATGATTGATGCAAGGCAATCCTCTCACCATTTCCTTCTTGGAAAGTTGCTCTAGGCCTCCAAAATTGAGATGTCCGAATCGGAGATGCCAAAGCCAAGACTCCTCCTTATAGCACATCTTGAGGCATTGTGCGATGTCATTTTGAATGTTTAGGACAAACATTCGATTCCTTGTCATCGGCACCTTGGTGATTAGATTGTCTTCATGATCTCTTATAGAAAGGTTGTTATCCTTTAAACGAATATCATAACCTTTCTCTAAGAGTTGTCCTAGGCTCAAGATGTTGGTCTTCATGTTTGGAATATAGTAAACATTGGAAATGAATTGATGGTCTCCATTCTTCAATCGAATGAGAATATTTCCTTTACCTTTCACCTCCATCTTTGATTCATCTCCTAAAGCCACGTTTCCTTTCACCGATTCATTAAGCTCCACAAACATGCTTCTTTTCCCGCACATGTGATTGCTTGCACCACTATCGAGGTACCATTTGTGAATCTCCTCTGGTTCATCTTTCTTGTAAGCCATCAATAACATATCATCTTCTTTGCTCCTTTCTTCAATATAGTTGGACTTCTCTTCAACTCTGTTGTTGTTCGGAGCTTTGCATTCGGAAGCATAATGTCCAAACTTTCCACAATTGTAACATTTAACACTTGACTTATCGTACCTTGTTTTTGGGCTTCCTCTTCCCCGACCTCTTGATGAGCTTTCTCCTCTTTGGTTTGTATGGTCTTCATTGGATCTCCAACCACGTCCATGTACATAACCACGACCTCTTCCTCGGGCTTGACCACCACCACGTCTTTGATAACTTCGGCCAGTTTCTTCTTTAGTATCAATCCGCATCTTGAGTACTTGCTCTGCGATGTCTTCCTTTTTCTTCTTCTTTTCTTCATATGCTTGCAGTGATCCAAGAAGTTGCTCCATCGTCATAGTCTCCAAGTCTTTTGTCTCTTCAATCACCGTGACAATATGCTCAAATTTTGAATCCAACGATCTAAGAACTTTCTCCATGATTCTCACCTCATCTAACTTCTCACCGTTTCTTTTTAGGTTATTAGTAACCGTTAAGACTCTTGAGAAGTAATCAGAGATGAGTTCACCTTCCTTCATATGCAAGGCTTCAAATTCTCCTCTTAAAGTTTGAAGACGTACCTTCTTAACTTGTTCAGCTCCTTTGTAAGAAGTTTGAAGCTTCTCCCATGCTTCTTTGGCCGACTTTGCTCCTGCGACCTTCTCGAATGTGTCTTCATCTAATCCTTGATAGATTAGACAGAGAGCCTTCTTGTCTCTCTTCCTTGAGTCTCTCAAACCATCCCTTTGAGTTTGAGATAACCCACCATCATTCTCCGGTTCAATGAAGCCTTTCTCGACTATCTCCCACACATCATGTGCTCCTAGGATAGCCATCATCCTTAAACTCCAATTGTCATAGTTGCTCTTTGTGAGCATTGGGACTTGGAAGGGAACACCATTGTTTGACATCTTTAAGAGAAATAACTAGCTCTGATACCACTTTGTTGGAAAGGAAACTATTTTAGAGGTGATGGAGAAAGTGTTTAAGAAAATTTGGGAGAGAAAAGTTTTGAAAGGAAGACTTTGTAGAATGCTTTATATTTCTTGATTTTAACTTGGTTACAAATGAGAAGGGGGTGGAGGTATTTATAGCCTCCACATTACAAAATATCTTACATATTATAATCTAAAATCTAGAGAATTCTTTCATAATATCTATATTATTTTATTCTTAATTATCTAGATAATTCCATATGAATATCTAGATTTTTTTTGTTTAAGGAGGTGGAGTGATTAGATATTTTTAAGTGATCTTCTAGAAATTGGATCAAGTTGTTTTGGATTTGGCCCATGATTTAACTTGATCCAAAATCAAGTTTAGTTTTCAACAAAAAGAGCTCAGATGATAGCAACAAAGGATATTGTTACACAACAGAAAATGGATTTTCAAGCTCAGATGAAAGCAATGAAGGAGGAGTTTGACAAGCGCTTTAACGATGGTGAGGAGCGTTTCTTATCAACCAACTAAATCAACTCTTTGGTAATATATAACATTTTGTTGTAGTAAGAAACCAATAGCGGTTTCGGGCAAGATAATCGATTAACTTAGATTTTGTGAAGAACATGATTAATGATTTGTGGTGTAACTTCTTAAACAATATGATATTATATATTTATTTTCTATTTTTGATTTTTTTAATCAATTTTAATCTTCCGTAGCTAAGTTCATTGCTAATTTACAACACTCAGTAATGTCGGTTCTACGTCGTTAAATAGTCAGACGTCGTTAAAAAGCGGCAATAAAGACGTGGTTAAATAGCGACGATAGACAGCGACATCTAAAGTTACGTTGCTAATACGTCCCTAAATAGCGACAGCATATACGTCGTTAAATAGCGGCGACTTAGCAACACTTTACTTATCGTAGGCAATTAATGACATATTAGGGACGAATTTTTTTTGCGACATGTGATTAAGGACGATTTTCTCGTTGTCGTTAAGTTGTCCCTAAACACGATTAACGACGTATTAAGGACACTTTTGGGTGTCTTTACTCAGCTGTTTTCTTGTAGTGTTTAGTCAAGAGTATAAGTGAAGTTACTGAACAATCCAGGCTATGGAATTTCGGAAGTATATGTGTCATTTTTAAAAAATTAACAGATTGGGATTTTGAGAATTTCAAGTGTTTACTTCTCTTTCACTTTATACACAACATAACTTACACTTGAGCTTAAGGTTTCTTCGTGTGTTATGGGTATCATTATAGGGTACCAAGAATATCATGAGATTGTGTTGGAAAGAAAAAAGTGGGAAGATATAGTATTCTTATTTGGTTTTGGATATCTTTTGGTTCAAGTTATGGGAGTTTGCTGTAAATGGCGACCGTAAAAAAAAAAAACAAGGTTTTGCTGGAGGTCAACAAAATGGCAGAGGGTTGTTCTACAGACAGTAGCCACCAAATGGGACAACAAATGGGGAAGAGAACAAGCAATGAGCGAAATAAATATACTTTTTTGGTCTACCTATTTAATTATATTGTCATGGGGTGTTATATATGTAAGAGGATTGTATTCCTTGTCTATTCACAATCGATATGCCCTGCTTAATATAGCGATGGACATTACAACAAATTAGGAGAGTCAGCTCAATCTAAGGGATTACAGAGAATCAAATATATATACAGATAAATGAGAGAATCATCTAAGTATGGAAGCTAGTATCTCTCATTTCTAACACCCTCCCGCAGTCGCAGCGTTTGATTTTCGAACGGTGAGGCTGGATCGGAACTCGTTGTGGAGCGAACAAGGAAGTCCCTTTGTGAAGATATCTGCATATTGGAGCGAAGTTGGTACATGGAGCACTTTAACTTCACCAATGGCAACCTTGTCGCGGACAAAGTGTATGTCGAGCTCGATGTGTTTAGTTCGCTGGTGTTTGACCGGATTGGTCGAGAGATACACTGAACTGATATTATCACAGTAGACAATGGAGGCAGTGGAGACTGGTCGATGAAGTTCCATTAGCAAGTTGCGTATCCATGTAAGCTCAGCAACGGTATTAGCTACACCCTTGTATTCTGCTTCTGAACTCGAGCGTGATGGCGTTGGTTGCCGTTTGGCTGACCACAAGATTAAGTTGGGGCCGAGAAAGACACAATAACCAGAGATGGATCTTCTTGTGTCGGGACAGCCAGCCCAATCCGCATCGGAGTATGCTGTCAAACAATCGAGACTGCCTTTGACCATTTGAATGCCGAATTCAAGCGTACCTTTCAAGTATCTGATGATGCGTTTGACAGCATGAAGATGGGGCTGCCTTGGCATGTGCATGTAAAGACACACTTGATGAACGCCGTATGAGATGTCTGGCCGAGTAAATGTCAGGTATTGTAGAGCGCCAGCAAGACGACGGTAGTATGTGGGATCGGAGATAGGATCACCATCGTCGGCGGAGAGCTTTCCTTTGAGATCAACCGGTGTAGAGAGTGGTTTGCAGTCCGCCATCCCTGCACGAGTGAGGATATCATGAGCATAGGCGGATTGGCTAAGGAAGAGTCCTTTGGAGTTGAAATCAGCCTTTATTCCTAGGAAGTGGCGAAGGCGTCCCATATCAGTCATTGGAAATTCTGTCTTGAGTTTCGTGATGATTTGTTGTAGAAGCGTGGCGGAGGAGGCGGTGAGAATGATATCATCGACGTAAAACAAGAGATATGAGCAGTCACGGCCTCATTTGTAGATGAAGAGTGAGGAGTCCGCTCGGCTTTGGACAAAGTTCATCGTTTTGACGAAGTGTGAAAATCTTGAGTTCCATGCTCTAGGCGCTTGTTTGAGGCCGTATATTGCTTTGTTGAGCTTGCACACGTAAGACGGACGAGACTTGTCTATAAAGTCGGGTGGTTGGTGCATGTAAACCGTTTCTTCGAGATCCCCTTGGAGGAAAGCATTTTTGACGTCAAGCTGATGGATTGGCCATTCAAGAGAAACACCGACATTAATAACTGTGTGGATCGTCGCCGGTTTGACAACATGACTGAATGTCTCGGTGAAATCAATGCCTTCTTCCTGAGACTTTCCATTTGCAACTAGCCGCGCCTTATGTCTATTCAACACACCATCTGCATCATATTTATGTTTAAACAACCACATAGAACGAACAACGTTAACGTTAGGCGGTCTGGGGACCAAATCCCAAGTCTTGGTCTTAATCAAAGCACCATGTTCATCATAAATCGCTGGATTCCAATTAGGATCAGAAAGGGCTTGGGTATGGCTTTTTGGCAATGGTGACTTAGTTTGAATAAGAAGGGAGACAATGTGTTTGGGTTTAGAGATTCCCGCTTTTGACCGAGTGGTCATGGTGTGTTGTGGTACTTGTGGTTGTGGTGTGGACCGAGTAGAGCGAGGAGCAGGTGGTGGTACTGTGGGTGGAGGAGGTGGTGGTACCGTGGGTGGAGGAGGTGGTGGTACCGTGGGTGGAGGAGTTTGGATAGGTGTTTGTAGGATGGAAAGAAATAAAGGAGATGGCTCATCAAGGGTATCAAGAAACTGGTACATGTCTTTTGGTGGGGTAGGATCAGCCGCAGGGAGCTTATTTTCATCAAAGATTACATGATGAGAGATGATAATCTTGTTGGTTTTTAAGTCCATACAATGGTAGCCCCGATGTTGAGAAGGATACCCTAAGAAGAGACATGGAGTGGTTCGAGGTGATAGTTTAGTGAGGTTGGAGTGGTTGATGTTTGGAAAGCAAAGGCAGCCAAAGACACGTAGATGATCGTACTTTGGTTACTGTTTGAAAAGAATAGTAAAGGGGATTTGATTATTAACGGCTTTGGATGGGGTGAGGTTTAGTATATGAGTGGCAACGTTTAACGCCTCAACCCAGAAAGAAGGCGCTAAACGAGCCTGAAATAAGAGAGACCAAACAGCATTGTTGATAGTTCGAATCATTCGTTCCGACTTCCCATTTTGTTGAGAGGTGTGAGGACATGAAAACCGAACGTTTATACCATGAGAGGCGAAGTGGTTTTGAAATTGAGCATTATTGAATTCACCACCATTATCACATTGGAAGTTTGTGATTTTGGACTGAAATTGTGTTTCAATAAGGGCAGAGAAGTGAAGGTATTTGGAGAAAACTTCACTCTTTCGGCGAAGAGGATACACCCAAAGATAGTGAGAGTAGTGATCAAGAAACAACACATAGTAGCGAATGCCACTTATGCTGGCGATCGGAATGAATGATTTCAAACGGTTTGAGAACTTGGGTTTGAGAAGTAAAAAATGGTTGTTTTATTGTTTTTCCCAGGTGACAGGGTTCACATGAGATAGGACGAGGTCCTTTATTACATAAAGATGGGTTTCAAGCAAAAATAGAGCCAAGAGAGGACTGATTAAGGTGACCGAGCCGTTTGTGCTATAGCTCGGGAGTAGACGCAAGAAGAGCGGTGGAGATGGAAGATGAGACAGCCGGTGTTTTATTGAATGAAGCAGGTAGATAGTAGAGATCACCGGAGCTGTTACATCGGAGTAGAACTCTCCGGCTTGGAAGATCCTTCACAGTAAAACCAAAAGGATCAAAATCGATAGAACACCAATTGTCCTTTGTAAACTTTCGGACAAATATAAGATTTTTGACAATATTGGGTGCAACGAGAACATTGTTAAGTAGTAAAGGTTTGGTTTTAGAAGGGATAGAGGTACAACCAGAGGAAGTGACCGGGATAGAGGATCCATTTCCAACGATGATAGACGAGTTGGTAGTACGATTAAGATTAGACCCAAGAATACCTTCGTTTGATGTGATATGCGTTGTGGCTCCGGAGTCCATAAGCCAGTCAGAAACAGAGGGATCGTTCAGGGATTCAGTGACGTATGACTGAATCGGTTGCTGAAACTCCACAAAGTTAGCCTGTGGTTGTTGTTGCGGAGGAGCAAGCAAGGCGTATGGGCCTTGAGGCGGTGCTGACCAGCTTGGAATTTGAGGCCAGAATTGAGGAGGTGCATTCCAGTAAGGCTGAGGACCCCATGGTGAGCCCCAGGGAGATTGGCGGTTGTTCGAGAAGTTCTGGCGACCCCCTCTGTTTCTGTTGTTAAAGCGACGATTTCCTATGTTGTTGTTGTTGAAGCGCTGTTGGCGATTCTGAAGCAACTGAGGCTGGGAAGGAGACGTGACGGTCAGAGCCGTTGACGACGAGGAGTGATCGTTGTGGCTGGCTGTGGCACGGTTTAGCTTTTTGAGTCGTGTTTCTTCTAGCTCGAGCATCAATTTCGCAGCATCAAAGGTTGGAAAGGGCTCTTGTGTTTGATAACGTTAATTATGTTATCAAACTTTTCGTTGAGACCGTTGATCAAGTACATCACCAGCGTTCGCTCGTTGACGGGAGCGTCGACGTTGGAGAGGAGGTCAGAAATCGATTTGATTTTCTGACAGTAGGCTTGAATGGAAAGATCACCGATCTCCGTGGTACGCAACTCGTTCTCGAGTTGAATTGCTCGAGCCTCTTTGTTGTTGCGGAATTGGTTCTCAACACGGATCCAAATGTCGCGGGATGTGCCTCCTGGTTTGAACGAGGAACGAAACAGGGGCTGGGATAAGGTGCTGTAAAGCCAGAGCTTTACGAGACCATCACGTTTGTGCCAGGCGGTGTCGGTTCCGCCGGTGGGGAGGAGAGTGCCGTCGAGGTGACCGGTGATATAAGACTCGGTGGTGAGGCTTATAAGCGGTCTGGATCAAGGGGAGAATGGAACCACACGCTGGCTTTGACGCTCTCTCGTGAGGGTTGTTGGATGGTTGATGGTACGACAAGACTTGTGGTACAAGACTTGAAGTTGTTGCGGATTCCTTAAGCTGGCACGAAGGCTCTCTCTTAAAGGAACGGTTGATGGAGGTTGATGATGGATCGATGGCACCACAAGGAGGACGAGAGGCTCCTTGATACATCAACACTCACTCTTGGCTACTCTCCTTCGCACAAGAACAAGCAAGAACACTTTCTTAGGCGACAGCTAAGAACTAGGTTGAACTGCGTTATTTTATTGATAGTAGGTCTCCAAAAAGAATACATGGCTGCAAGGGAGCTTTATAATAGCTCTATCAGCTAGCCCTAAGGCCGACTCAACAGAAAAGGAAAGCATACAACTCGAAAATTGAAATAAAAAGCAAAAATAAAACAAAAGGAAAACATTGTCTTTAACCGAACTTAAACAAAATAGAAGACTCTACTAGGACTTGAACTAAGGTTGCTGGCGAGCTCTTTAGCCACTGGGAGACTCTCCTTTACCTGCACAAATCGTTAATAATAAAAACACTTTAACTTGTGTTAGCTTAGTCCGGTTGTCTTGTGGTTCGGTCTTGATTGGTTCTTCCTTGAGGTCTTCTTGTCCAGCCTTCAGATCTTGTTCCTTGCCTCCTCCTTGAGCTTCCAACTCGAATATCAGCTGCTTGATGACTCTAGTACCTGCCAAAGGAGTAGACTTACATTGCTCTGCTTGATATTGCTCATCTTGTAGGTTTAGTCGCGCAAAGTCTTTGGTAAGGTCAGGTTCTTTATTTGAGTTCTCTTCCGGAGGTTCTGGCCTTAAGCATTGGAACTCTTGAGTGTTGATAAGTGCAGCCAAGGCTCCATTGAATCCTTCCCTAAGTCGTCTAGTCTTGGATCGAGTCATGGGTGAATCTTTGACAATAGGAATGATCGATTCTAGCTGGTCCGGTTCCATGTCCACATCATTCCCTCCCTCTTCTAAAGGTTTTGTCCTCAAAACTATGTCTTCTGCGTCATAAGGAGATAGATCAGTAACATTAAAACTATTAGACACTTTCATATCACCTGGCAGCTCCAGCTTGTATGCATTGTTGTTGATACGCTCCAAGACTCGGAATGGACCATCTCCACGGGGTGCATGCTTGGAACTCCTTTGATTAGGAAACCCCTCCTGTCTGAAATGTAATCACACCCATTCTCCTGGTTCAAACACCATCTCTTTGCGTCCTTTATCAGCTTGCTTCTTGTAGTTCTCGGTCTTCTTTAAGATGTTTTCTCTAGTCTTTTCATGAAGCTTCTTAACAAACTCACTTTTCCTGACACCATCTAGATTAACTTGCTCAATTTGTGGAATGGCGTAAGATCAAGTGGGGTTAGTGGGTTAAAACCATAAACAACTTCAAATGGTGACATCTTAGTAGCAGAATGAGTAGCATGGTTATAAGCAAATTCGATGAATGGCAAACAATCTAACCATGTCTTTGAGTTACGACCAAGAGTTACTCTTAAGAGTGTAGAGAGTGTACGGTTTACCACTTCTGTTTGTCCATCTGTTTGAGGATGGCAAGTCGTGGAGAATAGCAACTTGGTTCCAAGTTTTCTCCATAGGGTCCTCCAGAAACGGCTGAGGAACTTCGTATCTCGGTCAGAGACTATGGTTCTTGGCACTCCATGCAAGCGTACCACTTCTTTGAAAAACAAATCCGCGGTTTGTGTAGCATCATTGGATTTGTCACAAGGAATGAAGTGTGCCATCTTGGAAAAACGATCCACAACAACAAGAATAGAGTCCTTGTGTCTGATCTTGGGCAGTCCTAACACAAAGTCCATAGACACATCCACCCAAGGTGCGTTAGGAATAGGTAAGGGTAAGTAAAGACCATGTGGGTGTAACCTGGACTTGGCTTTGTGACACGGCACACATCTAGAGCAATGCTTCTCTACGTCCTTCTTCAAGTGTGGCCAAAAGAAATGATCAGCTACCATAGCCAGTGTTTTGTCTACACTGAAGTGTCCCATAAGTCCTCCTCCATGTCCTTCCGTGAGTATCAAATCTCGCATTGAGCATTAGGGAATGCACAATCTCTTATCCCTGAAAAGAAAGCCATCATGTAAGTAGAAAGATCCAAAATCTCCTTTGCCGCATGCTTGATAAACTTCTCCCAGCTCCGGATCATCCTTGTACAGCTCCTTCATGTGTTCAAACCCAAGTACTTTGGCCTCCATGGTAGATATGAGAATGAATCGCCTAGACAATGCATCAGCCACCACATTCTCCTTCCCTTTCTTGTACTTGATTGCATAAGGGAACGTTTCTATGAACTCCAACCACTTGGCATGTCGTCTCTTCAAGGAAGTTTGGCCTCTTAGATGCTTCAAGGTCTCGTGATCAGTATGGATTATGAACTCCTTGGGTAGCAAGTAATGTTGCCATGTTTCTAAGGCACGGACCAATGCATATAGCTCCTTGTCGTATGTTGGGTAGTTGAGTGTAGCTCCACTCAGTTTCTCACTAAAGAATGCCACGGGTCTTTTTCTCTGGTGTAGCACAGCTCCTATGCCCAGTCCGGATGCATCACACTCTACTTCAAACATTTCTTCAAAGTCTGGTAGAGCAAGAACCGGTGCTTTAGTCAGCTTCTCCTTTAGCGTGTTGAAAGCTGCTTCTTGCGAGGGTCCCCATGAGAATGGCATGTTCTTCTTGATCACAGCAGTAAGTGGGGCAGCAAGAGTACTGAAGTCGAACACAAATCTCCTATAGAAGCTAGCCAATCCGTGGAAGCTTCTCACATGTCCGATTGTTGTTGGTGTGGGCCATTCCTTGATCGCTTTGATCTTCTCCTCATCCACTCTTAAACCCTGTTCACTAACAACAAATCCTAAAAAGACAAGCTCTTTAGTACAAAAGGTGCACTTATTAAGGTTGGCATATAGACCTTCCTTTCGAAGTGTTTTAAGCACTAGTTCAAGATGTTGTAGATGATCACTTAGGTTCTTACTATAGATAAGTATGTCATCGAAATAGATAACTACAAATTTACTTATGTAAGCTCGAAGAACCTAGTTCATAAGGCGCATGAAGGTACTTGGTGCATTTGTCAAACCAAATGGCATGACTAGCCACTCATATAACCCTTGCTTGGTCTTGAAGGCAGTCTTCCACTCACCTCCTTCTTTCATTCAGACTTGGTGGTAACCGCTTTTCAAGTCTACCTTTGAGAAGAGTGTTGATCCACTCAACTCGTCAAACATATCATCTAGGCGTGGGATAGGATGCCTAGACTTGATGGTGATGTTGTTGATGGCTCTGCAGTCCACGCACATTCTCCATGTCCCATCTTTCTTAGGTACAAGAAAAACTGGTACCGCGCATGGACTTAAGCTCTCTCTTATGTATCCCTTGTCCATTAGGTCTTGCACTTGCCTCTCTAGTTCTTTGGACTCTTCAGGGTTCATACGGTATGCTGACTTGTTTGGTAAGGCTGAGCCTGGCACGAGATCAATCTGGTGCTCTATGCCACAGATGGGAGGAAGTCCAGGTGGTATGTCTTCCAGGAACACATCTTGGAACCTTTCTAACAAGGTCTGAACTTCTAAAGGTACTCTCAACTCGTTGGTACCTGTTCTCAAACACTCTTTATAAACCATTAGTAGCACAGTGCCCTTGACACCAAGGGTCTGACAAACGTCTCTTGAAGTTAGATAGAGACTTGGCTTACTTACCTTAGGTCCTTTGTTCATGTGGATATACATCTCGTGAACTTCAGTTGGACTAAGTGGGGCAAGATTGAACTTACGGCCATTGTGTGCAAAAGAGTAATGGTTGGAGCGTCCATCATGTATGGCTCTCCGATCAAATTGCCAAGGTCTTCCAAGTAGAAGGTGTCCAGCTTGCATGGGCAATATGTCGCACATGACCTCGTCTTGGTAGTTGCCAATACTAAAGGGTACCATTACTTGTTCAGTGACCTTCAACTCCATGTTCTCATTGAGCCATTGAAGGGGATAAGGTCTCGGGTGCTTGGTTCACTCCAATCCTAGCTTTTCCACAAGAACTTGACTTGCAACATTAGTACAAGAACCACCGTTTATCACCAAACTACATACCTTGCCTTTGATGGTGCATTTGGTGTGGAATAGGTTCTCCCTTTGCGCTTGCTCGGTTGAGCTTACTTGAGCACTTAGCACACGTCTAGTGACCAAGAGTTCTCCATGGTCCGGATACCCAAGGTTTTCTACTTGATCAGATAGGTTCAGTTCGTTGTCATCTTCAGCCTCATAGTCTCCAGTAGAAGTAATGAGCATCACGCGTTGGTTGGGGCAATCTCTAGCCATGTGACCTCTTCCCTGACACTTGAAACAAACAATGTCACGGTTCCTTGATTGAGTACTAGGAAACATACCTTGCTCTCCACGGTTTGGTTTGGGAGTCTCATTGGGGCAAGATTGAACTTACGGCCATTGTGTGCAAAAGAGTAATGGTTGGTGCGTCCATCATGTATGGCTCTCCGATCAAATTGCCAAGGTCTTCCAAGTAGAAAGTGTCCAGCTTGCATGGGCAATATGTCGCACATGACCTCGTCTTGGTAGTTGCCAATACTAAAGGGTACCATTACTTGTTCAGTGACCTTCAACTCCATGTTCTCATTGAGCCATTGAAGGGGATAAGGTCTCGGGTGCTTGGTTCGCTCCAATCCTAGCTTTTCCACAAGAACTTGACTTACAACATTAGTACAAGAACCACCGTTTATCACCAAACTACATACCTTGCCTTTGATGGTGCATTTGGTGTGGAATAGGTTCTCCCTTTGCGCTTGCTCGGTTGGCTTACTTGAGCACTTAGCACATGTCTAGTGACCAAGAGTTCTCCATGGTCCGGATACACAAGGTTTTCTTCTTGATCAGATAGGTTCAGTTCGTTGTCATCTTCAGTCTCATAGTCTCCAGTAGAAGTAATGAGCATCACGCGTTGGTTGGGGCAATCTCTAGCCATGTGACCTCTTCCCTGACACTTGAAACAAACAATGTCACGGTTCCTTGATTGAGTACTAGGAAACTTACCTTGCTCTCCACGGTTTGGTTTGGGAGTCTCATTGGTTTTGCTCTTGAATCGAGAATCTATCTCAACCGCCTTGCCTTTGTCTTGAGTTTTGGAAGTGCTTGCAACCCACGGTTGTGAGTTCCGGTTTCATTGGTTGAGTGATGTCTTGCGCTTAATCTGCTGATCAGTCATGACAGCTAAGTGTAGTAACTCATATAATCCATTGTACTGAGCTCTCTCCACTTTCCTAGCTATCCGGTCTTGCAAGCCATCAATGAATTGTGCCATAAGAGCCTCCTCGGATTCTTCCAGCTCCAACGAGTTCATCAACTTCTCAAACTCCTCAAAGTAATCCTCCACACTCCTTGTCCCCTGAGATAACTTACGAAAACGTTTTTGCAAATCTCTATGGAAATGTTCGTGAACTTCAGTTGGACTAAGTGGGGCAAGATTGAACTTACGGCCATTGTGTGCAAAAGAGTAATGGTTGGTGCGTCCATCATGTATGGCTCTCCGATCAAATTGCCAAGGTCTTCCAAGTAGAAGGTGGCCAGCTTGCATGGGCAATATGTCGCACATGACCTCGTCTTGGTAGTTGCCAATACTAAAGGGTACCATTACTTGTTCAGTGACCTTCAACTCCATGTTCTCATTGAGCCATTGAAGGGGATAAGGTCTCGGGTGCTTGGTTCGCTCCAATCCTAGCTTTTCCACAAGAACTTGACTTGCAACATTAGTACAAGAACCACCGTTTATCACCAAACTACATACCTTGCCTTTGATGGTGCATTTGGTGTGGAATAGGTTCTCCCTTTGCGCTTGCTCGGTTGGGCTTACTTGAGCACTTAGCACACGTCTAGTATGGGTCCAAATCGTTGCCTTATCCTCTCGGCTACGGTTCTATCCCACCAAGCTAGAGCGTTCTCAGTCAATTAAGCTGCTGTCACAGCTACTTTCTTCCTCTCATTGTATCCGTAGCACTCAAAGATGTGCTCTAGTCTCCTTTCCCAATCTAGGTAAGCTTCGGGATCAGACTTTCCTGCAAAAGTAGGAGGAGTTAGTTTAATACCATACTTGTTGTCTCGGACATCATCATCTCGGCCTTGGTTTCTCCTATAAGGCTCGTGTCTCCTCTGGTTATTTCTCCTATAACCGTCGGGTGGATCTTCTTCTTGATCGGTTTGATCATCTTCTTCATGATCTTGGCGTGGCTGTCCAATGGGGTTGCCTCGTATGGGACCTCGCCTAGGCTGCTCCAAGCATCCAATGCGCTCACCAAACTCGGTGCGCATGGTGCCAACTTGTTGCCCAACATGCCTCATCTCTTCACGCAGAGCATTGAGCATTTGCATCATGGCGTCTGGTGGTGCTTTGTCTCCCATGTGTTCTCTTGTTACTTGCAACACTTAACACACGGTTAAAAATACCACAGAAGGCAAAAGAAAAGAAACTAAATCAAAGGAACAATAACAAAGAAGCAAAGAACTCGACACAAAATAAAAGGAAACTCGGCAAAACAGAAATGGAAAGAACTGAAACGAGAAAGGCAAACCTAAGAAAGAGACACAACTCGTTCTATCAATCCTAGGGTGAGCAACTCGGCGGCTATGGAGGCTAAACACGATCTAGCACCCTGAATACGAGCAAACACTCCAAGGAACAAAGAACAAACCGAAACATAATCTTAGAGAAACCGCAAACAAGAACACAAACGATACTAACCCCTTTTTTTTTGAATAGAGATCTAACAACTTAAACAAAAGATTCAAAGCAACACAATATATATATATATATTTTTTTTTGACTAATATCTAAACAAAGAACTAAACACAAAAGACAGAAACTAAATCAGCCGATCTAAACAAGAGCACAAAGAAAAGAAAAAAAAAGAAATCGTAAAGGATAGGAAACCAAAGGTGGAACCTTTGGCTCTGATACCAAAATGATATAAGACTCGGTGGTCAGGCTTATAAGCGGTCTGGATCAAGGGGAGAATGGAACCACACGCTGGCTTTGACGCTCTCTCGTGAGGGTTGTTGGATGGTTGATGGTACGACAAGACTTGTGGTACAAGACTTGAAGTTGTTGCGGATTCCTTAAGCTGGCACGAAGGCTCTCTCTCTTAAAGGAACGGTTGATGGAGGTTGATGATGGATCGATGGCACCATAAGGAGGATGAGAGGCTCCTTGATACAGCAACACTCACTCTTGGCTACTCTCCTTCGCACAAGAACAAGAAAGAACACTTTCTTAGGCGACGGCTAAGAACTAGGTTGAACTGCGTTATTTTATTGATAGTAGGTCTCCAAAAAGAATACACGGCTGCAAGGGAGCTTTATAATAGCTCTATCAGCTAGCCCTAAGGCCGACTCAACAGAAAAGGAAAGCATACAACTCGAAAATTGAAATAAAAAGCAAAAATAAAACAAAAGGAAAACATTGTCTTTAACCGAACTTAAACAAAATAGAAGACTCTACTAGTACTCGAACTAAGGTTGCTGGCGAGCTCTTTAGCCACTGGGAGACTCTCCTTTACCTGCACAAATCGTTAATAATGAAAACACTTTACCTTGTGTTAGCTTAGTCCGGTTGTCTTGTGGTTCGGTCTTGATTGGTTCTTCCTTGAGGTCTTCTTGTCCAGCCTTCGGATCTTGTTCCTTGCCTCCTCCTTGAGCTTCCAACTCGAATATCAGCTGCTTGATGACTCTAGTACCTGCCAAAGGAGTAGACTTACATTGCTCTGCTTGATATTGCTTATCTTGTAGGTTTAGTCGCGCAAAGTCTTTGGTAAGGTCAGGTTCTTTATTTGAGTTCTCTTCCGGAGGTTCTGGCCTTAAGCATTGGAACTCTTGAGTGTTGATAAGTGCAGCCACGGCTCCATTGAATCCTTCCTTAAGTCGTCTAATCTTGGATCAAGTCATGGGCGAAACTTTGACAATAGGAATGATCGGTTCTAACTGGTCCGGTTCCATGTCCACATCAACCGGAGACGTCGAAGGCCATGCAATGAGTTAAAAATAACTCTCTCCAGGCGTCGTAGTTGTGATCGTCTAGTTCCAGAATCAAGGGGATGTGGTGTTTAATGTTGGTTACACCAAAGCATCGTTCTGCAGCGTTATTGGCGGCAACCATTGATAAGATAAGAAGAAAAAGAGAAGATGAGAAGGAGAGGAAGAGGGGAAAGAAAAGAAGGAAATCGGATCAAGAGCTGTGCTCTGATACCATGTAAGAGGATTGTATTCCTTGTCTATTCACAATCGATATGCCCTGCTTAATATAGCGATGGACATTACAACAAATTAGAAGAGTCAGCTCAATCTAAGGGATTACAGAGAATCAAATATATATATACAGATAAATGAGAGAATCATCTAAGTATGGAAGCTAGTATCTCTCATTTCTAACAATATATACTTTTTTTGAATGTCAAAGTAGTACCTTATATATATATTTAAAAAAATGGATATGTATTATACTATCATTATTGATTATCGGATTTGCATTCTCTTTCTTTAATCAATCACTGATTATACAATATATATATATATAAAAAGGTAATATCCAATATATATATATATATATATATATACATATATATTCGTTCTCAATACTTTTTGGGTGACAAATCAATCAACAGTACTTTTAACAAAATGTATTTCTATATATAAGAAACTCAAAAGCTGAAAATTGTAATGCACGCGGCATAAATTCTCGGTAAACATCAATTGCCTTACTAATATTTCTTCAAATGTATTATCCTAAAAAAAATCTTTCAAAAACTAATTGTATTTAATCAACTGAAGAAAAAGAAACAGAGAAAATATAATTCGTTAAAGAAACATAAATATTGAATTCTAAAAATAAAATTCCAAATATGTTACTTGGAAACTAAAATTTTAAATTTTAAATCTTCTCCACGGTTTATTGAATTTTGCAAAAAAAAAGGTCCTATGTCATTTGTTTGCTTAAACAAGAATTTAAAAATTTCTAATCAAACAAAATTTAAATATTAAACTCCATAACACAATTTAGAGTAATATATAGACTGTTATATAGAATATAAAAGTCATTTTATTAGAATAGGAAACAATCAAATAAAAAAACAGATATATTTATTTATTATATAAATATTATTAATTAACTTTCATTTTATTTAAAATTCCATTTTATTTAAAATTTTACTTTTGAAATACTAAAAATAAATTAATGGTAAATATTCTTTTTAGAAGTATAAAATTTGCACTCCGATAACAACATAGTTTAATATTATTTAACAAAATCAATTAGTTATATATAATTATTAAGGAATTAAGAATATTGAAGGATCAATGCTCTATATATATTAAAAACTTCATATGAGAGCAAAGAAGAGATGAGCATTTAGAAAGCATTAATCTGTAGCTTCTGAGAACTTTATAATCAAATGTTGTGGTTTTTGGAAAGTAAAATGATCTTCTACAGCCTCTTTATCATGTTCTCAAAGTCACTAAAAAATTTCCACCATAAATATTTAAAATGAAGTTTTTCAATTCTATAATGTTTGGTTATTAATCTTATTGGATTTGAATTGTTGAAAATTATCAAGTTTATGTGAATAATATTTGTGAGATTAAGAGTTTCAGTAAAAAACCTTATAGATTTGAATGTGGATATAAAATTTCACTCATTTTAAAATTTTGAGGATATTAAAGATAGTAAATTTACAATAAAGACAAGTTATCAATCAAAAATAGTTTTTTTATCCTTACCAATAATTAGAAGTTATAATCAATTTCAAAACTAAAACTAAGTCTATATTTATGTATACATTATTAGATTAATAATCTCTTAGCTTATATTTTATAATCTTTCTCTTAAAAATTTATTTAACATGTGAATAATTGAGAATTACAGCATAAGTATGATTATTATTGTGAAAATATAACAAATCAAGACGAAAGTTTCATGTTTACTTAAATGGTGCATTGGTAATACGAAAGTTCTTTTTCTTTCAAAAATTAAATTTCTAAAAATTCTAACAAGTCAAATTTAAAAAGGTAAAAATATATATTTGTTGCTAATTACATATATATATATATTTGATAACAAATTAATTATTTTTAGATTCATAAAATCACAAAATACTATTAAACCAAAATATAATAATAAATAAATTGATAATTAACAAACTCGGGCGTAGCCCGGGGAAATCCCTAGTGTAATGATTGAAAAGAGTTCTAAAATGGATTTTAGGTTCATTAGCATAATGGACGAGTATCAAGTGGTTGTATATGTGTTCTTCAATCACTTTGTGTATGTTGTTTCCTCTTGACTTACTACTGAGCTGCGCTACTATTTTGATTCCATTTGCTACTATGCGTTTGTTTTGTTTTTACAACTCAATTGATGAACAACAAAACACGAACTTACACACACGTCGGATAGCCTCTTTCGTGATTTGAGATAAAGAAGCATCATCGTAATACAATCCTTTCTGAATCATGACATACATATGCATAGGAATCTCACATCCCCCATCAGCCGGGGGGATCGGTGATTGTTCTTGAGTATTATATTATGACTTCTATGCTTTGTTACGCATAGCTTTGGTTTTTGGTGATTGATCTAATCATTTTCCTTATCCATGCTCCATGAAGCTTCACTTTTTGTTTAATTGTGACTTTGCTTTTTCCCTTAGTGATTATTGGCTCAGGTCCAACTTTTCTATTCGATGCTAATTTTTCAATTTGAACTCTATTTAGTTCATTGCCTTATGAAGAAAGCTAATAATATTTGCCGTAACTTAATTATTTGCAGTTGGTAGTTGACTAGTTTCTTTTGAACTTCATCAGCCAACATCCCATACTACATTTTGTATATTCATTTTGTTGGTATGTCAAATAGTACAACACGCAGTAGTTTATCAACATACTATATCACATTTTCGTAAATATATCGCATTCTTTTGATTCTGAAAAAACGTACATATTGGGGTCAAAACCCGCACTCTCAATATTAACGCCTAGAAATGCCTAATGTCGAAGAGAGTCTAAAGACCGGAAAATACAGAGTTCCAAGTCAACTCCTGTATTTGTATAAATCATTAGTTTGCGGCAAATAACCACAGCGGCCAAGTTGATCTTTGCGGAAACTGGCCAAGCAGATCTTTGCGGAAAACAGCTAAGGCCCCGACCTGGAATCCCTGAAGGTGCCAACCTGGATTCAGTCAGGTGGTGCCGACCTGGACTCCCTCTCTTGCATACCGACCTGAACTCAGCTAGACAATGTCGAGCTGGAATCGTGTATTGCCGGGCTGAAAATGTACGTAAAACTGCCTGAATCAACTTATACGAGAAAAACGTCTTTTTCCGTAAAAAAAAAATGCGCCTAGCTGAACTGTCCCAAAATGTGCCGAGCTGAAATCATGGCATTCAGCTCGGCAGCATCCGGAACAGCATGTGCCTAGCTGAACCCACGTCTTTCAGCTCTGCAGCACCAAGGCTGAATGTGTCAAGCTGAATTCACGACATTCAGCTCGGCACCTTCAAGGCCAAAGTGTGCCGAGCTGAATCCGTGACGTTCAGCTCAGCATCTTCATGACCAGAACATGCCGAGCTGAACTCATGGCATTCAGCTCGGCACACTTTGCTCAAAAACGTGCCGAGCTGAACCCATGTCTTTCTGCTCGGCACCATCATCTCAAAATCTGCCGAACTGAGTTTTCTACGAGTCTCGTATAATTCGTATCTTCGCGTATTATCCGAGCCAAGACTTTGGCCGAACTGGAATGTTGATCTCGGCTTAGCCTGACCTTGACTTGAGAAATAGTTGACCAACATTCTCGAGCTGACTTCATAGATCTCTTCCGATCATTGGAACTCGACTTCGTATTTTCCGAGAAGGATTTCGGAAACTCCAAGCGAAAAATACGTTTCGTACGAAAAATCCAAAATAAAAACTAAGTCTTTTTGTCTTCGAAGGTTCCTTCCAAAACATCGTGTCGTTTTCGTAAAATTTCATGTCGTTTTACAGAAAATTTCATGTTGTTCAAAATATACGAAAACATCGAGGATTTTAAGTATAAAACCGAAATCAATTTTTTTTTCATGATCTCCAAAGTTGCCAATCTGAAGGCCATCATATGTTTTTCCAGCTGATATTTCATCTCGGTGTTTCTCAAAGTTATATTCCTTCATCCTCCTTTTCTTTCATTTATATTGTATAATCTTCATTCACATATTACAAAACATGTCTTCAGAGTTGCTATTTTTATGGCTATAGAGTTATCACATTACCTTCTCCATCACTCTCTCCCCTCTATATGTTATCCGCCCCCTCTCTCTCCATTTTTTTCCCTCCCTCCCTCCCCTCTCTCTCTCTCACTTAAGACTAACACAAAATCCACAACCAATGAACCAAAATACATTTTAAAACCCTTTTCAATCATTATATTACCTTATTTACCATATTTTAAAATTAGTTGTAAATCATTTTCTAATTGTAAAGTTTCCACAGGTTTCATTGAATCTCCAAAGTTTGTATATTATATGACTTATCAATGGATATTTCAATAATCACCCGTTTTTATTTTACTACTTGTATAGTTATCACATTATTTTCTCTGATATTTTTTTGACTTAAACGCATAATATTTTTCTTATGATCTCCAAAGTTACCAATTTTAAGGCCACCATATGTTTTTCCAGCTGCTATTTCATCTTGATGTTTTTCGAAGTTATATTTCTTCATCCTCTTTTTCTTTCATTGATATTTTATAATCTTCATTCGCATATTTCAAAACATGTCTCCAAAGTTACTATTTTTATGGCTATATAATTATCACATTACTTTCTCTAACACTCTTTCTCCTCGATATGTTATTAAACTGATGAAGAATAAAATCGTTTATATATATAACTGATTTATCTAACATTAGTTAAATATGTTATCATGGGGAAGCCATAAAATATACAAAACTGAGAGAGAAATCCATTGGGAATAACCTTTCTTATATAATAATAACGGTCGATTATTGGGAATAAAGTGATAAATTATTTACATAAATATATGAGATAAATTATTTTTATTTACTTACATGAGAGATAAACATCACGGAATTTGATATAATAATAACTTGGCATAAACCATACAACATTAAAAATACGATTTATACCATTGATCTACTTTTCCATGTTTATCAAATACTTCCTGGTTATTATTATATACACACTGATTGGGATTTTTAATCAATGGTATTTTAACTATATGATGTTGAACATGAACATTCCGTTATGAAAGTAGATTGAAAAAATAATAATAACTAAAAATAAAAAAATAACAATAACTAAAAATAAAAAAGGTTTCATGTGTAGAAAATATCATAAAGTAGATGATTTAGACAGGAATTAGACAATACTTTTTAATCTCAAACATCACCATTGATTTCTTTCACATCAATATTTTTCCACTTCTCTCTCCTTCTCCACATACACAAACAAAATACAAATATGTTCATGTGTAAGAAAGATCACAAAGGAAGGGATCGTAAAGATCATAAATACTTATTAGAAAAATAAAACTTTCTAAAGTTTACAACTTTTTGTCTTGGTTTACGTTTTAAATCTCTTGACAAATCAATCTGCATATATTCAAATATTCTTGCAAATAGCATCAGCCTTTTTAGTATAATAATATTTTTAATTTCAAACTAAAGGAAAATGGAACTCAAAAGAATGAGAATAAAATATAAATTAAAATTTGATTGTGATACAATTAATATAATATTAATATATATATTTTCTTTACCTTGGGGAAGAAAAGAAAAAATAATAATAACTAAAACTAAAAAATAACAATAACTAAAAATAAAAAAGGTTCATTCATAGAAAAGATCATAAAGTAAATGATTTAGACAGGAATTAGACAGTACTTTTTAATCTCAACATCACCATTGATCCATTTCACATCAGTATTGTTCTTTTCCACTTCTCTCTCCTTCTCCACCTACACAAACAAAATACAGATCTGTTAATGTTCAAGGTTCAAGATTACGCTGGGCATAACGCGTGCGGTCTACCCGGGCCTAGCGCCTAATTGATTAATCGGAAACTATGCGGGGATTAATCGGGGATTTTTTTTAATAGTTTTCACGGATATTTTCAAGTATATATATTTTAAGTTAAAGCAAATGCCAAAAATAATAATAACTAAAACTAAAAAATAACAATAACTAAAAATAAAAAAGGTTCATTCATAGAAAAGATCGTAAAGTAAATGATTTAGACAGGAATTAGACAGTACTTTTTAATCTCAACATCACCATTGATCCATTTCACATCAGTATTGTTCTTTTCCACTTCTCTCTCCTTCTCCACCTACACAAACAAAATACAGATCTGTTAATGTGCAAGGTTCAAGATTACGCTGGGCGTAACGCGTGCGGTCTACGCGGGCCTAGCGCCTAATTGATTAATCGGAAACTATGCGGGGATTAATCGGAGATTTTTTTAATAGTTTTCACGGATATTTTCAAGTATATATATTTTAAGTTAAAGCAGATGCCAAAAACATCATCTGGTGTAGTGGTATATGTGCTTTTAAGATATTATAGCACGTGTGTTCGAGTTTCCCTTAGTGTTTTTAGAATATTTTTTACTTTTCATTAAAGAATGGTATATTTGTAATTTTTCACTTCTTCTTCCCCTTTTGGTCTGCGAATTTTGCAACTCAAAAACACAGCCGCCGCATGCTTTTTCATCATTTACATATTCTTTTCCCCCTTTTTTATCTCAAAAGTTATAGATCTTGTATAAACTATTTGATTTCTAACTTAAAACGTTTAAAAAACAAGTTTTTAAAACATTTTCCGAGTTTTGAACCAACTACAGCTAAATCGCGACGGTTCTTGGCAGCCGAGCGTTTATTCGCCGTATATCCGGCCAACGCGGCCGCGTTTTAGAACATTGTTCATGTGTAAGAAAGATCATAGAAGAAGGGATCATAAAGATCATAAATACTTATTAGAAAAATAAAACTTTCTAAAGTTTACAACCTTTTGTCTTGTTTTATGTTTCAAATCTCTTGACATATCAATCTGCATATATTCAAATATTCTCTCAAATAGCATCAGCTTTTTCAGTACTATAATACTTTTAGTTTCAAAATAAAGCAAAACGGAACTCAAAAGAATGAGAATAAAATATTAGTTCTTAATTAGTTAAAATTTGATTGTGATACAATTAATATAATATTAATATATATATATATTTTTTTTTACTTTGGGGAAGAAAATAAAAAATAATAATAACTAAAAAGTAAAAATAACAATAACTAAAAATAAAAAAGGTCCATACGTAAGAAAGATCATAAAGTAGATGATTTAGATAGGAATTAGACAGTAATTTTTAATCTCAACATCACCATTGATCTCTTTCACATCAATATTTTTCTTTTCCATTTATTTCTCATTCTCCACCTACACAAACAAAATACAAATCTGTTTATGTGTAAGAAATATCATAAAATAGTTATTTAGATATGATTTTACTGTACTTTTTAATCCAACAATGAAAAATGTTAGAAAATGTCCTTTTAAATTTTTAAAAAGACAAACAACAATGAAAAATAGTCTCGGATTCATCAAAATACAGGTCTTCGTAAGAAAAGCACAACTAATTTTATAAGAAAATGTTGTAAATAACTTGTGTTTATTGCTGAGACCAAAGGGTCATATATATAGTGATTATATAAAGGAGAGAAAAAAAAATAGTCATTTTACAACTCATACATGGAATAGGAAAATTTCTAATAATCATAATCCTATCTGGAAAAGGAAATCCTATCTCTAATAGGACTTGGCCTTCACGCCTATGCTTGGCTACAGATTGGGCTTTATGGACTGAGTCGGTTATGGAGATCCAAACCACAATAGTTTATAACACTCCCCCTTGGATGACATAACCGTATGATAATGGGATCACGGTAATACGCTTGAGGATGCTGCCTCATTAAAACCTTACAAAGGAAAAACCCAGTGGGACAAAACCTAAGCAAGGAAAAAGAGTACAGCACGTATTACTCCTCCTGAAATAAACATCACTGAAGGTCCTTCAATTGGTGCATGCCGATCTGATGCATAAGCTTCTTGAGCGTGGAGGTTGGAAGTGACTTTGAGAAAAGGTCGGCTGAGTTGTCACTTGAGCGGACTTGAAGCACCTGGATTTCATCGGCCTTATGTAGGTCGTGAGTGAAAAAGAACTTTGGCAAGATGTGCTTTGTCCGATCTCCTTCGATCTATCCATCCTTCAGCTGAGCTATGCATGCAGCATTGTCTTCATACATGCTGGTCGGTTCTTCTTTCCTTTCTTCCCACAATCTCGTCTAATGTGTTGAGTGATTGATCTCAACCAAACACATTCTCGGCTGGCCTCATGGATCGCCAATATCTCCGCGTGATTGGGCGATGTGGCCTTGAGTGTTTGCTTCATGGACTGCCATGAAATGGCTGTTCCACCGTGAGTGAAGACATATCCCGTCTGGGATCGACCGTTGTGCGTATCTGAAAGGTAACCTGCATCAGCAAAACCAATTAATCCTTCTTTGTTAAGGTTAGTGTAAAATAGACCCATGTCTTTTGTCCCTTTCAGGTAACGAAGTATGTGTTTTATCCCATTCCTGTGCCGTTGGGTCGGATAAGAACTGAATCTTGAAAGGAGGTTCACAGAAAAATATATGTATGGTCTAGTGTGACTAGCCAAGTACATTAACGCTCCTATGGTACTGAGATATGGCACTTCGGGACCAAGGACTTCTTCATCCTTCTTTCTTGGACCGAATGGATCGCTGTCCAGTCTGAGGCTTCTCACCATCACTGGGCTACTCAGTGGGTGAGTCTGGTCCATATTAAATCGCTTGAGTACCTTTTCTGTATATGTCATTTGATGCACAAGGATTCCATTATTGATGTATTCAAGTTATATTCCCAAACAGAACTTAGTCTATACTATATGCAGCTGTTTTATTTTCAGTTGCTATAAACAGCTTAGGAACAATGCTGTTCTTGAGAACTTCTTTTATCATCTTTCTGGTACCTTTATTTATCATTTATCCAGTGATCCATCTGCTGCTTACCATATCAATCTGATTTCTTTCTTATGTGTCCAGACATCATAAATTTTCGAGTTTGTAGCAGCACCCACCGCATTTGGAGTATATCTCCTTATAATTTGTTCCTTAGTCTCTGTGAGTATCCTTGTGTAACCTAACTATCTTGAAATGCTTGTAAAACATGAACACTTTAGATCATGTGGTCTCACGATTTTCTTTCCTTCACAGGACCTATTTATCCACTGGTTTAATCATCTGATGGTGTTTTTCTTATATGGCCAATGCGCCTATCATTTTCATAATCCCACATTTCCTTTTATCTTATGAATGCATTCTTATGAAATGCTTGTTTCTTTATTGTTCAAGTGCTACTATCTTGTAGGTGCTTTCTTATACATTTTGGTGTTAACACTCTTATGTAGTTCATATTTTGATCCAGACATGATTTGATCGATTTGAGATTTCATTATCCAGGATCTTTATTACCTTGCACCTTGGCGTCCCAAGCTACATGGTTTGGTACCTTAGATGTTCAGCTGGCCAGCCTTATATCTCTATGTCTGGACTGGTTTCCTTAATAAACTCGGATTTGTATTATGCACCCTTTTCCGAGGTTTCTTATCTTATGGAACTTATTGGTCTATCTTGTATAGACTTGGTAGCAACTTGATTGTGTCTCTAAGACATCAATTTCGTGGTGCTTAAGCTAATATGACTTAGTCATTTATTTCTTTCCTTTTCAGGTCAATGTGTCTGGCATCTAATTCTGCTAGATTTATATGATCACTGTATTTATTTGTTCTCGTTGGACGTCTTTAAATAATTTTTCTAGTCGGAGGATCTTGCCAAGACAATGATGGTTGATACCATTCCTTTATTTATCAGCTTATTACATTTCTCCTTCTAATGTTGGATATTCGGATTCATTAAACGCATGTAATCCGTGTTCCTTGGCCACTAAATAGATCATCCATATTTGGCTCAAGGTTTCTTTAAAAGTCGTAGGAGAAACATTTCTTATCCAACTTCTGATGTAATCCCCGGAACCGACCTGGAAACTGCGGCATCAATTCCAATTATCCCGGCCATGAGAACTCGGCCCATGACCCGATCCGGAGCTAGAACCTAGCAACAAGACTTCAACCAGGCCGTGAAGAATTTAGTAGCCTAACAAGAAGACGAGGTTGACCACTTGGCTGAGCAACTTGGTCAAATGAGCATTACCAAAAAGAAGGACCAATTCTGCCCAAATCAACAAATGGAGCAAACCAGACCAAGAGAAGAATTCAACCAAGATCACAACCCAACCGGCTCAACCAAGGACTCTACATTTATGGACTTCAAAGGCGGACCAGAAAATACACATGAAAGGCTTAGGATAAGAAAGGCCACCCGACTTACCTTGTTTAGCATCTCCGCCACTTAATGCTCGGTCTTCCCCAAAGTACAAGAACAAGTCCACATTCGTCCACGGTCAAAGTCTTCACTCCATCACCACGAAATCAGCACTGGTAAATCTGATTTATTTCAATTATTTGATTATGGACTAACTGATTTTTTTGTCTTTGAAATGTCTTTATTTCGTTTTTTCCTTTATTAGATTAATGGCCTTATGTTTAGCCAATTTGCTTTTAATTTTCGATTTGTATTCAATGTATTTGATTCATGTCCCCAAGAAGGGCAACAGCTGATGGACTCTCCTATAAAGTCCCACTGCAGCCATGTATTATTTTTCACCAATCAATAGACAACAAACTTTCTTCTTAGAGATTTCTCTCTACAATTTCCGATCTTCTTGTTTAGAACGGGTCTAACCAAGAACATCTTTGTCTTATCAGAGCTTCCTTCCATCAAGCTTTGTGGCGACCTCGATCCACCAGCTATTCGCATCAACCATCCATCGACCCATCTGAGAGCAGCCAGACGGCCAGCAGATCGGTTCCATTTCATCACTTCTACTCCACCATCCATCGCTATCCGGGAACAAGGAGAGCAGCCGCACGGCCAGCCTTGCCCCATTCATCCTCCACGGCAAAATTCAGTTCCTGAGTTTGTTTCATCTGGTATTATAGCTTAAAAGCTCCTGAATCAGGTTCTATCAATCCTTGTTCATCTTTTTCTGTTTATTGTTCATTGTTCATCTTTCATTTCTATAAAAAAAAGACATAAGAACTTGCTTGCATTCGTTTGTTTAGTTATCTCTATTCATAAACTTAAAAAAAAAAGAGTTAGGATTGATAGTTGTTCATCATTCAACTTCATTGTTTGCATCTAAATCCAAAAAAAAAGAGCATTGGTCTTGTTTGATTCCTTTTGTTTCAGGTTGTTGAAGTCTCATAGGAAGAAGGAACGGATTGAACTTGCCCAATAATCCGGCCACTCATTCCATCCGAATTGCCTTGAGCCTTCTAAAGCCTCCTTGCATTTCACGTTTTCATATTGTTCTTGCATTGATATTTTTGAATTCTTGTTTGTCTTCAATCATTGTATTCAATTGCCTATCAATCATCATAATTTTCGTCTGAGCATAATTTTAGCATTCTCATAAATTAAAAAGACAAAAAAAATTTGAACTCGTTTGCCTTTTTTAGAATTCCGCATTATCACCTTTGTTTTGAATTTGAATCCAAATTGTGATAAGTGTAGCTTCCTTAAATAGGCTGATCGATCATCTTTGTATTTAGTTCCGATTTGATCATTTAAATTGCATTAATCATTCTCGGTTTAAGTCCTTTGTTTTCTTTGGTTATCTTAAGCACAATCTTACACTTAGTGGTTTTGTGGTGTTTCAGGTACTAACCGATGTGGGACATTAGTGTCTCGGACTAACTTAACCAGATAATGAACCTTATCCAAGGTTTAACAAACCGCATGGACTAAATGGACCAGCGACCCCACGACCGTGATGATATGGGCTCTGCGAGCGAGAGCAGCCATGGAACTGATCACGGCCACAGCAACAACCAGCCGGCTAATGGCAACCGACAGGGACGACATTCGAACGGTCAGAACCAGGACCGCGGGAACCGACGCGAGGACGATGATGAGTTCGGGTTTAAGGGGCAAGGCTTTAAGCTCACCTTACCGACATTTGCCGGAAAAGTAGATCCGGATGCGTACCTTGATTGGGAAAGAAGGATGGAGTACATCTTCAAGCATTGCAACTACTCACCCCAACGGAAGGTGACCCTAGCAGCGGCACAACTCACAGACAGTGCCCTGACTTGGTGGGATCGTGATATAGCCGACCGTAGAAGAAGACGGTTACACGCCATCAGCAATTGGGAAAAATCTGACTTACCTATTCTGGAAGCGGTACGTACTAGCGTATTACCACTTAGACCTTCAGAAACGGTTCAGGCGCCTTACACAAGGCACTCAGTCCATGGAAGAGTACTTTGAGGAGTTTGAGAAACTTAAGGCTAGAGAGTGAGGAGTCTCAAGAAACCTTGATGGCTCAATTCTTGGATGGTCTTCACGATCTTATTGCAAGAAAGGTGGAGCGCTAAACCTATGCTGATCTAGAGGATCTCTAGCATGTGGCAACTCAGGCCGAGCAGCATATCAAAAGGAAGACTGCCTCAACCAACCGGTCCAAGAAAAACTGAACCCCTTCGACCACATGCAACTCGGACAAAGGGAAATAAATTGAACCAGATTCTAAGTAGAAGAAGCCGGCCCCGAAGGCTAACAAGTCCACCAGTTCCTGAACCAGTTTAGCTCAGACCCCACGAGCCCGAGATGTTACATGTTTCAAGTGCAAGGGCAAATGCCACTATGCTCGAGATTGTCCAAACCAACAGGCTGTGATCATTCAGGAAAATGGAGAATATGAGTCTCAGGATGAAATCGAGGATGAGCCAATGAAGACTGATGAAGAAGTGACCGATTATCCAGATGTGGGAGAGATCTTAGTCACACGAAGGTCCTTGAGTGCACTTTACGAGCCAGAGACCATCCAAAGAGAGAACATCTTCCATTCAAGATGTATCGTGCAATCCAAGGTATGTAGCCTAATCATTGATGGTGGTTCATGTACTAATGTGGCTAGCAGGTATTTGGTTGACAGGTTAGGTCTCTAGACCACCAAGCACCCTCGGCCATATCGACTTAAATGGCTGGATGAAAAAGTGGAACTTAAAATCGGTGAACAAGTCATAGTACCATTCAGCATATGTACTTATGCGGACCAGGCCTTATGTGATGTAGTCCCAATGCAAGCCGGCCATATTCTCTTAGGTCGGCCCTGGCAATCCGACAAGGAGACTCTCCACAATGGCCGCACCAACTACTACAGCTTTGTGCACAACAACAAGAGCACAACCTTGCGCCTCTTACCCCACAAGAAGTTTTTGAACCTCAAAAGGCCATGGACAAGGGAGCCAAGGCAATCAAGCTAAGTAAAACCAACCTTTTCATATCTCCTAGTAAGGTTATTAGATCTGCTAACTCCAAAATGCAGATGCTACTCATGATCTTCAAAGAAAGTTATTTTTCAGGCAATGAGGAGACCAACTACCCGGAAAGAGTACAGAAGCAATTGGCCGACTTCAAGGATGTCTTTCCTGATGACATTCCACCCGGTTTACTACCAATCCTAGGGATAGAGCACCAGATCGATTTGGTACTCGGAGCTCCTTTACCAAACTGGCCAGCTTATAGGGTCAACCCAGAGGAAGCTGCAGAGCTGGAACGCCAAGTGCAGGAACTAATGAAGCAAGGCTATGTTCGAGAAAGCCTTAGTCCATGTGCAGTATCATTCATCTTAGTTCCCAAGAAAGATGGAACCTGGCGGATGTGTGTTGATTGTCGGGCTATCAACAATATCACCATCAAGTACCGCCATACCATTCCGAGGCTTGATGACATGCTGGATGAGCTAAGTGGTGCCACCATCTTTTCAAAGATTTATTTAAAGAGTGGTTATCACCAGGTCCGAGTGAAGGAGGGTGATGAGTGGAAAACCGCATTTAAGACCAAGAGGGGATTGTACGAATGGTTGGTCATGCCGTTTGGACTCACCAATGCACCCAACACCTTCATGCGGCTCATGAACCATGTTCTAAGAGCCTACATCTGTAAGTTTGTGGTTGTATATTTTGATAACATCTTGGTATACAGCACTTGCTTAGAAGATCATCTAGGACATCTTGAGAAAGTACTTGAAACTTTGTGCTTGGAACAACTTTATGCCAACATTACGAAATGTGACTGCAGTGATCAATTGGTGTTTTTAGGCTTTGTTGTGAGTGCAAAGGGTTTGAAAGTAGATGAGGAAAAGATCAAGGCCATCCAAGATTGGCCCACACCAACTAGTATTGGACATGTCCGAAGCTTCCATGGTTTGGCGAGTTTTTATCGGCGGTTCGTGAAGGACTTCAGCACAATAGCTTCTCCACTGACTGCAGTGATCAAGAAGGACGTAGCCTTATCATGGGGACCAAGCCAAGAAGAAGCTATCAAAAGGCTTAAGGACAGCCTTACCCATGCACCAGTTCTTGTTTTACCTGACTTTAACAAAACCTTTGAAGTTGACTGTGATGCTTTAGGCACAGGGATTGGAGCCGTGTTGACACAAGGAGGAAAATCGGTTGCCTTCTTCAGTGAAAAGTTGACCGGAGCAGCCTTGAACTATCCAACCTAAGATAAAGAGTTATATGCTTTGGTGCGATCGTTGGAGACTTGGAAGCATTATCTCCTCCGCAAGGAGTTCGTAATCCATACCGACCACGAGACTCTTAAGTATTTGCGAGGACAGAATTCTCTCAAGAAGCGGCATGCAAGATGGCTTGACTTGGTGGAGACCTTCCCCTACGTGATCAAGTATAAGAAGGGGCAAGAGAACATAGTTGCGGATGCTTTGTCCCGGAGACATGCATGGATCTCAACCATGGAAGATAATGGGATTTGAGCATCTCAAGGGATTATATGAAGATGATCCGAACTTTGGAGCTCTACCAACAATGCAACTGAGGTGCTTTTGGTCCTTATTATACACATGATGGTTTTCTTTTCAGGGACAAAAGGCTACGCATACCTCAGAGTTCCATGCGTGAGCTGATAGTTGGGGAAGCCCACAGAGGAGGCCTTATGGGACATTTCGGGATGAACAAGACCAAGGACATGCTGGCCGAACACTTTTTCTGGCCGCACCAAAGAAGAGATGTAGAACGATTTGTGTCCAAGTGCACTACATGCCTTAGTGCAAAATCCAGGTTGCATCCTCATGGTCTTTATCTTCCTTTACCTATTCCAGACATGCCTTGGGTAGATTTGTCTATGGATTTTGTTTTAGGATTGCCCAAAATCAGGAACAAGGACTCTGTATTTGTGGTGGTTGATCGGTACAACAAGATGGCTCATTTCATCGCTTGCAACAATACCAATGATGCCACTCAGATCACAGATCTATTCTTCAAATAGGTGGTCAGACTATATGGCATACCCCGAACCATCGTGTCAGACTGTGACCCAAAATTCCTCAGCCATTTTTGGAGAACATTGTGGACAAAACTCGGTACCAAGCTTCTTTTCTCCACCACGAGCCATCCACAAACTGATGGCCAGACTGAAGTCACTAACCGCACATTGTCCACTCTTTTAAGAGCCACAGTCGGTAACAATTTCAAAAATTGGCAGGATTGTTTACCCTTAGTAGAATTTGCTTATAATCGCATAACCCACTCTTCTACTAAGTTGTGTCCTTTTGAGATTGTGTATGGGTTTAAGCCGCAGACTCCTTTGGATTTGGCACCTATTACTTTGCCACATAAAGACCAGGTGAATCAAAATGGAGCGGCCAAAGCTGAGCTCATGAAGAAGTTGTACGAAAAGGACAAACACAACATGGAGCAAAAGAATGAGAAGAACAAAGCAAAAGTTGACAAAAACCGCAAGGAAATTCTTTTGGAACCAGGAGACTATGTATGGGTGCACATGTGACCAGACAGGTTCTCGGCCGAGAGGAAACACAAGCTGGCACCAAGAGGAATGAGACCATTCAAAATCCTCCAGAATATCAATGACAATGCATACCAGCTTGATTTGCCGGGTGAGTTTAAAATTTCTTCCACCTTTAATGTTGCTGACTTGTTGCCTTATGATGCAGATGATGTTCTGAGGACAGGACCTTTTCAAAGGGGAGAGGATGATGTAATCCCCAGAACCGACCCGGAACCGCGGCATTAATTCCAATTATCCCAGCCATGAGAACTCGGCCCATGACCTGATCCGGAGCTAGAACCTTGCAACAAGACATCAACCAGGCCGTGAAGAATCTTGTAGCCCAACAAGAAGACGAGGTTGACCATTTGGCTGAGAAACTTGGTCAAATGAGCATTACCTAAAAGGAGGACCAATCCGGCCCAAATCAACAAATGGAGCAAACAGGACCAAGAGCAGAATTCAACCAAGATCACAACCCAACCGGCTCAACCAAGGACTCTACATTTATGGACTTCAAAGGCGTAACAGAAAATACACATGAAAGACTTAGGATATGAGAGGCCACCCGACTTACCTTGTTTAGCATCTCCACCACTTAATCACTACAAGAAAATAAGTATATTGTTACGAAATTCTGATACTAAATTTTTTTTATCACAAATCTGTGACATATCAGAGACGATTTTAATAAATTATTGTCCAAAAAATCTCAGCTTTTAATTATTTATATTTTAATATAAATTTTATTATTTTGTCAAAAAACATTTTAATTTATTATTTTAATTTTATTGTATTAGAAATATTATTCCAATCGAAATTATGACTAATTTTTAGTTACATAATGTGACGTATGTGTGACTGATTCAGTCACAACTAGTGACGAAAGTGAGACTCATGTTTGGTCACACTTTTGTGATGTATTTATAACTATAAAAAGCGTCAGTATAGTCGTGAAGAATTTGATACCAAACAACGTTTGTGACGATCATATTGTGACATCGTAGAGTTAGTCACACATTTGTCACAAATTTTATATTGTGACCAAATTTACGTTATTGCTACTCCAAAATTAGTCACAATGCTCACGTTTTCCTGTAATGAATGCTCGGTCTTCCCCAAAGTACAAGAACAAGTCCACATTCATCCACGGTCAAAGTCTTCACTCCATCACCACGAAATCAGCACTGGTAAGTCTGATTTATTTCAATTATTTGATTATGGACTAACTGATTTTCTTGTCTTTGAATTGTCTTTATTTTGTTTCTTCCTTTATTAGATTAATGGCCTTATGTTTAGCCAATTTGCTTTTAATTTTCGATTTGTATTCAATGTATTTGATTCAAGTCCCCAAGAAGGGCAACAGCTGATGGACCCTCCTATAAAGTCCCACTGCAGCCATGTATTGTTTTTCACCAATCAATAAACAACGAACTTTCTTCTTAGAGATTTTTCTCTAGAATTTCCGATTTTCTTGTTTAGAACAGTTCTAACCAAGAAGATCTCTGTCTTATCAGAGCTTCCTTCCATCAAGCTTTGTGGCGACCTCGATCCACCAGCTATTCACATCAACCATCCATCGACCCATCTGAGAGCAGCCGCATGGCCAGCAGATCGGTTCCATTTCATCACTTCTACTCCACCGTCCATCGCTATTCGGGAACAAGGAGAGCAGCCGCACGGCAAGCCTTGCCCCATTCATCCTCCACGGCAAACTTCAGTTCCTGAGTTTGTTTCAACATCTATATTCTGAAAATTTTATGAGGTTCCATCTTAGACGGCACATATGTATGTGGTGGTTTTATTCAAAATCTCTTAAGATGATATATAACTGGCTCATGACCCGTATTCAATCTGAGATGGGAATATCTATGCTCACTTATATGGCCTGATCCATAACATGTAAAATTTGTGATGTCTCTAAGCTGATAGACTTTAGGGTCTAAACCTTATAGGTAATGAGCTTTTTTATAAAATTAGGTTAAGTCTTATTATGATCATCGAATTTGTAGTATAGTCATGGACCACGGTTTTGTCCTCACTCCTCCTCATGAATATACTATAATTTCGTGATGCTTGAGACAATAAATCTAATGAGTTTCCCTTGTGCACAACGTGAGACTCTATGGGATAACTCTTTGTGCCTTTTCATTATCAATCTTTGCATCAAGTTTTGGACTTGGACGGCTAGTCCAGTCATGCCATATAGTGTAAATTTCGTGGGGTATACCTATTGTGGTTACCATGGATTTTGCCTCTATCATACTGATCTTTGGCATAGTCTAGATCAATAGAGAATGCAAGTATAGTCTCGACCATTTTCTTTTAATGCCTTAGGCGATTTTAAGGAACTTTTATTTCCTTTTTGTTCATTGTTTTTATTTGGAAACCATTCTTATAATTCAATGGGCTTTGTATGGGTGAGAAATTCATGCCCTTTAGGCAATGCCTTTTGGTCGAGATTTTATACTTGTATTTTTTGAACTCATATTGCCGTTTATATAAGCAATAAAACATTCATATTATCAAGCAAAATCAAACAAGATAATAGCAATAAAATAAACTCAAATTAGTTCTATGTTAAAGTAAAACATGAAATATAAAATCAGAATGTCGAAATCTCATTTATTTAGTCAATGTGTGAGCTGCCCTCACAGTCTATGTGTTGCCACATGACTTCCTCCTTATCATTATCAGCATCATTTGCTTCAGGAGGTCTCATCTTACTGTTACATTGCTCAATGTATCTTTTCTGCACTTTCTCAAATCTGCTGATAGCATTTCTAACACTCTGCTTTCTCTGCTCAGTTTTCAAGAGGTATGACAATATGTCATTACAGTCTGTGAAACTTTTGGCCTTATGTGATAACAACAAATCATTTGGATGGAATGTGGAGTAGGTCTTATATAATAAGTCATCATGTGTTACCACTTCACCACAAAGTTCAAGACCATAGGTGATTTTCATTAGAGCAGAGTTATATTCGTCCACGGATTCAAAATCCTGGAAATTGAGAATCCTCCATTCTTCCATGGATTTTTGCCATAGTACCATTGAGTATCTTTCACCTAACTTTGTCCAAAGGTCAAAGGGATCCTCAATATCTAGGAATTGATCTCTCAGTTCCTCAGTGAGATGATAGTGCATAATTGTTATGGCTCTATGCTTTTGGCTTTCAATTTCCTTATTGCCATCAATGATACATCTCCCGAGTCCTCTAGACTTCAGAGCAACTCTAGTGTTCATTACCCATTCTAGAAAATTATCTCCAGAGAGATTTTGGGCAGGGTAATCTGAGGGTTCGAATCTCGACATCTGAATCACATTATCAATCAATTCAAGAATTTAGAATTCATGCAAGCAATGCATATGATTTCAAGACATTCGACCATCTCGTACAATGCTAGGTCTATGAGTATCAACATGAGATAATGTGCATAAGCCACATGACTTAATTATATGTTTGAGCCACACGGCTATGAGATGAGGATAGGATTTCAAGGTCCTTAATATATTCAGGGTTTCATTTTATGAATGCATCAAGAGAAACTATCATCTTAGCTCTCATGCAATAATCAATCAACTACTAATCATTCATAAACTTCAAAATAAATTTCGAATTTAATCAATATGGTAATTAGGGTTTTCAAGGCCCTTTAGGATTCAAATTCGAATTAGAGTCTTAAGAATCAGTATACAATGAATCTATCAATGTCTAAGCTATCATGCAATTAACAAGCTGATACAAGTAATAAGCTATCATGCGATTTAAACAGTTAATTATGTCATCGGTTTTATCAAGTAATCATGTGATTTTCTATTCATAAAAATCAATCCTAGGCAAGCATGATCTAGGACAAATAATAAAAGGAAAAGATCATGCAAGTACTCGGATATTTTCAGAGTTTCCTTTTCTAAATAGGAAATACTAGATTTTCATATTCATGATTGGATTAAGGTTTGCAATTTTCGATTTTAAGGGATCAATAGATCAATCAATACAATCAGAAACAATTATCATAAAATTGAATCAAGCAAGGAAAATTTAGGGTTTAAGTCTAAAATCGGATTTTAGGGTTTAGGGTTTCCAAATTAGGGTTTAACAACCTAACAAACAGATTCTAGATCTGAATTGAATTTAAAACATGTTTCTATTAAGGAAACAATCTTAATCGATTTTCAAGGTTGATAGAACAATTAATCAATGAACCAAAATCAAATTTAGGGATTTATAAAATCGATTTTGGGGTTTTCAGAAATTACGGTTTCGGATTAGGGTTCTAGTTCCATTAGGTCAGATTCGATCTTATGTTTTAGGGATTCAAATTTGTTTACATTAAACACCGAATGGGTTGAAAGGATTGAACCGGGAGCTAAAAGAACTCGGAAAAACAAGCTGACCACGAGCTGCAACGAACACGAGCTGGATCGGATATGTTTTCACGGCGGTGGCGGCTAGGGTTTTGTGAGCTTTGGGTTTTAGAACAATCGTACTGATAACGTGTTGTAAATAACTTGTGTTTATTGCTGAGACCAAAGGGTCATATATATAGTGATTACATAAAGGAGAAAAGGAAATAGTCTTTTTACTACTCATAAATGGAATAGGAAAATTTCTACTAATCCTAATCCTATCTGGAAAAGGAAATCCTATCTCTAATAGGACTTGGCCTTCACGCCTATGCTTGGCCACAGATTGGGCTTCATGGACTGAGCCGGTTATGGAGATCCAAACCACAATAGTTTATAACAGAAAAGCTTTTTTAGTCCAAATAAGAAATCTTCAATCTTCTTCTACAATCCAAAAAGAAAACACGAATTAGCAAGAGTTTGTTGTAACTTTGATAACAAATAAAAACAAAAAAAAAAACCTGTTAAAAGTGATGATTCACCTCTTCCATTTCTTTCTCCTCTTCCACCTAAAGACAAAATACAAATTATCAGATTATCTAAAAAAAAATTTGTAATATGAACGAAAAATCTAAACATAATAATTAAACAAAGAACACAATTGAGAAAAACAAATTAAAACAAAAGGATATAATTCGATCATTTACAGAATTAGAGAACACAGCTCTGGGTTTTACGTTGTATATATAGGAAATGATATACGGTACACATTTAGGTTTAACTTAAAAAATCTTAACAAAAATTTTAATATTAATTGCATAACAAAATATTTGGCATTATTTTCTCCGAATATCTTCCATAATATTTGATAACTAATACAATTAGTTATAAAAAGAAAGATATAAATGTTACATTAAAATCGAATATCAAACATTAACAAAAAGAATATTATTTTTTCTGTAAGATAGTTATTATAGTTAAGATTTGTAAAGATTTATGCTAAATAAATAAGAAGTAAAATTATAGTTGGTTTGAAATTGCATTATTTATCGGAGATGAATTATTTATGAGATATGTAATCTCCATATTTTTATTTAAATTATTTAGGTTTTCATATTTTAGAAATTAGAAAATTAAATAATTTCCATAAAATATATAACCTAAATTTATAATGAGAGATTCTTGGGATTTTTTTGCTGATATCTTAGTTTAGAAATGATTTGGAATTAGTGACATACTTCCGTAAACAAACCACCGAATTTATTAAAAAACATTCAACGGCTAAGATTAGAAGTTGTTAAGTTTAACGGACATTTAAAAAAACAAAGGTAACCGTGTTAATCAACAGATCATGTGGGTCATACCGAATTTGGTTGGTTTTAAGACTGAATTTCAAGGAATTTTGATTTAAATTAATATTCAGTTAATATTTTTAGTTTGATATATATGCATATAAACAAAACTTTTATGGTTAAATGCTGTAATAATTGATTTATATTGTAACTTTAAATTGATTAATAACATTAAAAAATATTTTTCGTATATATATAATATGGGATATATATGACAATTTAATATAAAAATTTACATCAACTAACGAAAATATATTATTAGTATGACAATTTTTTTTTGTGCACAACCACTCACCAATTATTTATTTTATCAAGTGAAAGAATGAAACTATTAAACCGTCATGATTTTTGTAAATATTTATAAACAAATTAATAATCATTGTCCGCTCACCAATTATTTAATATAATAATTTTTAATTGATTTGTATGGATGTAAATTCGAAAATATGATAATTTAATGATTTTTTTACTACAAGTAACTAAAATACATTATTAGTATTTGAAATATATCAAAATATATCAAAATACATTAATAAATTTATATTCTTCGTTATCCAATGTGGTCTTCAGTGTTTAGTTGTGAAAGGTTATGGCTCGAGGAAACTTATTCTAATTGCTCGAACCTTTGTTATATCGTGGTGGGCATGTGTATAATAAATTTTCGGAGTGATATTGCTGTTTTTTCAAGGTTTTATAAAAAATTTATTTACACAAGTGGGGTGCAGGTTGTGGACCCGAGCTTAATAGGTCGTGACACGGGGGTTGTGTTTGTGGTGGTATATTTTTTGGATTGTGTTGATAATTTTTGGAGGTACTCTGGTGGTATGCTAGGATCTGTTTGGTTACGCTGTTTCAGGTTGGAGCTGGTGGCAGAATTTTGTCGTATTGAGGTGAAGTTTTTGCAGATTTCTGCACCAAGTAATAGGAGTTTATGGGTGACTTTATACCCAGTTTTGGTTTCTATGGTGACAAAGAGATATTGGTCACTGATTATTCAGTGCGAGAATGCTGGTTTCTCTCTGCTGGAATTTGTTGCATTTATTTATTGGTGGCTTAGTTGCAGACCAAGCATATATATATGGTCAGGTGGTATCTTTCAAAGGAGGTGGGGCTTATTATTGCTTTTTTCGGGGCAACGAAACCCTGTAGATGTCGTGACATCTCCGTCTTCTTCTATGTGTTTATTTTAGATTTGTTTCAAATGTAAGTGGAGGATCTGGTTCGATTATTTTCAAAATGGTTTAATCATGGTATCATTATTGGCCAGGGGAGTACTTTTTCTGCGTCTCCGTGAGAATAAGTTTCGTGATTTTGGGTGGACTTCGACAGAGTTTTTTGGCAATTGGGATCTACAGGTTGTGCAGATAGCTACTGCTTCAGAATATCCGGATCTCATTAAATCCGACAGATTTGACTATTTTTCTATTTTTAGATTTTAATATGCGGATTTTAAGTTGGAATTGCCAAGGACTCGGTAGCAAATGGACGATATATAAGTTATCTTCGGGAATCGTGGTACAAGCATAAACCAGAATTCTTGTTTCTTTCCGAGACAAAACAACATATAGGATTTGTTCAGCAATTTCAGGCTCATTTTGGTTATGATAAACTATATACGGTGGAACCTCGCGGTGCAAGTGGTGGACTTGCGCTTTTTTACAATGCACATTTTAATGTGGACATTATTCATGCTGATAATAGAATCATTGACATCGAGGCGGAGTATCAAGGGAAAAAAGTCTACTTATCGTTTGTTTACGGTGATCCGGTACAAAAGTTAAGAGAGAGGGTTTGGGAGCGTATCACTCGGATAGGAATTCTTAGGTCCGCACCTTGGTTTGTAATTGGAGATTTAAACGAAATTACAGGAAACCATGAGAAGCAGGGGGGTCCGTTGCGACATGCATCAACGTTCGTAAATTTTAATAATATGTTGGAAAATTGTGGACTAATGGACTTTCCATCGCTTGGAAATACTCTTTCCTGGCGGGGATGGAGAGGTGGACAACTTATTCGTTGTCGACTAGATAGAGCCATTGCGAATGAGGAGTGGCATTCGATGTTCTCGTGCTCTTTTGTGGAATATTTAGGGATGGTAGGTTCCGATCACAGGCCATTGGTGGCAACTATTGCGGATAAAGTTGTTCGAAAACGTTCAACTTTCCGGTTTGATAAACGATGGATTGGCAAGGAGGGACTCATGGAGGCGGTTTCAAAAGGGTGGAGAACAACAGGACGAAATCAGAATTTTGTGGATAGGATTAGAGGATGCCGCCATGAGATCTCGGTTTGGCGTAGGGAGAATTTACCTTATGGTAAGGATCGCATTCATGAGCTTCAACAAGCTTTGGAAAATGTTCAGAATGATGCAAGTAGATCTCAAGAGGAGGTTCTCGATATCTCCCGAAAGCTAAAAGAAGCTTATAAGGATGAGGAAACATATTGGCAACAGAAAAGTCGGAATACGTGGCATACATTAGGTGATCGAAATACGAAGTTCTATCATGCCCTAACAAAACAACGACGGGTACAAAATCGGATTATTGGGTTACACAATACAAGGGGAGATTGGGTAACAACAGAAGAAGGGATCGAGGAAGTGGCAGTTCGATATTTTGAGGAACTTTTTACATCATCGTCCTCACTTATGGATGGAAATACCATTGAGGTGGAACCCTTTCTCCAGGAGGTTTCGATCTCTATTACGGATGGTATGAATGAGGATTTAACTAGATTAGCTACAGAAGAGGAGGTCCGCCAAGCTCTTTTTATGATGTACCCGGAAAAAGCACCAGGGCCGGATGGAATGACTGCTTTATTTTTTCAAAATGCTTGGCCTCTAATAAAACATGATATTTTGGAATTGGTTAATAATTTTTTACAGACGGGGGTATTTGATTCACGCCTTAATCAGACAAACATTTGTCTAATTCCCAAGACAAGTTGGCCGAGTCGTATGACCGAGATGCGACCAATCAGCCTGTGCAATGTGGGCTACAAAATTATATCAAAGGTGCTCTGTCAACGGCTCAAGAGGTTACTCCCGGGACTTGTGTCTGAGACACAGTCGGCATTTGTGGCGGGGCGTTTAATTTCGGATAATATTTTAATAGCCCAAGAAATGTTTCATGGATTGCGGACGAATCCTTCATGCAAGGACAAGTTTATGGCCATAAAGACAGATATGAGTAAGGCTTATGACAGAGTGGAATGGTCTTTCATAGAGAAACTCCTTCTAAGAATGGGATTCTCTTCGATTTGGGTCTCCAGGATTATGTATTGTATTACGTCTGTTCAGTATAAGGTGCTTATAAATGGCCAAGCACGAGGACGTATTGTTCCCCACCGAGGATTGCGTCAAGGAGATCCTTTATCCCCATATCTTTTTATTTTATGCACGGAAGTTTTAATTGCAAACATTCGGAAGGCAGAATGTGAAAAGTTAATCACAGGATTGAAAGTGTCTAGAGCAAGCCCACCCATCTCGCATTTACTTTTTGCGGATGATAGTCTTTTCTTCTGTAGAGCGACGAAGGAGGAATGTCAGGATTTTTTGCGACTACTGAAGGACTATGAACAAATTTCGGGTCAACAAATAAATTTTGATAAATCATCATTACAATTTGGGCATAAGGTGGATCCATTGGTTAGAACGGAGTTACAACAAACCCTTGGTATCTTTACTATTGGGGGTATGGGGTCCTATTTAGGAATCCCAGAGAGTTTGGGCGGAGCAAAAACACAAATTTTTGGTTTTCTACAAGAGAGGCTTCATAATCGAGTGAATGGATGGACTGCAAAACTATTATCTAAAGGAGGGAAAGAGGTACTAATTAAGTCAGTGGCTACAGCGTTGCCAACACATGTTATGTCTTGTTTTCGGCTACCACAGGCGGTAACAAAGAAACTGACAAGTGTGATCTCGCGGTTTTGGTGGAGCACGGGAAGTAGTCATTCGGGTATGCATTGGATGGCGTGGGACAAGTTGTGTCGGGATAAATGTGACGGAGGACTTGGCTTTCGAATCATCAAGGATTTCAACACAGCTCTGTTAGCAAAACAGTTATGGAGACTTATTGAAAAACCAGACTCTTTGTTTGCCAAAGTTTTTAAAGGACGGTATTACCGTAATTCGGATCCTTTGGATCCTATTCGATCATACTCCCCGTCTTATGGATGGAGGAGTATTGTATCCGCTAGATCTCTGGTTAGCAAAGGACTAATCAAAAGGGTAGAAACAGGATCATCTATCTCAGTATGGAATGACCCATGGTTACCTGCCCCTCGCCCGAGACCAGCAACCTGTAATTTTACTATTTATCCTCCTAACATGAGGGTGAACGAGCTGATTGATTCTTCGACTCTGTCATGGAATCTTCCGCTGATTGATGCGGTGATTTCCCCTCAGGATGCCGAGATAATCAGGCAAATTCCGATAAGCCGGTTTCAAAAACCTGATTCATTAGGGTGGCATTTTACTAAAACCGGAAAATACACGGTTAAATCAGGATATTTGATAGAGAGATCATATCCGGATGCAGGGGTCCCCGTGGTTTACTACGGGCCTGATATTCAGCCATTACTGGCTCAGGCTTGGCGAGTACAATGCCCCCCCAAGCTCAGACATTTCCTTTGGCAAGTACTGTCGGGTTGTGTTTCGGTTAATAAGAATTTACGTTCCAGGGGGATCTTATGTGATATACAATGTATGAGGTGTGGAGCACAAGAGGAGTCTATACATCATGTATTATTTGAATGTCCTCCGGCGGCCCAAACATGGGCCCTTTCTGTGGTACTGACTAATCAGGTTGATTTTCCTGGGCAATCGTTTTTCGCTAATATGGATTTTCTGTTCTGGAGAATGCCAAAAGATGTGACGGAGACCTATTTTCCTTGGATTATTTGGTATATATGGAAAAGTAGAAATGAGTTTGTTTTTAGTAACAAGGATCGCAGTGCACAGGAAATCTTAGAGATGGCAACAACGGAAGGTCGTATATGGCAAGAAGCACATATAGAGGAGGATGGGTCAGTCAGGGTAGCCAGTACTACATCGATACATGTTCATAGGAGGGTAGAGTCGGAATTGACTGGGGTTTGGTGGTGTTTTGTGGACGGCGCCTGGAAAGCATCAGATATTTATTCAGGACAAGGATGGTATTGTAACAAAGATGGTCATCAGGGTAAAATGTTGGGAATGCGTAATATACACCGTAGTCTCTCATCGTTACATGCCGAATTTGAAGCTTTAATTTGGGCAATGGAATGTATGCATTCACTTCAATGTACCCCACTTATTTTTGCGACAGATTGTTCTGATCTGGTTAAGATAGTGTCTTCTCCAGTAGAGTGGCCGGCATTCTCAATTCATTTGGAGGAATTTCAATATTGGAAAGAGCGGCTGATAGACTTCCAGATAAAGCTCATCCCCGGACGAAAAATGGAAAAGCAGACAAGTTGGCGAGAAGTGCGCGGAATCATTCTTCTGAATTGGTTAACATCGATTCAGTTGCTCCACAATGGATACATTTTGATATCTAGTTCGCTATATTTGTTTGATGTTGACAAAAAAAAAAAAATATATATCAAAATAATTGATTTATTTTTCTCTTATAATATGTTTATCACAAAATATAAGAAAATAGATATAAAATGATCTATTTTTTATATTTTTCAAATACTAATAATGTATTTTAGTTACTTATAGTAAAAAAATCATTAAATTATCATATTTTTGAATTTACATTCATACAAATCAATTTAAAACTCCTTCAGGTCAGCAAAGTTTACGATTTGGAGAAAGTGTCTAGAGAAGAAAGCAAGAGAGCCGTCGTTAGAAAGGTTTATTGGAGGGGTTGTTATGTCGGTGGGTAGCTCTTTAGAGTTCGGAGCCCAGTAGCTGAGATTAACGGTTTCGGGGTTGACGGCAGCGCAACCAAAACCCTCGACAACTGTTTTTCGAAGGTCATAGAGAGTCATCCCAGGACGAAAAGAGATGAACTTGGAGAGTTGTTGCTTGTTGGTCTGAAAGTCCCAGATCCCTTCTGCTAAGCATTTCCATGCACCGGCTATGGCGAGCACATGGTCAGCCATCTGAGCTGCGAGCAAAATGTAAAGACTTCAGAGTGAAAATCCGAACTTAAAAACAAAGGCGACAATGGTGATGGATGAGGAACTCACAGTTACTGCCGGAAAAGCTGTATACAAGAACATGGTGAAAAGCTCCGAAAAAGTTTAACTCAGCGAAATAAGCATGGGAAAGGTAGAGAATGATGGATTTGCAGTGATAGGTGAGTGGGTGAGAAAGGTACGATGAAGGCTAGTCCCGGTAAAGGTGCAAAAAAGGGGGGGGGGAATTAAAATTAAGCTACACTGTTGGATATTGTCTACACATATATCGAGTTGATCTAACGGTGTATTCAATTACATATGAAAAAATTCAAATCGCAAAGTTTAAATGAGATGATTAGAAAGGCACAAGAATTGAACCGAGACAAAAAGGGGAAAAGTAATATACTGTGTTGCTTTCTAACAAGATTGACAGTTTGGTTCTGTTTAATAAACCTGGTTAGAAAAAGTAGAAAGCAGAAGTGTTGGGGCGAGAGGTACAAATGGAAGCGGTTGTATATTTTGAAGAAGGAAAGCCACCTAGTAATCATAAGTCACTTTTCTGGTATACAAGATGGAGGATAAGTCACTAAAAAGGCAATATTCTTTTTATAAAAAGTAACCCCCACCTCTGTATGAGGCCAACAAAATCCACCAAATAGTTGTACTACAAAAAAAATAAACACATATTTATTGGACAAATAACATTTGTGTTTACCATCCAGCCGTATATCAAAATTCATATTATTTTTAAAAATAACCAACATCGAACATAAATAACCAACCAATGAATCTATCTATATATATAAAGTAAAATAGAATCTCTTCTCATCAAGCCACCTCATCAACACCTATCTTAGAATTGTGACACATCATTAACTCATTTTGTTAATCCATAATTATTGATTTGATTTTTTTATTATTATTTTATTTGTTATAATTTGTGCTATTTATACTTTAATATTCATAATAACTACTATCATTAAATATGACATTTTCAATAAGAATTTCAAAAGTCATTTCTTTGACTATTTTTTTATACTTCATCTAAATTAGAGATTTAAAATAAAATGTACAAAAATAGGATACAAATGGATATTATTTTTCGAGAAATTCTTAGGTGAACCCCTAGGGGTGTATTTCATTGTACACCTCCCTTAGTCTTAACCAATCAAATTGCCACGTAATACTATAATTAAAACAAAATACAAAAAATCTAAAAAATAAAGAAACGGTGTTTCACGTTTCTCTGTTAACGGCGTCGGCAAACAATTTTTTTCTCTCTCCCTTGTTCTTCGTCTTCTACTCAGCAAATCGCAGGCAGATTGTTTCGTTTTCTTTTCTTTTTTTTTCCAGCAAACCCATGAATCGCATACAGTTTCTTTCTCCCCCTTCTTCTTCTTCTTCCCAATTCGAGTTTCTAGGGTTGCTCTGGGTTTATTATTATCACCGATCCCTGTTTATATATGATTACGAAATTATGATCTTTGCTTGTTTGAAATTTGCAGATTCAGCTCGGATCGCCATGGCTAAGAGTTCCTTCAAGCTTTCTAATCCTCTGGGTTAGTTTCTTAGATCTTCATCGTTTTTATTCTGATTTTGAGGTGTCGGTGAAAATTTACTTTTTGATTTCAGTTTTGTGTATAGAATTTTCTTCAAACTATGATTCTGATTCTTTCTTTGTTGTTTATCTCTCTGTTTGTGTTTGTTCTTTTCTCTTACGAATACAAAACTAATCTCTTATGAAAGATACAGTAATTTGGATTATCTTAAACTTCTTCCCTCATATTTTGCAGAAACTCTTTTACTTTGACTCGTCCTCTTTGTTGGAATAATTATCATGTACCACCTTCGAGAGGCAATTTGAATGGTGGTGGAAATATCTGAGTTTATTCATCCTGTGATTTTAGTTGTTGGAAGAGGAAGACATCACAAATTTTTTTGTTGGAAGCCTTCAACTAAGACCTCTTTGTTATACTGAACATCTCCAAATCTGCCTTATGTGCAGAAGCGATTAAAGAAGTTTAACACTACAATTTTCACTCGGATGAACTTGGTAGCTGTCAAAGAGAATCATATAGGCTTTTTGTGTTTATCTCTTTCTTAGAGGTTCTTTGTAGACGAATGACAACCTATGTAAAGCAGCTTATTTTGATTAATAAAATTTACAGATTAATATATCGCTTCTTACTTGATCTCTGAAGGTAATCGGCTTCTCTGTTTGGGCTTTAGTTTAACGGTTTGTAATTTCTTTAGGATATGATTTTCCTTTTCTTTTGTTAAATACTACATCCTTTTTTATCTTATGTTTTCCTAATTCTTTTACTAGTTGGAACTCCCTAACAATCTCTATATAAGGTTGTTTTTGCTTTGTCTTTAGAGACAAGTTTTGAGAAGGAATAATAAGGGTTTTTCTTACCTCTGTTTTAAGAATTCTCTTGATTTATCACAGGAAGCGGCTCTGCGACTTACCGACGAGTACAGGTACGTTCTTCTTTTCTCTTCCAACATCTTTGTTGAGCAATAAAACTAGATTCGATTTTCAATGGTTCTAGAATACACGACTTTAGTCTCCCGCTTGTATAATAAAAGAAAAAGGATGAATTCAGCTACCGAGTAGAGAAATAGCTATCTTTGTGTGATTAAAATAAGATTCAGTCCAACTCATCTCATAGGTCGTAGATGATAATTACTCTTAAAGAAACTACACATATAAGAAGGAGAGAAAGTGCAAACGTTTGTTTCTAAAACTTGTAATTATTTGTTCGACTAGGGCGCTTGAACACATAGTTTTAATTCTTTTTTGCTCACAGGTGCATAGATGTCTCTTGTTTTTTTTTGTTCAATTTTGGATTCATCCACATCTATCTACTTTGGTTATATTACAGTCGGTGGCATGATTTAATATACTATATATATAATAGTTACATTAAATTGGTTATTGCAGACTGCGATGAAGAATAGTGGTTTAAGTGGTGAAGAAAATTTTCTTGCTGGTTCGTATGGATATAGTTTACAAGTGTCAGGTGATTCCAGTTTGATAAGTCAAAAGTCGGTTGAGTTTTTAGTTGAGGAAGAAGATGCTTCACTCAGTGAAGACGAAACTTCACTCAGTGAATTCGAAGAAGAAGACAGCATAGCCAATAACTATGATTCGCTTCAAACAGGAGAGGTTGGTGATGCTTTAGAAGCAACCAATGAGAATGATAAGAAAGATGAACTTCGTATAGGAATGGATTTTAGTTCTGATGAGACCGCATATGCAGCTTATAGAAAGTATGCAGGCAATCATGGTTTCGACATAAGAATACAACGTAAGTCGAAAAAAAAAAAGTTAGTAAGGCTTCGTTATGTATGCTCTTTTATTATGGAGTAGTGCTAATTATATTAGCCACAAACATTGTGATTTCCAATCCAACGGAATAGAGAAGTACAAAAAAACTAAACTATGCACGTAGAGCTTCCCTGAAACCAAGAAAATAAATGCTCCTTACGTCAAGTCCTAAATGCTCCTTACGTCAAGTCTCTTCTGAGATACTTCCTCATCAGGTAGATATATCCTCATCACCTTCCTCTAATGCGGTTGCATTGTAACAGAGTTCCTGCAAATATGTTAAGGGAAGGAGTTTAAGATAATCCAAATTCCTGCATCTTTCGAAATCTCTCTAATCCTAGCCAATACATCAACTAAGTTTGATCTGTACAGAGATCCTAACTAACACACTCCTAACACACATCCAATAACAAGTGAACCTGCATTTGCGTACTGCTGTTACAAACCTTGCTTATGCTTCAGGAAAGCTTGCTTTGCGACCTCATCCTCTCTCAGGTAATACTCATAAGCATAAGTCCACATCAGGACCCTTCTACATTCCATTATCTGTATTGAAGTGTTTTCACACTTTAATTACTTCTGTTGGAAACCATAACAGAAACATATATTTCTCGCATTAGTTTTAGTTTTGCAAACCTGAGACCAAGCTTCCGCAATGAACTCAAGCTGTGGTACAATTGCTAACTGTATTTTACTTAGATCCGGAATCTGGCAAACAGAAAAAAAAACTTCAGTCAACTTTAATATATCCACAGATACTGAAATAGAACAATAGTAAAGCATCATACATCTCTCTCACGACATCAGTGTGTAGTTGCTGGAGTCTTGCTTTTGCCTTTTGCATCAACTGCCACCAATCAAGATAATCCAAATTTCTGCAGCTTTCAATATCTCTCTAAGCCTAGCCACTACATCAACTAAGTTTGATCTGTACAGAGAAGCTAGGCGTCACTTATATTTTCCAATTTCATTGAAAAAAACTAATAAACTCCAATTTCGTTGAAAAAAACTAAGAGACCCTAAACAAGGTAATAATTGGAGCAGACGAGTGATTGAATGAGAAGCAAATACCATGCCCATTGTATTCTGAAGCTTTTTGCGTTAAATCGTTGGACACAGATGTGCGATGACGGTGGCGAGACTAAAAAAATGTTGGGTTCTTCGGTGTTCCAACGAAATTGGGGACTTCTCTTTCTCAAGCTTATCCTCCGATTAATCGTCGGCGACGCTATGCTCGTTATTGAATTGGGATTGAGTTGCCGTCGATTTGCTGAGTAGAAGACGAAGAACAAGCGAGAGAGAAAAAAAATTGTTTGCCGACGCCGTTAACAGAGAAACGTGAAACACCGTTTCTTTATTTTTTAGATTTTTTGTATTTTGTTTTAATTATAGTATTATGTGGCAATTTGATTGGTTAAGACTAAGGGAGGTGCACAATCAAATACACACCTAAGAATTTCTCTTATTTTTCTAAAGAAAAATGGTGTATAGTGGATTCAAGAAACAAAAATTAAAATAAATAATCCAATTATGAATGTTAAATATCAATTGACTGCATTTCTAAAGAGTTTTATTATATGATTAGAATCATTGATAAAATAGAAAATAAAAACAAATGAAAAAAGTTAATATTTGTGAGGATGTTTTCTATGATAAGATAACTCTATAATTTTTAATAAGAATAACCAAATAAAATTTAAAGTAATGTTATTTTCAAATAAAAGCATTTTAAAATATTTGTTAAAATTAAAGATAGAATCTTAGATTAAATTTTGTTTTTTCAATTATATATTCATTCAGTTCCTCTATAAAACAGATGTTGTATAACCACTTTCCGCGCGTATATCATCTAGTAAAAAAAGGAAAACAAGAAAGAAAAGGAAAAAAGAAAAATCACAAATTTCTCTTACAATTTTCCACAAAATCAGAAATAAATAATTTTCATTGACGGTCAATAAAATCTACTTTTCTATATAAACCAAAGTCTCTCTCATTCATCCCCAACGATATTTACTTTGTTTTACGCTTCGAAATTGAGGGCTAGGGTTTTTTATTCCACAAACAGCGAAGAAGATGATCGAAGTGGTGCTCAACGACCGCCTGGGGAAGAAAGTAAGGGTTAAGTGCAACGAAGATGACACGATCGGCGATCTGAAGAAGCTTGTTGCAGCGCAGACCGGTACACGAGCAGAGAAGATTCGAATTCAGAAGTGGTACAACATCTACAAGGATCATATCACTCTCAAGGACTATGAGATCCACGACGGCATGGGTCTCGAGCTTTACTACAATTAGGTTCTTTCCCTCTTTTCCTTTTCTTGATTTCATCTCTGTCCGATTACTTTTCTTATCTTCTATTTTGGATTATAATAGAATTCGATAACTATCGATGATTAAACCATTGGCTTTAAATTTTAGCGAAGTTCTGGTGATGTAGTTTTGCAAAATTGTAGTTAGTTTGGTGCTGGATCTCACTATACCAATTTAATCAAAATAAATTTTAAAATATTTGAATATATTTGATTAAACCCCAAATCTTAACCAAAAGTACAAAACTAAACTGTACTTATAAGACATGTCTTACTACACATACGAAAACAGCAAAGCAGTGTTTTTCTTCGTTTGTCTCAAGATTGGTCTGATGATATGGTGAGTAATATGGAGCCATTGAACTGAATTCTCGGTTAAGCTATCTCTTCCTAAAACTTCTTCATTATATCTTCTGTATTTTCTGCATACAACTAGTGCAAGTACAGAGCTAATGGAGTGTTTAGCAGGCACTTGGCCACGGGGATTTAACATGACCTTCGAACCCATGATTAGTCGGTTGATGTTCAGATTGGAACAAATCTTGGATTGGTCTTTAGATTAGCTTCACTTTGGTTGGTCTTTAGGATTGAGGAAAAACGAGACTAGTTTTGTTTTTAATCTTAACCCTATTAATTCTTATGTTTTTCTAACAATATGTGACACTTTTTCTAGAGGAGAGTATATTTAGAGATTCACACCGGGGGCGAATCTAAGAATTGTTCCTAGTGCAGGTAAAGGGTCTGATTACATCTTCTTTGTTTTGAAAAGAAAGATTAAGTTAAATTTTAATTTTCTTTGAAATCACAGAATATATTTGATTTAACTCCAAATCTTAGCCAAAAGTCCAAAACTTAACCGTACATATAAGATCAGGACATACTGAAAAAAGCAGAGTTTTTCTCGTTTGTCTCTATAATAATAAATCATGTCTGTTGGTCTTTGCCAATCTTTTTCGTCTAATATGAAGGTCTTAGAGTAACAGAGAGCCTCTGTTTCCTCTCATCCGGAATATGATTGATGACTGTTATAAGTTTCTTCTGTTCCTCTCTTCGCTTCCACATATGCAATATAACTCTAGTCTTCTACACCTCTTAATAAGTTAAGGCTCTTTGTTTCAGTCCATTGTAGTTTATCAAAAGCTCAAATTCTATGTAAAACTCGACTATTTTATAATACTCATGCTAACTTAATGAATCTCTGCCATGTCTATACTAATGCTCGTTCCCGCATTGTTGTATTGATTTTGATTCTGTTGCACTTATTGGTACATTGATTAATGGAGTCGATTGTTACTTGCTTGTTTCATCTTGTCCAGGCTGATCGGAGGAGGTGAGTAGAGGATACCAAGGGGGAGCTGAAGGAATGTTGTTGAATTTGCAACACCTCCAATAAAAAAACAAGAACTATGTTGTATTATTCTCTAATTGGTTCCTGATTATATGCTTTGGTAAACTCAAATCAAATGTGTTGTAATAATATACTTGCCTTTGCTCTACGTAGTCTCCAAGTTGGTACTTCAACAAAAGTCTTTTAGTTGTACTAGTTCGGTACGCAGCGCTTGTTGGGTTTGGATACCTGGTTGGCTGGTTCTTAGGTCTGAGACATTTATTTGAAACCGAAATTCGAATCCGAACCCGATCAGAGAAACCCGAACCCGGACAAAAATATTAAAAACTTCGATCGGTTACAGTTTATCTAAACCCGAATAAACCGAACCGAATCCGAGCCGAACCCGATAAGTAAACTTAAAAAGCTAGAACGGTTTCTCTTTGTCTAATCCCGAAAAACCGAAACTCGAGTAAACCAAACCCGAACTTGAAATATCCGAACTCAAACTCCAATTACCCTATTTTTGATTTTTTCATTATATTGGCTACATTGGTTTTGAAAAAACCCGAAAAACCCGAACCCGAAATAAATCGAATCAAACTCGAAGTAAAACCTAGCCCTGGGCGTTCGGGTACCCGTTCGGGTTCGGATCGGATTTTTCGGATTTTCGGGTTTTCGGATTTCGCTATATAGAACCCATTCGGGTTTTAGAAAATTTTGGGTCGGGTATGGTTAGTAATTTTTCGGGTTCGGATCTATTTTGTAATACTCTACAAGTCCCATTTTATATCCAAACTCAATTCGGATTCGGATAATACCACTTCAAGTCCGGATACCCATTTTTAAAATAACATGTTTTAACTAAAAACACATAAAAATAAACAATATAACTAATAAAATCTTCTTAAACATTATAAAAATATGTACCTCATTCATCTTAAACATAACAATAAAAATAAGTTATAAAACTGAATTTACAAAATATTTGAAGGTAATCAAACTATACAAAACTATGTAAAAATAGTAAATGTCGGATTTTTCGGGATACTCGTTCGGATTTCGGTTCGGTTCGAGTATTACTCACAACCCGAAATACCTAGTTCTAAGTCCCATTTGGTAATTTTTTTGTCATCCGTTCAGATCGGATTCGGATATTTTAAATCGGGTTCGAGTTTGGGTTCGGATTTCGGTTAAAAATGCCCAGGCCTAGTAAAACCCGATCGGGTTTGACATGAAATCTGAAACCTGACAGGAATCCGAAATAAACCGAACCAAACCCGAATGACAATTAAAAAAAACCTGAACGGTTTCTATACGTCGAAACTTGAAAAACCGAATCACCCGATCCGAATCCAAAAAATTAAACGAAGTCCTAGGCCTATTGGTTACGGGCTGGACGTTTTGGTTGGGTTTTCATTTGTGATGTGGATAAAGCGAATGTTCTGATTGGTGTTCATTTGTGACGTGTATAAAGCAAATTTTCTGATTAGTTTTTTTGTTTTTTCATTAATTGATGTGATCCTACGTGATGCACTTTCTATTATTATTGTGTTCATTCAAGTGCTCAATTCTCCAAAAATGGTTATCCATATCTTTTGAAATGCTTTATTTTGGTTGTATTCAAGCTCTCATTCTAGTAAAAAGACCATAATTGAAACTTTTTTTCTTTAATTGATACTAAAAGAGCATTACAAAACACAAATAGAGTACTTACTACTTAGTACTATAATACTTCTTTCATGATTATTCAAGAGTCATCATTGAATGTAAGATTGGCCAGTAACGTCAATGTCTCAATTGCCAGAAGATTGTGGTGGTTTTTGCTTTGGCTTCATCGTCTTTGCCTCGTCAGGCCCATTTGCACTCTGTCTCGCTGGCCGGTCAGTTATGCTGTTGAGACTCTTTCTCTATATTTTTTGCATCTCTCTCTACAGTCTTGGCATCTTTTTGTATCTCGTCGTCGTCCCGACCATAAAGCCCGCCTCCGTAAGCTTCGTGCGTCACCGGCTGCATCTGCGAGATATACGGTGGCTGGTGCTGACGCGGCTCGGACGTATTGCTCCCTTTCTCTTTCTTCTGCTATTCTTCCATTATAACTTGTTCTTTCTTGAGTTTCGACGCTGAGGATATTTGTACTGGTAGTGGTTTCCAGACACGTATATACATTCATTCCACATGTCATCGCCAGAAGCGAACATGAAGCAGGCAAAAATTTATTAGTTTATCTACTTGAGCAGTTGAGCAATTAGTTTGCGAATTGCGTGATTTGGGTTGTAGAAATTTAAAATTGTTGGTTCTGGTAGTTTGGTTTATTCGATTTAGATAATTTGGTTTGTATATTTTTTTTCGAAGTATGGCACACAAAAATTTGGTTCGGTTCGGTTCAAGTTGATTTTAGAATTGTTTGGTTAACAAAAATTCTGTCGAATTAGACGGAAACTTTTTTTTGTTGCGTTAAATTATGGTCAATTCAATTAGATTCGGTTAATTCAGTTCAAATTATAAATATGATTTTGTTTGGTATAAATTGTGGTAGAGGTTTTTTCTTAAAAAGACAATTAACTGAACTAACCAATAATCAAACCGATAACCAAATTAATTTTGTAAATTTACCCATCAATTCGCAACTTATAACCAAACTTTAATCGAAAACCAAAAATTCCAATTCGATACTTTGGTTCGGTTCTAAACCGAAGGGCTATAAAATATCTAGTATATAAATAATAAATAAGTGTTTGCGGCGGTTGGTGTGATAACATATTTGCAACAGTCGCAACAATCTCATGAAGCATCTCTGTACCAGTCCACGTATATTAACATACAGTATAATACATTGAAGCTAAATTAACGGTATTACAAGCCAATATGCCAAACTCAAGAAACATACAACTCGGCTTGTCCATCAATGAAAAGACTCATGAACTCTTCTCCATCCACAGTTTCTTTCTCAATCAGGAGCTGCGCTAGCTTGTGGAGAATATCAATTTGAGTTGTTATAATCTGCTTGGCCCTTGCGTAGGCCTTCTCCACAAGCTCTCTAACTTCGGCATCCACAATATCCGCTGTTGCCATCGAGTAATCCTTCTGTGATGACATCTGCCAAAAAGAACAAAACAAAAACAAGTGTTAAAGAGTTGGAACGACCAAACTAGATGATGAAACCGAGTGTCGAGTTTGTTTGTGTACTTGTTGACCCATGAAAGGGTTTCCTCCTGCTCCACCAACAGCAACTTGTCCGATTTTCTTGCTGAAACCGAACCTCTCAACCATTTGGCGAGCCACTCGAGACACCTGCATGAAATCGTTTGATGCTCCAGTCGTCACGTTCTCGTCTCCAAAGATCACTTCTTCTGCAACCCTATAATAGCCAAAACATAGCTCAACACTTTTGGCCCTAAAAGAAAACAACGCGTTTTTGTTTGGGAACTTACCTTCCACCGAGTGCAACAGCCATTTGATTCTCAAGGTAGCTTCTGCTGTACAATCCAGACTCGAGTCTCTCTTCGCTAGGGGCGAAAAAGGTGAGCCCACCAGCTTGGCCACGAGGAATGATCGAAATTTTGGCCACAGGATCATACTCGGGCATAAGTGCACCAACTAAAGCATGCCCAGCCTCTGCAAATTTCCAGTTTTGTTAAAGAGTGAGTGGTGCAACACAAAAAGAAAAGAAAAGAAGAAGCTTGGATGAGTTTTATCTAACCATGATAAGCAACGAGTCTCTTCTTCTCATCAGAAACAACAGCGTTCTTCTTCTCAGGGCCAGCAATGATCCTCTCAAGAGCATCTGATATTTCGTCCTTGCTTATCTCCTTAAGCTCACGTCGAGCCGCAAGAATCGCAGCTTCATTCATCAGGTTCTGCAAATCCGCACCAGTAAAACCTGGAGTTCTCCTTGCAACCTTCTCATAATCCACATCCTTACCAATCGCCTTCCCTCTAGAATGCACCTACAATAAATAAAACAAAACACTCTTAAACAAACATTCACAACATCTATGCAGGTCATGTCTTGTTTGGCTCAAGAACCGACCTGAAGTATTTTGACCCTGCCAGCTACATCAGGCCTATCCACAGTGACTTGCCGGTCGAACCTGCCCGGTCTAAGAAGAGCAGAGTCAAGAACATCAGGTCTATTGGTAGCAGCCAAGACAATAACACCGGAGTTACCAGAAAAGCCATCCATCTCCGTTAAAAGCTGATTAATCGTCTGTTCCCTCTCATCATTTCCACCTCCCATACCTGCTCCTCTTTGCCTACCAACAGCATCAATCTCATCTATAAAAACAATACAAGGAGCTTTCGCTTTCGCCTTCTCAAACAAATCCCTAACCCTAGATGCACCAACACCAACGAAAAGCTCCACAAACTCGGAAGCAGCACACGAGAAGAATGGCACTCCTGCTTCTCCAGCCACGGCTCTAGCCAAAAGCGTCTTCCCCGTCCCCGGTGGACCAACCAATAAACACCCTTTAGGTATCTTAGCTCCTAAAGCTGTGTACTTGTCTGGATTCTTCAAGAAATCAACCACTTCTTGTAACTCAAGCTTAGCTTGATCAGCTCCTGCAACATCCCCAAATGTCACTCCTGTTTCAGGCACTTCCTGGAACTTTGATTTCGATCTCCCGAAATCCATCGGACCACCGAGTCCTCCTGGACCTCCCGCACCTCCTTGGCCTCCACGGAAGAGATAGAACAATCCTCCAAAGGCTAACAAAGGGAAAATCAAATTACCGATGAAATCGAACAGCCCGTTACTGGATTCTCCTTCCGAGACCGAGATATCGACACCGTTCATCGCCAAGATGTCGATCAAGTCCGGGTCGTTGGGGACGATGACGGTGGCGCGACGGCCATCGACGGCGGTGAGCTGAAGAACGGAACCGTCTTTGCTGAACTTCACTCTCTCTACTTTACCTTTCTTCACAGCGTTAAGGAACTCGCTGTATCGCCACTGAGTTCCATCTGGGAGATCTGACGATTGGGTTTGCGGGTTCGGTGCTGTCTTCACCACGCTCTGCCCAAACGCTGACGGAGTTATCGCCGGAGCTTCGACGGTGATGGTCGGCGCAGGGGGGAGAGACACTGTGTTCGGCTCGTTAAGCGCTAGCGACGGCGGAGACACCGACGAAAACAGCAGAGTCGCTAAAGCAGCTTGAGATGGCAACGATTTCATGAGCTTTCTGTTTCCGGATCGAGGAATCTGGAATTTCTTCTGGGAGAAGACGGAGAAAGGCTTTGTCGTGGTTTTTGGGGTGGGAGCTGAAATTATAATCTGGGAACCGAGGAAATTCGAGGAAAGTAGTAAAGGGTTGGAAGATGTGGCCGCCATTGAAGCTCCCTTTCTTCTTCTTCTTCAGGGGAATTAAAATTCGATTTTGAAAAGGCGAAAGCAAGTAAGGAGGAGGTTTCTTTCTCTCTGCGATTAAACGGAAACTATAAGGTCGAGTGATTGTTTGAGGTTCGTCTACGTGTGTTATCACACATCCAGTCGTGATATTAGCGGATACGCAGAGGTCAAAATTCAAAGAAAACTTGGAATAAGTCATTTTTTTCTTTTTGGTTTCTTTGTTTGGGTAAACATTTGGAGAACTCTTTATCGGCCAGTTTAGCCTCATTTACAAATTGTTGGGCTTTGGTGTTTCTTTTTCTTTTTAGTTATCATACGAAAATATTGGAAAGTTAGTTTTTGGAATGAACACCTCACGTTGAAAGTTGGCTAAATATAAAAAAGTACTTAATATTGAATTTTAGAGTAAGATGTTAGTGTTACGATTTGTTTTAAAATATTAAGCATAGATCTTTGATCTTTTTCGGTTAATAATCGTGGTTTTTGCGAGGAAAAAAAATTCTGAAATTGACGTTTGTATTTATCTATTGCAATAGTGAGGTTTTTGTATTTTTTCTATATTTTTTATTTATTCCGGTTAAAAAAAAGATAAAATGGTTAAATTAAAAATATGTGTTGTATTATTCGAAAAAAAAACTGTCTCTCTTTGGGTAAACATTTGGAAAACTCTTTAGCGGCCCAGTTTAGCCTCATTTACAAAATATTGGGCATTAGTGTTTTTTTTATCTTTCTTTTCAGTTATAGAAAAATCCAGTTTCACCTTGTTATATCATGAATTGTGCCATTGTATTTTAATAGTTTTTTCAGATATTTATAAAGTATATTTTAATCAAACAATATATGTTAATTATTATTGAAATGTAAATCAAAACTAAGATGGTGTCATTCAATACATGATTTAAAATCAAATCAGTAGGTATTATAATCCATTGTTATTCAATGATTGATTTAAATTGCTGTATATTAATTGAGAAGACGTTTTTCCACATGTCTCAAAGAGATTAAATTGAGAAAAACAATAAGTCAGAATATTTAATTTGTACATGTCATTTAGAAAAGTCACTTTTAATGGGCATGCTTAATGAGTTTATGTTTACAAAACTCAATCTAATATAACCAAATGAAGTTATGAACTTTATTTTCTTCTAATTTGGTTATATATATAAAATGTTTTTTACAAATGAAGAGATATTAGATTAACTATCTAATATAAAAATATTATAAAAATCTTAGGACTTATATAATTTTTAACTATTTTTATGAAAATAGTTAAAAAAACTACAACCCATTTATATATATCAAAAAATTTTAATTCGTTTTGGTTAAAATTAATGGGTTTTATTTGTTTTACGTCTATATTTTGGTGAAAATTAAAAATATGTCAATTTAATTCTAAAACATTAAAATATGATTCTAAAAAATACTATACAGAATTTCTTTGATTATATTTCAAAATATTATTTCAAAAAATATTAATCAGAAAACACATATAATCAACCAATATAAAAAATATTTATAACTTTTAACCTACTAAACAAACACAAAATATAATATACACATAATACAATTATTCAAACATCAATCAACACAATATATAATCTCACATAATACAATTATTCTAACAGAATAAAAGAATTCCTACAACAAACAGCTATATTAGCCATAAAAAACTTGACAACTATGATAACAGTTTATATAATAATCAACTATATACTAAATATTATACCCGCATAGGGTGCGGGCTATCATCTAGTCCTTTATTAAAATCTGTTGTTATTGTAGTGTATTCACAATCTCATCATTAATAGAGTTTGAATCTAGTGTTATTGGTTATTGTATTTACAGTTCTATCATTAAAAGAGTTTGAAATCTATTGTTATTCAATTAAAGATTTGAGTATAAAAATTAAAATTTTGTATTATTCATATCTGGTAGATTCTTACAGTTTATTTGATTTGAAAAAAGTTCAATTCATGTGTAAATTATAGTAATAAAAAAATCTAACCATTTACTCATTGAGTTTGAAATCATTTTCTCTTAATAAAATACTATTATTATTAGATGCATATATCTTCTCTTAATAGAGGACAATTTACGGTATTTATTCTAGTTGCATAAAAAAACTTTCGCAACTCGAGAACAAAAACTGCAACCAATCTGGTTATTGTGGAGATTATGGAAAAGCCGACTAGACCTGATTTTTCAACCAAAAGTCCATCTCGCCTGCAGAAATGGTCTTGAAAACTTTGTCAGATGTAACAGAGTGGATTGCTGCTACTCCTTGTTCGAAAACTCGCCCGCCTACCCAAGTATACGTCCGAGAATACGCTAGTCAGTGGTGGAGCGTAACGAGTTGAGTTATACGGCTATATTATACAGTGATTCGTGTTTTCTCCGTCTAAACCATATAATTGGGAAAAAACTATGTATAAATATGACAACTAAGTCAATCTAGATCACTTAAATCGATAATAATTTGACAAATTTGTTATATTTTATTTTAAATAACAAAATAATAAGAAAAATTGACTAAAAATATGTAAAAGATGAAGATGAAATAGTTAGAGTGGTAGAAAAATGAAAAAAAACCACTCGAACACTTATCTCATAATTTTTAATAATTTTCTAACCATTAAATCATGTTATTCTATCAATATTATTTACCAAAACAAATTTATAAACAAAATTATGATAAAATATTTTAAAATTACTCCCCGAGTAATCCCCGAATAATTCCCGAGTAATTGGTAACTCGCTAGGCTCCTGTCAAGCGTACGTATAGCGCGTAGCGAAATCTTGAACCTTGCTGCTACTGCAAGTACGGATAATAGTTCGTTTGGTAACACACATATGAGTCACGGTTCACATAAATGGCAACCTCCACCAAGAGGATGGCTAAAATGAAATATGATGCATACCATCACTCTGGTGGATCACATTCTGGTTTAGGATGGATCCTCCGAGACTCTGCTAGGAAATTTATTTCGGGCGGAATGGGAAAATCAGAAGGACGAGCCATGGCTATTTAAGCAGAATTCTCTTCTCTCATCTAGGCTCTGCAATCGGTTCATTCTCTTGGTTTTCATCAGGTCCTTTTTGAAGGTGATAATAAAACCATCACATAGCTACTTAACGACCAGACGCTTAATTTAAAGCTGCAAAACTGTCTCAACACTGTGAAATCGTGGCAAAATATGTTTTCCCAAGCGTCTTTCACCTTTCGTCCTCGTACAGGGAATAAACCTGCAGACTCTTTAGCTAAATGTGTGTTGTTTCAGCCATCTGATTGGTACTTGTACTGGCAATGTCCAAGCTTTACTTACGATGTATTTGTTGATGCTCCTTTACAGTAATAAAAGTTATTTGGCCGGTAAAAAAAAAATCTTCATTTTCCCTTCTCCCCAAAAAATGTCATGGTTAATTTTTAATTTTTTTTAAAACATCACCTCATTGAAATACAAATTTCTCTCAAGAAAAATGAACATCCAAATTGATCAAACCCATATTTATCCATTTAACATCTCTCATTTTGTTCCTGAGAATTTCAAAGAAAACACAAATTCCAATTTTTAAAAAGTTAATTGTTTCACTGATTTTAGTTACATGAATTGTATCATGTATAGATTTGATTCTAACATTTCTTATTTTTAGTTAAAGAAAAGAAACATTTCTTAGGTTATAATTTTTCAATATCTCTTTTGTTTTGCTAAAATACCTACATATCTTTTTGTATCATTTATGTGTTCTTAGATTCTTATAGTTTCATTTAACATTTTCATAAAAATCACAGGAGTTTAATTCTAACCACAATCTGTTGTACAAATCAAATGATCTCATATTGAAATTATAAATATTTTAATTGAGATTTGAAATCATATCAATAAAAATTTTAAATGAATCAAAAATTTTAAAATCTAATCTATTTTAAATTTAGTAGAGTTGATTTCAAATTAGACAGCCAATAACACCCTCAAAATCAAAGCTAAATCAAAACCAAATCTCATAATATCTTTTTAAATCGATACTTCCTTTTAAACATATATAAAAATATTATATTTTATGCAATAAAATAAGATTATATATATTAGATTAATAAGTTTTAAGATATAGTTTTAGTTTAACAGATGAATATTTGATACATAATTGATTAAATTAACGGATTAACCTATTTTATTTTCATAAGTGTGAAATTTCATTCATTTAAACTAAATAATGCTTTTATATAAGATAAAATATTGTACACAATAAGATGCTAAAACATATGATATACAAAAAAACTAAATATATATATATATATGTATATATATATATATCTGTGTGTGTGTATGTATGTGTTTACACATCGATATAATCTAAAAATAATGGGTCATACTTTTTTACTTTTTAAAAAAGTTTGATTTAAGTACAATTATTTCACAAAATACAAAATAATTATTTTTTTCCGGATTGTTTCATCAAATTATCTAAATTATAATTATTTCATTCAGATAGATTAATTAACGGGTTGGTCTATTTTATTTTTGTAAATGTGAAATTTTTAAACTAAAATAATTATCTTATTTTAAACAATATAAAAATAATAATATTTTATATGGTATAGTATGTAACATTTAAATACTATAATTATGAATATATACATATATATTTTTTTGTCAAGCATGTTATATTGTTAGATTATAACTACGAAATTCTATAGTATTATCATATATTTCAAACTAACATTACTAACATATATAAAATTATGACTTCAACAAATATATTTTTCATAAAAAATAGAAATAAAAACCAACTAAAAATATCATCCATTCTCATAGCATATTAAAACTATATATTATGTTTATGCAAAAATATAACTATTCTACATTTTAAATTTTTAAATTTACAAATATAAATTATTATAAAAAATTAAAAATAAATAAAATAAAAATATTACCATCTTTAGGACGGGACAAAATCTAATTTACTCTAAAACATACTTCTCCAAATTACATTACGATTACAGATTAAAGCATTTTTGACTACCAACACACTTTAAGCCTATAAAAAGACTAAGTTATCTCATTTACATCTCTTCTCCTATATCTTTCACCTCTACGTGTCAATGACAAAACTCTCTTTCTCTATCTTTTTTTTTTCTCTTTCTATCTCTCTTTTTTCTCCTGCGAAAATTCATCTTAAGATAACTTTTAGATGGACAATGTGATTTAGGATGTCTATAACAACACCATTAAACTCTTTAATATACATCCCTCAAAAACTACATGTTAAACATCACGTTACTCCGACCTGAGCTATGGAAGAGCAAGAACCCTGAGGATCAATTTTAAACTACTAGGATTAGCAGGAGCTGCAGATTTCCGCGGCGTATTAGTATAAAATTTAGTTTTTGCATGGGTTTGCAAGGGTGCAGTTGGTGAGACATTCAAGACGATGCACACCCTTCCACACCATAGATCACAGTCAGATACAATATTAAGTTAATGTACGTTTACAAATACTATAACCTGTTTCAAGCCAAAGTAATAGGGAGAGGTGAAAACAAACATTTTGTTTTCATGGTTCAAAACTCGATTTACAAACTGTGATGGGGTCATCGAAGCACAAGTACCAATAGTGAGACAAGGACCACGGACCAGGTCAGGAACTAGAGTACTAAGAGAAGAATTCAACCAAGCTATTGAAGCTCTACTAAGCATTCAAGATAAAGAGGACAACAACTTCAAGACTACGGTCCAAGACCATGAAGAGGAAGCTTATACAATTCAAGTCGGACCAACTAATGGAATAGCTCTTCTCCAAACCAACAAGGAACTTTCCTTATTTACCATCACGCCAACTTAAAGGCCAAACCAAGGTGAGCAGTTCAATTCGATTATTTATCTAACTAGTTTCTTGTCTTTGGTTTATTTCAGGTTCGGTTATTAGCATAGGTTTATTTTCAATTTCTTAGTCTTTCTTTTAAGTCATGGCCGAGTCTGTTGTTGCCATTTATAGAAAGTCCCAAACGAGTCTTTGTAGTGTCGTTTTGTTTCAAGACCCCTAGAAGGGCAAAGCTGCATTGGACTCTTATAAAGTCCCCTCTAAGCAGCCGTGTATCTTTAACCTAGTATCAATAAAGAACCAAACTTTCTTCCATTGTGAAGCAGATGCAAGCTCTTGTTCTTGCAAGGAGAGATCGTGTGAAGCCATCTCTTGTATTGTCTTATCAAAGCTTAGTCCATAAAGCTTTGTGGTGACATCGTTTCCATCTTGTTCTCTTGTCCATTCCATCCAACGACTTAGCCAGAGAGAGTTACACAACCAACTGGTCAAGTTCCATCATCAATCCACTTCGTATTCATTCCTTGTTCGAGTTGCGAGAGTTACACAACCAACAGCTCGGATCCATCAACCTATCCTAGCCCTTGTGCCCGTATCATCTGGTATCAGAGCCAAAGGTTCCTGCCTTTGGATTCGCATCAGGTTGATCGGATCTCCTTGTTCTTTTGTTCTTTGTTTCCTTTTCGTTTTTGTTCTTGTTCGACTGTTTGCATCTTAAAAAAAAAAAAAGAATCATCCATAGTTATTAGCTATTGTTTCTGTCCTTGCATCATTCAAAAAGAAAAGACCATAAAAAGAATCGTGTTTTGTCTCATAAGTTCTTGCTCGAAGTTGTTCATCCATAGCCGCCTACTCTTTACTTGCATTCGACTAGGTCTAGGGTGTAGCATCGACTTTCCTTAGTTGCATCCATTTAAAAAAAAAAGTAAACCAAAACCATATTTCCTTTGTTCCATTCCGTGTTGCACAAGATAATCATTCATTGCTTGCATATTTCCATTTTGCATCCGAGTAATTTTCCTTTCTTTTCCTTTCTTTATTTGCTTGATATTTTTTTGTGAGAACCCATTTGCACTTGATCCTTTGAGTGTTCCTGAGCACAGGAGACATGGGAGAGGAAGCTAACAACACGCAGCTGCAGATGAACCAGCTCCCTGATGCCATGAGAGGCATAACCGAGCGATTAACTCAAATAGAGCAAAGGCAACAACAAGTGCCTTTCCACCGACGAGTTGTTCAAAACCCTAGGCGCAACTTGAGAAAAGAGAGGGAAGACTCAACTGATGAGGACATGCCGCACCTTGAGGATGATCCACCTAATGGGGACGCTCGGAGACAAGGCCCACACGGGCAAGAAGGAAACCGAGGAAGAGATAGGAGCCGAGACCGAGACAGAGACCGAGGCAGAGATGAGGATAGACGTGGAGGTAGAGACATCAAGCTTACTCCACCTACCTTTGCCGGAAAGGTTAACCCCGAGGCATACATGGATTGGGAGAGAAGGATGGAGCACATCTTTGACTATTACCAATATTCGGAGACCAAGAAGGTTACCCTAGCTGCAGCTCAGTTCACGGACAATGCTCTCACTTGGTGGGATAGAGAAGTCTCTGAACGACTTGGGAAGACATGACATATCATCTCCGAAAGAGGTACATTCCCACTTATTATTTGAGAGACTTACAAAAGCGTTTTAGAAAGCTTGCGCAGGGATCTAAGACTTTTGAGGAGTATTATGAGGAGTTTGAAACCATCAAGAACCGATTGGAGCTTCAAGATTCGGAGGAGACTTTGATGGCACAATTCGTAGATGGTCTCAATGACAAGATAGCTAGGAAAGTGGAGTGGCAAAACTATGAGCACATGGAAGACTTGCTACACTTTGCCATACAGGCCGAGCAACAAGCTAAGAAGAAGGCCAACTCTTCACGAAACAAATCCACATGGAACCAATCCTACACCAAACCGCAAGACAAAGGAAAGACTCCTGAAGTGGATAACCATTTCAAGAAATCAACTGCTGGACCATCTAAACCGGATCCACCTGAGCAAGGTAAGACTCCTAACCCACGATCTAGAGACATTACTTGTTTCAAATGTCAGGGAAAGGGGCATTACGCCAGAGAGTGTCCAAATCAAAGGGTGATGTTCTTGAGAGACAGTGGAGAGTACGAGTCCGCGGATGAAGCTGATGTAGATTCAGCCGGTTCTGAAGAAGAGATAACTGACTATCCTGAAGTTGGTGAGGTCTTAGTAATCCGGAGAGATCTCAGTGCCTTGTATGATCCTGAAACCATTCAGAGGGAAAACATCTTTCATACAAGATGTAGCGTAAGTAACAAGGTATGTAGTCTCATTATTGATGGAGGCTCTTGCACTAACGTAGCTAGCAAGTACCTTGTGGATAAGTTAGGTCTTGAAAAGACAAAGCATCCAAAGCCGTATCGTTTAAGATGGCTCAATGACTCCACGGAAGTGAGGATTGCGGAACAAGTAGTTGTGTCATTCAGCATTGGGAAGTATAGTGATCAAGTCAAGTGTGATGTGGTGCCAATGCAAGCTGGGAATCTTCTACTTGGGAGGCCATGGCAATTCGACAAAGAAACCTTACACAATGGTCCCACCAACTACTATTCTTTCACGCACAATGGGAAGAAGCACAACTTGGCGCCTCTCACACCAGCTGAGATACACGAGATGCAACAAGCCATGGACCAGGGTTTTAAGCTAAGTAAAACCACTTTGTTTGTTTCTCCTAGTAGTGTTCTTAAATCTATTGAACACAAACAACAGGTATTACTCATGATCTTTAGAGAAAGCTATTTTTCAGGAGAAAAGGAGACTTCGGAGCTGCCAAACGAGATGAACCAGCTATTGGAGAAGTATAAAGACGTTTTTCCTGAAGAGATGCCACCAAGACTTCCACCTATTAGAGGAATTGAGCATCAGATTGACTTTGTACCGGGAGCACCAATACCTAACCGACCAGCTTATAGGGTAAACCCGGAGGAGGCTAAAAAGCTGGAAGCTCAGGTTCAGGAGCTTATGTCCAAGGGCTACATCAGGGAGAGTCTCAGCCCATGTGCCGTGCCCGTATTACTAGTGCCAAAGAAAGATGGTACTTGGCGAATGTGTGTGGACTGCCGAGCCATTAACAACATCACCATCAAGTATAGACATCCGATTCCGAGGCTAGATGACATGCTAGATGAACTGAGTGGAGCAACAATCTTCTCTAAAATAGACTTAAAAAGCGGATACCACCAAGTCAGAATGAAGGAAGGGGATGAGTGGAAGACTGCCTTCCAGACCAAACAAGGTCTATACGAATGGCTTGTAATGCCATTTGGTCTTACCAACGCACCAAGCACCTTCATGCGACTCATGAACCAGGTTCTAAGGGCTTACATTTGTAAATTCGTGGTGGTTTATTTTGATGACATCCTTATCTATAGCCATTGCTTAACTGACCATGTTAGTCATCTAGAACAAGTATTGGAAACACTTAGGCGAGAAGGATTGTTTGCAAACCTTAAGAAATGCATTTTCTGCACTGATCAGTTGGTATTTTTAGGGTTTGTTGTGAGTTCACAGGGACTTAAGGTGGATGAAGAGAAGATCAAAGCCATTCAAGAGTGGCCAACACCTTCTACAATCGGACATGTCAGGAGTTTTCATGGGCTGGCTAGTTTTTATTGGCGCTTTGTCAAGGACTTTAGCACCATAGCTGCACCATTAACTTCTGTGATCAAGAAGGATACTGCCTTCACATGGGGGCCAGCTCAAGAAGATGCATTCAACAAGCTCAAGGAGAGCTTAACTCAAGCACCGCTTTTAGTACTTCCTAACTTTGATAAACCTTTTGAGATTGAATGTGATGCATCAGGTACAAGTATATGAGCGGTCTTAACACAAGGAGGTAAACCAGTGGCTTACTTAAGTGAGAAGCTAACCGGAGCAACCCTCAACTACCCAACCTATGATAAGGAGCTCTACGCATTGGTGAGATCGTTGGAGACATGGCAACAATATTTGTTGTCCAAGGAATTTGTGATCCACACTGACCATGAGACACTCAAGCATTTAAGAGGCCAGACTACACTCAAGAAGAGGCATGCTAGGTGGTTGGAGTTTGTGGAGACCTTCCCGTACATTATCAAGTACAAAAAGGGCAAAGAGAATGTCGTGGCCGATGCTCTTTCAAGACGATACGCTCTCATCTCAACCATGGAAGCTAAGATCATGGGGTTTGAACATATCAAGGAGGCGTATGAGGCTGATCCAGACTTTCAAGAGCTTTATAAAGACACCACTAAAGCCGCATTTGGAGTGTTCTATCAACAAGATGGGTTCCTGTTCAAGGAGAAACGATTGTGCATTCCACAAGGCTCCATGAGGGAACTAATCACAAGAGAAGCTCACGGTGGAGGTCTAATGGGACACTTTGGGAGAGATAAGACCTTGAGCGTGCTAATGGAACACTTCTACTGGCCACACATGAGAAGAGACGTGGAGAAGCTATGTGCCAAATGCGTAACATGTCTTAAAGCCAAGTCCAGGTTACATCCTAACGGTTTATATATGCCTTTACCAATTCCTAACGCACCATGGGTGGACCTTTCTATGGACTTTGTTCTAGGCTTGCCTAAGATACACAACAAAGATTCCATTTTTGTAGTAGTGGACAGGTTCTCCAAGATGGTACATTTTATACCATGTGCAAAGACCAATGATGCAACACAAACGGCTGATCTATTTTTCAAGGAGGTTGTGCGCTTACATGGAGTGCCAAGAACGATAGTTTCTGATCGTGATACTAAGTTTCTGAGCCATTTCTGGAAGACATTGTGGAAGAAGCTTGGCACCAAGCTCTTATTTTCTACGACTTGCCATCCTCAAACAGATGGTCAAACCGAGGTAGTAAACCGAACACTCTCCACTTTGTTGAGAGCTACGGTCGGTAAGAATCTTAAGAATTGGTTGAGTTGTTTACCTTTCATTGAATTCGCATATAATCATGCCAAACACTCTGCTACTGACCATTCTCCTTTTGAAGTTGTGTATGGATTCAATCCTATTACTCCTTTAGACCTTATCACCTTGCCGCAAGCTATCTATTTAAGTCCAGATGCAGAGACCAAAGCCAACTTCGTAAAGAAGCTCCACCAACAAGTGAAAGAGAGCTTGGAGAAGAAGACCGAGGTGTATAGGTCCAAGGCTAACAAAGGGCGTAAGGAGCTTACATTTGAGCCTGGAGACTGGGTGTGGCTACACATGAGACATGAGCGTTTTCCCACACAAAGAAAATCCAAGCTTGCACCAAGAGGAGACGGACCATTCCGAGTTTCAGAAAAGATCAATGGACAATGCATACAAGCTGGAGCTGCCAGGTGAGTATAATGTGTCTACAACTTTTAATTTTGCTGATTTAGTTCCTTATGATGCAGATGAAACTGTTCTGAGGTCAGAACCTTCTCAAGAGGGAGGGAATGATGAGGTCATCGAAGCACAAGTACCAATAGTGAGACAAGGACCACGGACCAGGTCAGGAACTAGAGTACTAAGAGAAGAATTCAACCAAGCTATTGAAGCTCTACTAAGCATTCAAGATAAAGAGGACAACAACTTCAAGACTACGGTCCAAGACCATGAAGAGGAAGCTTATACAATTCAAGTCGACCAACTAATGGAATAGCTCTTCTCCAAACCAACAAGGAACTTTCCTTATTCACCATCACGCCAACTTAAAGGCCAAACCAAGGTGAGCGGTTCAATTCGATTATTTATCTAACTAGTTTCTTGTCTTTGGTTTATTTCAGGTTCGGTTATTAGCATAAGTTTATTTTCAATTTCTTAGTCTTTCTTTTAAGTCATGGCCGAGTCTGTTGTTGCCATTTATAGAAAGTCCCAAACGAGTCTTTTGTCGTTATGTTTCAAGACCCCTAGAAGGGCAAAGCTGCATTGGACTCTTATAAAGTCCCCTCTAAGCAGCCGTGTATCTTTAACCTAGTATCAATAAAGAACCGAACTTTCTTCCATTGTGAAGCAGCCGCAAGCTCTTGTTCTTGCAAGGAGAGATCGTGTGAAGCCATCTCTTGTATTGTCTTATCAAAGCTTAGTCCATAAAGCTTTGTGGTGACATCGTTTCCATCTTGTTCTCTTGTCCATTCCATCCAACGACTTAGCCAGAGAGAGTTACACAACCAACTGGTCAAGTTCCATCATCAATCCACTTCGTATTCATTCCTTGTTCGAGTTGGGAGAGTTACACAACCAACAGCTCGGATCCATCAACCTATCCTAGCCCTTGTGCCCGTATCAAACTGTATGTTTAATAGTATGTATGATGTACGAGCATTTAACAAAGAAATTAATGAGCTAGGTACATCAACAAGTTGTACGAGCAATTAACAATAAATTTTAACAAATCATATTTGCATCAACCTGCAGAATTTTTAAGAACTAGCTAGGAAGGTGAAATTACCAGCATAAGAAACCGTGGACAAGCCTCGCGGAGAAGGAGGATTTTTTTTGGAGTATGCTAATTATTTTCCCAAACACTGGCCCGAAAAGCCATTCTTTCAGATCTGTGCCATCCATAGCATCGACGACTTCTGTAAGGTACTTGAGTTTGGAGTAGGAATTGATATTAGTCTAAACAGGATAATGGTCTAAAGTGAACAAACAGCGAGGAAGTAGATCTGAGTTAGCCATTTGGAAATCTAAAACAATAGAGAAATCCGGTTTAATCGCTGACCGAATTTAGATATGAGAGAGTTGAAGAACAGCGGCAAGAATACTCACCGGAACACTGACGTCGCTCCTTGTGGTTGCTGGCTGTAATTCGTCAAATTTTGGTTGGGAATCGTCGTCATTCATCGGGTTTCGCCGTGTCACGTAATCGTAAGTTGAACAGCCTCCCCGCTTCAAGATGCCATCACTTCGTTATGGTCGCCGCTTAAACTCACCTGTCACTTGAAGAGTTTTGTCGTCTGTTCGGCGTCTCGGGTTGAGAAATTTTGGGAGAATTTTGAGAAGTTTGCAGGAAAGTCAAAATTTTGAGGGAAAAGTGAAAACATTGGTGCATGTCGTGTTTGATATTTGTATCATCTAACATAAAACTGCTAAGTAATAAATGAAAAGGTTTTGTGCATGCACAATTGCAAACAGTGGGCAATAAGGTTAAAATTGTCTGAAAATTTCATAGAGTGTAATTTAGTGTAAGAAAAAGTGGAGGGTGTCATTTTTCGTGATAAATTTAAATTTACGTAAATGTGACATTTTTGATAATTCACATTAAATGCACACCATCATTACCTGACACTGCATTTTCACGAGAATAAAGAAATCTATACTATTAAGGGAGGATACATCTACCTAAACAAGGTTGTTTGGACCATTGGACCAATTTATTAGGTATTAATTATGTTACTCATTATGCTTAAAATTTAAATAAAAATAAATCAAAACTAAATCAAAACTAAATCAGATGAT